>JAOVVA010000035.1:4211597-4224167 GCA_028565275.1 Leiocassis micropogon
ACATTCCTATTCCTAAACTTGAGCAACTTGTCTCCTCAGTCCCCAGACGTTTGCAGACTGTTATAAAAAGAAGAGGGCATTCCACACAGGGATAAACGTGGCCTTGTCCCAACTTTTTTGAGATGTGTTGGGATGTGTTGAAATCAACTTATTTTTCCCCTAAAATTACACATTTTCTCAGTTTAAACATTTGATATTCTATCTATGTTGTATTCTGAATAAAATATTGAAATTTGAAACTTCCACATCATTGCATTGTTTTTATTCACAATTTGTACAGTGTCTCAACTTTTTTGGAATCTGGTTTGTAGATTAAAATTATTGCCAGTACTTTTACCACAAAATTCATCAATGCATATTGTTCACTTTTTCTAAGCTTCATACATCCTCGAAAAAAAGTTTTTAATATTTTAATATGTAAAATTGAACAGCCCAGAACAATTAATCAAATTGACCCTTTCACAGGCTCTGTGTTTAGGAAGTAAAGATGGCGCAGTCGTGCAATGCAGGGCTACTGTCTAAGCCACTGTCTGTGTTGTTGGAAAACAGAATCATGAACCATCACTACTTGTACTGTTACACATTTTACTTGTGAGATTTTCCAACTAACGCCTAAACCCAACAGCACTGAATATCAGTGGAGTGAAGTTCTCTCTCACATTAACACAAAACGGATGGTTCAGAGCTAATTTGAAACGACTTTGAAGCAGTTAATAAGTGACAAAGTGTTTATAATGACATAACACTATCAGTTGGGTTTTCATGCTGAAAGTGCCTCCCTGACTAGTTTGGAATGTAGGTTTTGGCAGGCAGCTGTTCTCTCCTCTTCCCACAACTGTGTAACCCAAGTTCTTACCCTCTTAAATAAACCACACCCATAAATAAAGAATTCCATAAATAGGTCTACAAGGCAGAGTTTATAAGCTGGCCAAGCATGAACATGATCTCACCTTGTCAGGCTCGGCGTGGTCAGTCATAACGCCGGTCATAATAACAGCCTCGTTCAAGCTATACTGCAGCCCCTCCACAAAGTGGTTCTCCTTGTTAGCAGACTCCTCTGCAAACACCTTGCAGATGGCATCCAAACCCCGTACGGCCCTGTAGCGCAGCTTCACCCACTGCCGAGCGGGAATAATCCGAATCTCAGCTGCCACCAAGAAGCCCAGGGTTCCACAGGACCACGGGACTGAATAGAACAGCTCCGAGTTCTCTTTCTGGTCCAGAAGGAGAGCATTTACGGCTAAATGTATACTGAACTATGCAAATTTAGTAAAACTAGTTATCGTAATAAACAGACACTTTGATGCATTAAAACTACATTCAACAATAAGAGCTACTAGTTTTATATTCTTCTTTATATTCTTACTCTTCCTTGTGCATCTCTCTGCATTATTTTCTTTGCCCATTTTCATGATTGCACACACAAAATCAAACTCATACCTCAGTGCAGCGAACCAGACTGCCATCTGCCAGCACCAGCTCAAATGCCACACAGATGTGTTGGAACAGGCCATAAATATGAGATGAGGACTCGATCCCTGTGCCCATTACCAAACCCCCTGAGAGAGAGAGAGAGTGAGAGAGAGAGACAATCAATGAATGGGAGGATGACAACTAAAGATGTATTTAAAGTGTATTTGATCATGTGTACTTAATACTTTTCCAATAAACTTATTTTAAAACCCATACATTCATGGTGCTTGTAATCCTGTGTGAAATGCATCTGCTACATAAAAACAAGGTAAGAAAAACAGATTGCGCTCTCCTGTTTTGCTTCCCCAGACAGCTGTCCTCTGTAAGCCTGCAAATGAATTTGCAGCAGCAGCAGCGGCAGCAGTAGAACCCATTACCTGGGCAGCGGGCACAATTTCTGCTACCCATAAACGCTTTTAGTAGAACAGGCCATTTCCGCACCCAATCTAACCTAACGTACTGAAACAGGACCATTACTCATTCATAACCCAATTAGGAGTAGCCTCTGATGCACCACACGAGACACAAAATATCGACCAGCAAGAAATATTGCATATACACACTCCACTTAAAGCCATGATATTGCTTTGAGTCAATACACTGGGGGGAAGGGACAAAGAGCGAGTGTGTGTGAGTGGGAGAGAGAGAGAAAGAGAGAAAGGAGATACCATAAAGTCATCAGGCTTTGTCTAAAAAGGCATGTCATGCAAAACTGGTAATAATTTTCATTCAGTACTCTGGTGTTGTTAACGTACCTACTGTAAGATCATCAAGCTCGGGCAACACAGGCAGCGTCCAGCCAATGGAATTCAACAGGGCTGTCACCTGACCCATATTCACCAAGGGCTCCACACGTACCACCTGAAAACAGGTGCACGGTCATATCACACATCACCTGCTTCGCTCTGCTCTCATTCCTGACTAAACTTCTATAAAAACGGCTTTAATCGATCAGCTATGTTAGGCCATGGATCTGTGTATGAACACACATTCTTAAACACGAAGAATATGTAAGCGATCTCAGTTACAAACTACATTCAGTGAAATCTTATCTTTAATGTGGTTATGTGAACGTTTTACACTGATTGCCCTGTGGATTTGTAGCGATCCCACCTGTCTCTCTGTGTCCACCTCTAGGATGTCCATCATATTGATTTTTATATTCTTGTGCGTCTTCTTATATTTCCCCACCCTCAGAGACACGGTCAGCCAGCCGGGACGTCCTGTGCACATATATGCCTTTCCTCCCTCCTTCCTCCACTCACGAACCTGAAAAGAAGGAATAAACCTCTATTGGATTTATCTTTATCTTGCGTGTGACGTCAGACCCGATGTAAAATCAAGCAAGACGCCATTTTCATTCTATTTGCCGATCTGTCGGCAGTTTCACAATGCAGAACAGTTATTGTGCATGGGGACTGGCCACAACATACAAGGTCAAAAACATGGAAGACAGTTTTATCAGCTTCCCACTGACAAAAAAGGAAAAAAATTATGGTTATCAGTCATTCAGCAGAGAGAGACAAGGATGATCCTGGTCAGAGATAAGAGCCTATCGATGATCACTGGTGACCATTTTATCTCATGTAGCATCATAATGAAATAAATGGTCAGAAAACATTAATATAATAAACATCCAATATATGCGTGATGTACCTACATTTGTTAATTTAGAGTACATGCAGGGGTTAAAACGGGTCGGTGCATCTCATGTTATATTTTAAAATCCATGGGGGTAGATATAGCCGGCGATTCATCATTATTTGGTTTAGGAGTGTTATCAGTGATATATATGATTCCCAGACAAAAATGGTTGATGTTTTGATTGTGGATCACATTAACACAAGAGCTCTATACACTGTAGCAAAAACTAAATGCATATTTTAATCTTAAGTGTACACAGGGCATTATGGGTACAATAACTTTTTTTTTTTTTTTTCCATTTTTGCATGGCCATGTGATTGATAAGGAGATTGTCCTAGTCATCCTTTATAGAAGGCTCAACCTCAGATACTAGTTTCTAATGTACTTTGTACATTTACTGTAGCTGGCTATGACAAAGAGAATCTCATTGGCTCACCACAGGTCTATGTCTTTAAATCTCTTTTCTGGGAAACATTAACACAGCATATGGGAATGATTTAAAAAACATAGCTTAAGTAAATCGCCTAGAAGCTACTGAAAATGTTCCTGAAAACCACTTTCAACTACTAGGCTTTGTGATCGGTCATTTGTTTCTTCTATGCAAAAAAGGTATTAACATTACTATAGAACTACACTAAGTGGCACACTCCAAAATTTAATTGACCGCCTTCATCTTTGATTATGGTGCACAGTGTGACAGGAGTGGTAGTGAGTTTATGTGTGAAAATGATTCCTCATTCACCCAGAACCTCACTTTCTCAGTTTAAATCCTAAAATATGCCTGTGCCATGAGGGAAGTAAAAGGTCTACAGGTTACAGTAGACCTGTAACCAGGTCATTCAGTAAATGTGCAAGTAAAGTCACACATGAATTAGGATTTTACAGTGGCCACTATGCATCCCTTCTTACCCTGTCGTGCCAATCACTTTGGTAAATGGTTAATCTGGACTCATCAGACCATATTCAGTGGGTTTTTCTGATTAGCCTCCTAAACAAGTGGTTTTCATATGGCAAAAAAATCCTGTTTCGTCCCAATCCTTGTGAAAATCCTTGTCACATAATGAATGTGGAAATGCTCTTGCTTTCACTATTAAGCATAACTGTGATTTCTACTGTTTTTTTGTTTTTTTTTTAACTATGATAACTAGCATTTTTTCCTGACCACATTTCCTCCACAAAGTTTTAACACAACCCTTACAGGTCTTTAATAATGTGTTGTTGATGTAGCACTTGACTTGAAGACTCAAGTTTCAGGATTCAAGACTTGACTTTGACTCCAGGATCAAGACCTTAGAAGCCTGTAGTTTTATGAAAGCCAGTAGTTTTATGAAGGCAATTGGGATGTTATGCAGTGAAGAAAAGCATGCATTCTAAACAAAGCATTAACCAATTATAGTGCCCAATTGATTAACTATAGCCTAGATGTCTAGTGAGTCTATAAATCTAGCTCATGTTTTCTTTTTGCCCCTCCTTCCATGAATATTGTGTAAAAGAAAAGTCAAGATGAAATGGATATGTAAGACATCATATACACTACCAATTAAAAGTTTGGACACAAGTTTGGATTTATTTTCCACTTTCTAACACAAATACTGTAATTTGTTTTCAAAACTATGAAACGACAGCAGTCAGTTGTTATTTTAAGACATGAAGGTCAGCTGTTCTGAACAGTTCCTGTAAGAACAGTATTGTCAAGTGCATTTGCAAAACCCATCCATCACCATGATGAAACTGGCTCTCATGAAGACCTTCTCAGGAAAAAAGACCAAAACTTACCTCTGCTGCAGAGAAGTTCATTTAGAGTCACCAGCCTCAAAAATCACCAATTAACAGCAAGTAGCAGACACATCTCAACATCGATTGTTCGAGGAAGATTATTACATATCTTGGATGCCTTTAGAATTGTTTTACAGTGTGGAAAAAAAATTAATAAATAAGGAAGAAATAAAAGAGCATGTGTAATTATACATACTACCATGACTGGTGTGTGTCTGTATACTGTGTATATAAACAGTATATAAGCACTGTGTGTGTGTGTGTGTGTGTGTGTGTGTGTGTGTGTTACTGCATTGGGAGACTCTCACCTGTCTCTGGATGTCTCGGACCCGCTGGTTGTGCAGCTTCGGCGCTGAGCACATCTTAAAGATGATCCAGGCTCGCACATAGTAGTAGGCATCAAACACCACAGACAAGGGCAGAAGGAATAGACAAACGAATATCCACCGCTGGTGAATTATAACATAATCTAGCCCTTTAATCCAGATCCACAAAAGAAACAAAATAACAGAAGCACCAAGATACAGCACCAGATCCATTTGAAGTAGAAACAAAACACAAAAACGATAATTTTTATTTAATTTCTTCTTGCACTTTTTTTTTTTTAGATCTACCTTTACTACCTTTAACACTTGCGTATAAACCGCGAAGCAACCGCGAATTTTGTCACCTAAATTTATTTTGCATGCTTTTACGCCCCGTGTGGGGCTGAATCCTGAGCCGCATACTATCCCCTACACAAGAACTCTAGAAACTACATTAAAAAATATATAAGATCTGTACTATAAGTAGTGCACTCTAAATTACACTAGAAGGCGTTTTGGATGTGTCCTAGGTGGGCAAATAAGCCACGCCTTCTCAACGCACTGATTGGCCAGCAGTGTGTCATTTACACCTTCTCCAGTTGTTACGTGTGGCGTTTTTTATCCAATAGCAATGCAGGAGAACAATCGGACCATTGCCTCAGTCCGGCGTGATCATACCGGGTCTTGTGAAAGTAACCCTGATGGAGTGTGTGTGTGTGTGTGTGTGTGGTTTACGAGACATGAAGGGAAAATAAAATCAAGCTCAAACGTTACAATGTAACAACATGCCACTAATAAGTAACATTCATTCATGGTATGATGTCTTAGTGTGTTGTTTTTTTCTACTTTGTGAAAATATTCCTACTCTTTCCTAAACGCACTCATCAAAGAGAAATGTTACATCTGATGTTTGTTTGATGGTGAGCGCGTGTACACAAATGAATGGTCATGTCGGCGAGAGTGAAGCGCGTGAGCTCCAGTAAACACTGGGGTGGGGCGAGTGTGCGCTCGGGTAGTGTATAACGGTAACGTTACGTGATTACGCCCTAAACACCTCAACGCAGCGAGCAGGACGCACGGAGAGGACTGATGGGATGCTGTCTTTGTCTCATGGATGTCTTTTCTTTCTGTAAACGTGGAACTTTCTGTACTCGGAATGGTGCTTTCTGCTGTGCGCGAGAGCACTTTTAAAAAACTTTTAAGGAGCTCCGTCTTTCGCGCGCGCTCGGGGTGAAGTTCGGCGATGCCTTCTCTGCACCATGGCGCCGTCTTCATTGGCGTCTTTCTCATCGTCACCGGCGGCTCGACCGCCTTCCTCACGTCCAACCAGAGCAGACTGCAGGCGTTCAGCCTGTGCTGCGTGGTCCTAGGCGCAGTTATGCTCATCCTTGGCCTATTCTGGGCCATGAACAGTAAAAGCCACCAGGGCTCCTACACTAACGAATACACGCACGACTACGGGCACGTGCTGTTCAGCCCGCCGCCCGGGAACCACTTCCCGGAGTCCCAGTCTGTCTTCTTGCACAGGTAAACGTGTGGAATTCGCCTCAAGCATGCATTATGTCCCAGGTTGTAATCTGCTGCAGTTATCTTATGCATGAACTGATGCACTAGGTTTGAACAATGACTTTTGGGGGGAAATATTAAATTTTAACTTAAATGTTGTATTTATAAGCGATTTAAATGTCTAAACCGCTTATAAATACCACAAATATATAAATGATGAATACACATTACAGGCTCTTATACCTATAAAATATATATTGCATGAATGCATATTATATAGAATATTAAAAACGCATACGCACTGCATGTTTATTGAACGCATTTCACTCGTCGTCATTGTACTGAGTATACCGCGTTATCCTGTATCCAGGATCGTCCCGTGGGGGGCCTGGACCCTATCCCAGGAGACCCAGAGGGCACGAGGCGGGGTACACCCTGGACAGTGTCCCTATCCATTGCAGTATTGAATGCATGTCCTAAAGTTAATTTTTAATGCTGTTAGAAATTTTGAGTTTTAAACTAAAAAAATCAGCATCAACATTTAAAAAAAAAAAAAAGTCCAAAAGGAATAAGCCTTTATTTGTCAAATTTACCTTATGGCATAGTGAATTTTTTAATAAATGTCCTAAATCATTATCACAGTTAAATACAACAAATTCTTCTATCTCTAAAATATTTAATAGTTTGTCTATGAAAGTGCTTCTTTTACAATGAATCCTAACTGTTTGGGTGGATTTTAATCATGTTAAACCTTACATATTAAGTAAATTTAATGGACAGGCTAAAAAAAGCCATCTTTTAGTTATTTTATGTTAAGTATCTTGGGAAACACTTATTTCTTATTTTTGGGGATGGGACAAATTGGCAGAAATCTGAGCCGTAGCCAATGGGGGACACTGGCAAAAGAGTTTTAGTAAATACCAATTAATTAAAGAAAGAGTTAATATTCAAGTTGGGTTCAAAAATGGGTTAAACAGAAGCTGTAATCAGACATGGGCATTTATAATAAGGTGTAATAAAACAGCGGCATGATGACGTTAAACAAAACATCTTTTTGTTCTCTTGTGTGAGAAAATCTTCATACTATAGTACATTATGTTAATTGAATCAAGTCAAGTGCAACTAGAACACATTAGGCAATGAGAAGCAACACACACACACACACACACACAGACACGTGTGTGCGTGTGTAAAGGGACTTGGGAGTCAATGCAAGCCGTTTTCCCCCTTAAAAGGTTTATAATTCACTCAATGGAGAAGCATGTTCAACATGTCTTTATGTCCCCTAAATTCTGAATCAGTTAAAATGGTTTGTGCGCCACCTAGTGTTAAGAAGCTTCAAGCCTGGGGCTAAAAGACCATGTTAAACAGCTGAGCTTCCTTTGATGAGGTTAAGATTGAGATCATTAATTACAATTAAATTATTCATTTGTATTTATGTAATCATAATTTAGTTTGTTTTGTAAATATGTTAAAAAATAATATAACTAGTTATATAGCTCAAAAAACTCCCTTATAGATAGACACATTAGAGCAGAAATCAGTTGAAATCAGATTACTAAAATTCAGTTTGAAGAGGACTTGAGTTAAATTCAGCATGCGACATTGACATTATTGCGAAGGTCCTTGTGGTACAAATCACCAATTTACTCTGATTAGAAGCAAGTTTCCCTCTGGATGTTCTGTGTAATGCACCAGTCAATCCATTAATCAATCCATCCATGTCTCCCTCCCTCTCTTCATCCAACCATTTTATGTCTATACTGCTTACCCCTTGTAGGGTCATAAGGGGCATAAAGCCTATTGATTGATTGATTAATTGATCATATACTTTTTTTTATACTGTATGAGTGTGACAAACGAGTGTGGTTTTTGTCAAGTCAATAAACCAACACGCAAGTCCAGCGTGACCCGAATGCAGGGAAATACATGCAAGTGAATCGGCGTCATTCAGAAACGAGATCTTATGCGTGTATGAATGAATCGAGATCATGATTCCCTTTTTTGATTAGTCGTGCAGCCCTATGTGTACACGATTTTCTGCCTGTCGTTTCAGATCTATGGAAAGGCAGAGACGAGGCCTGTACGGAGACGATTTTGACTACCCTCCAATGGAGCCGACGTGTTTCAGCCCAGCTCCTCGAGGGCCACCGCTCCACTGGGAGATGGAACCTCCACCTCCATACGAAGTGGCCATCAAAACTACGTGCAGCTCCACGAACATGCGACGAAGTTACTCGGACACACTCTTGCCCACCGAGCCGCTCTTCAGTCGCTCCCGTGAGATCAGCTTTGAAGTGTAAAGCTTTGTGCTGTCAATGAGCCATTAGGCAGCAACTGTTCACTGCAGCCAACAACTAGCATGGAGCATGGCTCGCCCAGGGATTCTTTACTATTGAAGCTGTTGTTGTTTTTGTGTACAATAAGATCCATTCTAAATGTGGTCAAAAGAGAAATGATTTAACCTTATAAAATGGTATTGCCCCTACCTAGTATCTGCTGTTTAGTGCTATGTGGTATTTTCTTTTGTAATCATGCTCAGAAGGTGTAGTAACTGCTGATGGATTAATGCCTAATCTCTGTCAGTATTTTCACAACTGCCAGTGTTTGAAAATTTAGGCCAATTTATCGAATGTCCATAAATGACACTGACGTTACACAAATTACTACCTTTATCCCAGTGGGCACAGATAGGACTGCAGGATGTCATAAAAAGACCTACAATGTTGACACTGCAGAAATCTTCAGGACTAATTTACATAATTTACTAATTTATTTAGAGGCATCTTTAGGTTATCTTTATGATTCTAGACCTGAGGTGCCCATTAGGATACAATAAACCTGTGTCCTTCTACCCATTTACAATTCCTCACAAGCATGAATCACAATCGTTTCTTCACTGGTGCGTGCACAGATGTGACTGGTGACAGTACTAGCTGTCTCATGTCACATATTGCAGCATTTGGACCCATGAACATGTACGTAAAGTCGCTTGCACAAACTGAACTTATAGCACAAGCAGCAACTTATAAGAAGAAAACCGAAGCTATATGCAAAGCTGCTATTTCCTCCAGTACATGGTGATTTAAGCAGGAAATTCCCAGCAGAAAACCCTAATGCTGTATGAGTGTTGTAATATAGTTGGAATGCTACCCTGATTACATCCAACATCAGGACAATATTTTAATGAAATGGCGTTGAGATTGAGTTAAACAAATAAGATGAAAATACATCTCTGAAAATCCTGGGACAGATTGGCTGCAGCCTAATGGCAATGCAGGTCCCAAGCTCAGTGAGAAAATATGAGGGTTGCGACAGGAAGGGTATTCAACTTAAAACCTGTGCCAGATCCTGCAGATCAAATGATACGATGTGGCGACCCCTGGGCTAAAAAGGACAATGTCCAAAAAAAGGAAAATGAAAAAAGGAAACAAACATCTATTTGCACAATTTCCGACCACAACCATGGTCCCATAAGTTTCTAACAGGGTTTAGAATTCCACTCAGAGATCGGGATGGACACAACAGCTTCCCTAATGCATCACTAATGTTACCACTCTGTTTCATTTTCTTTCAGGAATATTACAGCGAGGTGCATCTTAGCCCCAAAATTACTGTACTGTAATACGGTGTTTGCACAGCACCCAAACTGCATTATGTCTATTTTCACAGAACAGATCTCTGACATTAAACTTGTTTTTTTTTTTCCCTACCCTTTTGGCTGCTTTCCAATTTATTATTTCGCTCAATTGCTGTTATCTGTTTTTTTTTTCCATGCTGCTCATTGTTATATATGTGCATTTACTAGCACTACAGCATGAGCCCTAGTGGTCCAGTGATAAGCACACAGTGCTCTCAGTGCACATACCAGAGTCCCGCTCAAGTCCCTCCCAGGCCATTGATTTGCTATTAATATTGTTCTAAAGGTGTTTTTGCAGCATTTGTTCATTGTTATCTCATTGTCATGTAGTTAATGTTTTTCAGACATTGTTTCATCAAAATAATAATAATTTTCAAAAGGACAGACAGATTTAGCATGAAACTGGAGTTGTAAGAAGTAATACCAATTTTTTTTAAAAAGCACATCTACTGTGTACTAAAAGCTGTGTACTGTGGAAATACTGAAGTAGTAGCGACACTTATAATGATGTATCTCTTCATCAGGAAGATTACAGAGAATTGACAGAATATGTCTTACAGGAAACAGCAGTTAAGTGGAACAGCAAACTAGAGAATTATTTGGTTCCTCACTAGTGACCTTTGTGTCCCCTGGAGGAAACTGACAATCTAAGAAGCATTGATTTGTGATGTAATGTAAGTGTAGAATGTCTCACTGATGTGATCACAAATGACCACAGTGCATTAGCAGGTTTAATATTTCCTTGGACTTCTCTTGTTTGTAACATTATAAATCATGGCATTTCCATTGATTCCATTTCCATTTCTGCCTCAACCAAAGTGACATCAAAATTATGTGCCTCTGTTAATAAATACAGTTCAGGGCCTTTAACTATCGGTACTTTGCACTATATGTTATAGAATATGCACGATGTACATCGCTTATGTGCATGTACCAAAAGATTCTGTTACTTTTTTTTTTTTTACAAAAAATGTATAGTGTTTTTGTTTGTTTAAGAAAAACGAATAAAGTAATACAAAACTTATTCAATATTGGCATTTAAAAATACACATTCAAGTTTAATGTTTTTAATGATGTAAATAATGAATTTATTACACACACTTTTATGGTTGTTGGTTCCATAAGGGTTGGATTAAGTATTTCAGTAATCAGTGATCTCCCGTGACACTCAACACACTCATCAGTCTCATCAATTAAGAAAGCAACAGATATTTGGGTGAAAATGTCTTTTTTTTTTTTTTAGAAGAGAGTTTTGTGGAAAATGGCCAGACAGATCTGACTTGCCAGGAAGAACATAGTAAGTCATATAATCTTGAATCTCTTTACAGTTGTGGTGAGCAGAAAAGCATCTCATCATGCACAAAACATCTAAACATAATTTACACATTCACTCCTAGTCAATCACCTGGGTCCGTATTCACAAAGAATTCTCTCAGAGGGCTCCCATCTTAGAAAAAAAAACTCTGACTTCTGTAAAGGTCTTGAAATGCGCTCTTTGTGAAAATAGAATATCTGATAATAGAATAGACAGTGAAATCATAATGTTCGTATATAAAGAAATTTTATAATCATGACTACAGGCTACTTTATGCAAAGTTTCTGTTATAGGCTAAATATCTTAAGGTTAATTAAATCAGCCAAATGTTGAAAATGTGTCTACTTTTGAAGCAAGCGATTTCCACACAGTAGTTACTATATTTAAGTTCTTCATTTATTTAACATACTGATTTTATTACTTGTAATCCATTTTAGATTGATGGGGGCAAAATGGCTCAGCTTTTACCAGTTTACATGATTGCAGGACAGTCTATTCAAGTTGCACTTTTGGATGGTATGCAACCAACAAGTAGAACAACAAAACAAACAAACAGAAGAGCAGTGTTTACTTTTAGCTTTACGTTCAGTGTTTGGAGAATATTCCTTCTTTCTAAGAAACTCTTAAGCCTCTTAAAACTCCTCCTCTCTACTTTTAACAATTTTTACCATAGGAGCTGTTTTTAGGGGTAAGATGTTTCCTGAATCATTTTTATCTTTAGGACTAAGATTTAGTCCTAAATTTAAGGGGAAATTCTAAGAAAATGTCATAATTCTAAGATTTTTTAAACATTTCATCACTAGGAGCAACGTTTAGGCTTAATAATTAGAATTGTCTCAGAGAGCTCCTATCTTAGCTTAAAAAGTCCTAGCTGGGAGTCCTAGACTAAAAGTGATTTAGAAAACTTCTCA
>JAOVVA010000035.1:4256809-4278814 GCA_028565275.1 Leiocassis micropogon
AGACAGACAGACACACACAGACACACACAGACACACACAGACACACACAGACACACACAGACACACACAGACACACATTAATGTTTCATTAATATTTCATTAATGTTGCAGTAATGTGGGGGAAAAAAAGGAGAAAAGACTTACATCAAACTCTTTTGAGAGAGAGGGGTCGGCCTGATGGTGCATAGAGAGCAGCTCTCGAGTGATGAGCTGCAGGTTGGAGATAGAGCTGTCAGCCAACATCACTAACACCTCATACGCTGCCAACCGACTGCTGACTGTACTGCACCTGGGAGGAAGAAAAGAGAGCGAGTGTGAGGAAAAAAGTGTGTAACTATGTGGGCGAGTGTTGACAGCTAGATTAATGAACAAATGTAAAAAAAAAATTATATAACCTAGGTCACAAAATATGCAAGAAACTGTGTTTTGTGAAAAATAAAACGTGTGATATATTTCATGCAAGTAGCATAAATGTCATGTAACAGATATCAGAGAGGAGCATTCACAAATGATCATCGATTTGAGTAAAGCAACTGAAGATCGATTAATAATCGGTTTAACTGCACAGTACGATGATGATTTTTGCACTTCACCACCATTCACTATTACTACACCCATATGTACACCAACCAAGATTACACACGTAAGCATCTATGACTGAATAAATTAATGTTACAAACATGACACATTTGCAAAAGCAGATCTACTGTACAGTGTCATTGTACTCCAACTACTCTTCAACATTGTATAAATACACATTTGGACAGATTTTGAACATCACACGCTTCATGTTCAAGTACACTCATATCCGGGAATGGCCTTTCTCCCAGGGAGACTGTGCAACAGATCATCTTGACATACATCACCCTCCATTTTACACATCTGTGTTGTGAGGGTTACAGTTATTGCCGTTGTATGCATGGTTGCTCCTCGGACGTTATGCGCGTTTCTGCTACACAAGAGTCACTCAGGTATGCAGAAAAAAACATCCAACAGGGTGTAAATTAAAATTGAATGCGACTTTTCAAGATTGATTGCTTGAAATGGACAGGAAATCAACTGATCCTCGACTAGAATAGATGATCATCCTATGAGTAACATACTTGCCTTGTTTCTCGTATAACAGTACAGCTTGAACAGTAGTTCAACCAGATCAACATTTTCATAGTAATGCTATTATTTGTGCTTGTTATTATATATATTGTTTCTATAGCAACAGCTCATACAGAGAGACTTATACACTGGTTGTTTCATATAATGTATGACTTACTATTCGCACTGGATTATTATTATCTGGGGACCTCATGTGATTTAGAAGTTCTTTTTGCTTTCGTTCTTCTGATGGTTTTCAGCTTACCCTTTCTGCACATTGTATTGTTGTATGGTGTGTAGCGATGTGTGACCCAGCACCCAAAATACTTTCAAAGCACTCCAACGCAGCATCCATTCTTCGTGGACGATGGATAAAAAGGCACGCAGGAAACAAAAACCTTAAAAAATTGATATGGGCCATGCCGAATACTGGCCAAATCACAGATATCAGAGATGATCATGCCTTCGCAAATGATTTGAGTAAAGCAACTGAAGATCGATTATTAATCGATTTAACTGCACAGTACGATGATTTTTGCACTTCACCACCATTCACTATTACTACACCCATATGTACACCAACCAGGATTACACCCCTAAGCATCTATGACTGAATATATCAATGTTACAAACATGACAAAGTTGTAAAAGCAGATATACGGTGTCATTGTACTCCAACTACTCTTCACCATTGTATAAATACACATTTGGACAGATTTTGAACATCACACGCTTCATTACACTCATATCCGGGAATGGCCCGGATACATACACACATACATAAAAAGGCGCGGAGGAAACAAAAACCTTGAAAAATTATACTGGCCAAAATCACAGACATGCTGGTTTGCATGGGACTAATATTATCATAGGACCTCGGTGATCGGCGAAAAATGGTAGGTAATTTGCGGAAGAACTTTAACTTTACATTTTACAGACACGGCCGATTCACACAGGATTAAGATCACAGGCAACATCCGCTATTATTACAAATATAGTCTGTATATTACAAAAATATAGGACTCACTCACTCACACACCTTCTATACCGCTTTATCTTGTATTAAGGGTCGCGTGGACCTGGAGCCTATCCCAGGAGGCTTAGGGCACGAGGCAGGGTACACCCTGGACAGGGTGCCAATCCATCGCAGGGCGCACACACACACACACACACACTACGGAACACCAATTAGCCTAACCTGCATATCTTTGGACTGTGGGAGGAAACCGGAGTACCCGGCGGAAACCCACCAAGCACGGGGAGAACATACAAACTCCGACGACGGGAATCGAGCTTGGCCGGGAATCGAACCCGGACCCTGGAGGTGCAAGGCGACAGTGCTAACCACTACACCACCGTGCCGCCAAAAATATAGGACGTTATAATAAATTAATAAAAAAAACTTTTTGGTTTACAAAGTAAAATGTGTAACTGTTGATGTGTTATTTTGGAATAGATACTTATTTAACATTTATATGGAGGTTAGAGGTTGTAAGTGCTTTGTAACGAGATGGGTGAACTGCACTGTGAGTAGCATGCAATGGCAGCACGTCTAGCTGCACTACTTGTGATGCAAAGCGTGTCAGTGACTACAAGTCTTGAACAGAGGTTTGATCACTGGGGATGGTGTGTTTATTCTCACTTGGGGTGGAAGTCATGGAGAGGAGCTGTGCTGCTGGAAGGGTTGTTGCTATTCAGGATAATGCGTGATGCTCGAAACAGAAAGTCATCCAAAAGCTGCTGGATGAGGGAGGGGCCTGAACAGAAAGACAAAACACCTCATTTACATCTTTCACCTACAAGTCAAAACAAGGGTCATAGTGTTCAAACGTTCAGGGAACATATATATAAATGAGAGACCATATTTCAGCGTAACAGACTAACCGAACTGCTCCTTCTCGTTGCCACAGAGCGAGAGCAGGGTCTTGATGAGGCGCAGATGGCCGGCCTGCAGGATGTTGTCAGCCTCGCTGGTCTCCAGTTCACTGGTCCACGTTGGCTCGAAGTTATCTAGCCAGCTGATCTCATCCTCCAACATGGCTGCGGGGCTGATCTGTAGCTGCTCCATCTCTGTGTCTATAGAAAGACAAGCATTAATGGAGGGATTTCTATAAGCAATAATTCATGTTTCATGTAACGCATCAAATAAGAAACATAGAATGAACAAGTCTTACTCTAAGACGAATCCTGAGAAGAAAAGCAAAATCAGAAAAAAGAAAATATCAATCTTACTAGTCAGATCATCCAGTAGTTGGCATCGCAGGTCAAAATATTCCGTGCATTGTGAAAGCAACCTAAACAAACCAACAAACACCATGTCAGCTGCACTATATACTACATCAAACCAACAAACACCATGTCAGCTGCACTATATACTACATCAAACCATGTGTATTTAATAATCATATACACTGCCTAAACGGCAAGAAAAAAAACGTTTAACAGGCCTATCTTTAGATTCTACGAATATGGTCTGTATGGTCCCAATGTGATTGTATGTATACAATTGTGTGTACGTGTGTTTGTTTACCTCTGGTTGATGCCCCTCATAACGCTCGTGGGAGACCAGAGTGGGAGTTGGGCGGTCAACACCACCTTCAGCAGGAACAGATTTGGCTTTTGCAGCTCTGGATATGGCGATGTATCACTCTGACTCAAAGTGTACAGCTGATCACTCGCTACCCGACGGATCTGTGCAAAAAGAGGGATAAGAAATAGTAAAGAGGAGGAATCACGTTATTTATTACACAACTGAATCTCGCTTAAAGGCAAAGAGGAGAGACGTCACTGACCTCTCCACTGGGTGATCCAAGCAGTATATCGATGATAAAATCATTCACACAGGGAAGGTTATAGAAAGAAGCTGTGGAGCAAAAGCAAGCAAAGTTCACTACAGGATGCATGCACTACAAACGCACCAGATCATCAAGAAACAGGAGGCAGACTTCAATCTTTGAGATTTATATGAAACAAAAAAAGGTTGTGATGCTTCACTTTGACAGCAACAGCTAGACTGCAAAAAAAACCCTCCTGGCAAATCATTTCAAATGTACAGAACACTTTATCATGTTTGTGATTTTGCTAATTGTAAAGATTAGCTGAGATTAAAAATGAAAATAAATAAATAAACTATGATAGGTGTTCAAGTCAAACCGGGACTCGTGATCAAATTTCTCATGAAAGAAGGCGTAAAGCTAACTGACATTTAACAGACAACTTCAAGCACAGTATAGTGATGAGACTCTTAGCCGCAGTACAACATCTGAATGGCGCAAAGGTTTTAAAGAAGGGCATATGCCGATTAAATGACAATCCTGGCCGAGGTGACTCTGAACCTACGGCGATCGTTTCTATGAACATTGAGCAGGTGGAACGCCTGATCCTTGTAAGTTTACGGATAACAGCCACCACCTTGTGAAAGAAACAAATCTGTCTGTGGGAACTGAACACACAATCATTCACCAACACAACTTTCAGGTTACAGGAACTCGGCTGGGAGTTACTGCCACATCCCCTGTACAGTCCTGACCTGGCTACAAGCCATTTCCACATGTTGGACCATTAGAGAGACCATCATTCAGACGTGAAGCAGGCTGTCCAATCATGACTCAGGTGTACTGAGAAAACTTCCTACCTTGATGGCATTCAACACTAGAGTTGCTGGGATAAGTGCATTAGTGTAGCAAGGGATTATACGCTGTGTTTATTGTTCTGCACAAGCAAAAGTCCAGGATCGACTCGAACACCCCTCGTATTAATCAGCTGTCTGAACGTCCTGTTCGTTTAGTTTTTGCCGGATGGAAAAGTCAGGAAAGCAAAACAAAAAGTGCAAACCAATGTTGTTTTACGCTTAAGAATCTTTTGATGAAAATGCAAAGCTTTTGGTGGAAACTGAAAAAAGTTAATTAGATGAAACCCAGTCATGGGCAATGAAATTTCTGATTTCATTGAAGTCATTTAAACAACTTGCAATGCTTGTATTAAACACAGATATTCAGGAGAAACATATCTGGGATTTGTGAGAGCTTTTTAGGTAACTGGTGTGCGTTCTTACAAAGCTGTTGACAGCGAAGCTGCAGGCAGGTGACCAGAAGTGAAAGCGCTTCTCGGGCGATTATTGTGTCTTTAATGGACACACACTGCTGTTTGATGCAGATGCCGGCTTGCAATGTTGTGGCCTCTCCTTCGCTGCTGGAGCTGCAGTTACTTCCTGTGACACAGAGAGAAAAAGACATATAAACAATTTTACAATTCTAAACAGACTTCTCCAAGCACACAGATTGCCGAACACCTGTAGGATTATATAGGATTAAACTGCAACATTTTACCACTTCAAATACTGACATATATAAATGAAAAAAGGAAAAAAAATATCTATTTTGGAGTCAGTGTATTATGAATATCATGAAGGAACAGGAATTGCCACACAAAAGAATCACAATACGCATCTCAAATAAGCACAAAGGATCTCAAATAAGCTAATGTTAATGAAAGCAAACAAAATTGATGATCACAATTAAATAGAGGAGAAATTTGGTTTAATTTGGATATTTGTGAATGAGAATAGTCAGACTTGACCCTTGCGTGAGCTCATAAATGTTGTAGGATGGTTACGCTTACTGCTATGAGGCTTTGATTGATAAGAGACACTATCCAAACAGTGTTTTCGCTTTTTAAAGGGCATTTTTTTTTAAGGAAAGTTTTACTTGAGCATTAGATATGTGGGTCTTTCTTTTACCTGTGCTGCTAACCCTGCTCCGGACTCCCTGAGGCAGCAGAGAATTAGTGGTCTCTCTGATCGGCTGGCTGCTGCCCACAAGGTCCAGACGGCCAGCAGCTGCAGCCCAGGTGAGGCGCATGAAGCAGGCGACTGTGGAAGTAAAGTCCCCCACCTCCATCGTCTATGGCAAGAGCAGAAACAAAATAAGCACAAGAAAACAACAATCATAATGATTTCTAATGTTTCCTCTACAAATTGTCCACAAATCCATAAAGATTTCTGCAGACCCAGACACACAAACTCACCTGAATGGCGACACGTGCTGCCGGTATAATCTCCTCAACTCTAATGGAGGACCTATCAGACATGGACATCTGCCTGTAGGATGATTTCTCTGGTGTCCCACAGAGCGAGAGCTGACGGCTGCTTTGCCTGCCCGCATTACGGAAGGGCCGAGAGGACAGAGTGTCCACGCCATCTTTATTCAGCTCTTCTTCCAGGATGCTTGGCATTGTTTGTCCTACTAGTAAGAACCTGCAGAAGACGGGTAGAGATGTTATACTTCATGAAGTCATGTCTATTCGGCTTCCGTGATTTAAACTTAATTGGAAGAGAGAAAGAAGACAGAAAAACACACCTTGCAAGTTGCAAACAAATGGAGTAGACTCCCTGTCTGGTCTCATAGTCCACTTCAGAGGGGATAGAGTCCCTCTGCATGACATTAACTACCAGACTGAGGAAACACACACACACACGAATACCGTGAATATATGTTGCTTCCTCATACCTGTAACGACACAGTTATTAATCAGCTAGAGCAGGTTGTTACCTGAGACCTCCAGCTTTGAGAAAATTCTCACAGAAGGACTTCACACTAGTCTTTGCCATCTCGTCATCTGAGGTCGGCATCAATTTGGAGCTAAGCACCTAAGAAGGAGAAAAGAACCAAATGTTTGAGATCTGTTGTATGAATACATATGTAACCTTCACAACACTTGCTCATCTTTCTGAAGTACCTCAAGATTATAAAGCACTCTGAAAGTGGACATGCCCGGGGCAGATGACCGGAACAAGGACTCCAGGATGGATGCTGCACTTTGCTGATGCTGCTGCTTGCTGGACAGAGATGGAGACTTGGAAGCCTGAGATCCAGAACCCAAAGTGAAAAGAGTTTTCTATTAACAGAGAGAGAGAGCGAGAGAGATAAAGTGAACACAGCATTATGAATATACTCTTCTCTCACTGTAATTTATCAAACCAATGAGCAATATGAAGTTTTAATAATGTCAGGTGAGTCATATGTTTTTGTTCCAGCTGTGGACATAACTCATCTCCCATGTTTTCAGCTTGGCATTGCAGAATGTCACTACTAAAACCCTCCTAAGATCCTTTTGTGCTATTGTAGGGTGTCTTCTGGACACCGCTAGCTTTCATCATTAAAGTAGTGATGGAAAAAAAAGAGCCTTGATGCTAGGATGCTTTATAAAATCTAAGCCCTAAGAGACTTATAATATAAATTAATCATCAATTTTGCTTTTTTTCCTTCTCCAAAAAGTTTAAATAAAATACACTGCCTCAATAAAACAAAAGATGTTGTTTCAGAAGGGTCAAATTACTAGCCTGCATCAAGAAACGAAAAAAAAAGTTACTGTAATTGGGTTAAAACCTGTAACATGTTATAACAACATGGAAGGACAGTGCTGAACCGCCAACTTCGCAGACAGAAATGTGGTTAGAAAAAATTGTGAATGACTGATCAGAGATCTCTTGGTGATGTTGCACAGTACAAAATGTTTAATAGTGAAAGTAAGAGCATTTCCAGACACACAATGTGACAAAAACTCACAGGATTAACAGCTGTGTGGAAATCATAAAAACAACCTGTTAGAGAGACTTGGTCAGAAACAAGGCCTCACCCTTCTAGGGAGCATAAAGATTATATATCGGACCAAATGAAAAAAAGATCATGTGATCTGATGAGTTTAGACTGACCCTATTCCAGAGTGATGGGCGCATAAGGCTTTAATTCACCCATCATGCATAATGGCCACTGTACAGGCCTTTGGAGGCAGCGTTATGATCTGAGGACGCTTCATTTGGACAGGTCTCAGCAAGATCATGATGTGACAAAAAGAAATCAAGTCAGCTGATGAGAATGTACTAAATGACCAGGGTATCACACCTAAAATATTTTTCTTCCGTAATGGCATGGGGATACAACACCCCTCACACACACACACACAAACGTGTAGTAGGCCAAAAGCATAAACAGTGAAATCAATACACATCATGATTTCATTTACAGGAAAGATAAAATCATTCATCATCAGGTGGTTAAAGTCTCTCACCACTAGTGAGCATAACTGTAGTGTATAATGCATCGACAATCATAATCAATTTGGCACCTGGTGGCTCCAAACACTGGACTCTTTCGGGACAAAGTTATCCAGGGCATCCTGCACCTCCGGATCGGTTGGGATGAGCAGCAACAGCTTCCTCACACGCAGAGTTATTCTGGATTACAATAACAAGATCATTTTCTTAGAAAGAAGAGTTGCATACTTCTGGCTTATGATAATTTCATTCTGGAGCTGTGGCCTTACCTAGGCTCCTCTAGGTTAGCCAGCTGATACAACATCTCGAACACGTTGCACACCAATGCCATCACGACGCCAGGCAGGGACTTCTCCTAACACACACAAACACAAAGAAGGATAAAGTTATTTGAGGTAGGAGCACAGTGTATGTGCAAATGTGTGAGATTGTGTGTGTACTTAACTGAAAACTGGGTTATGCATTCAATACAGCAGTAAAATCAGTTCAACAAGTACAATTTTAGAAATCTCGGGTAACCGCTGACACAGCATTGCGTGTGTGTGTGTGTGTGCGCGTGTGTGCGTGTACCTGCTCCAGCGCATATGCCGAGTTGAAGACTCCGCTGCTGCTGGAGCTGGCGGATGCCGAGCTGTCTGCTGAGCTGCCAGATGGAGTGCCAGTTCCTGAACTCTTGACTGTCAGACTTTGCTCATCAGAGAAACCCAGCTGATTCAACAGCTTCTGGTCCCTGTTCATAGTCAGCTGGACATGCACATAGATTTCAGTGACATCAAAAACTACTTTATATTTGCAAATATTAGCAATGACAGTGGCAACTCTGATTAGAACAAAATCTTTTTAACAAAAAACAACAGCAAAACCCACATCATTTCATTTTATTAATGCACATCATTTCCTTAATAAAATAGTTGACACATAAAATTGCATTTACAGCATTTGGCAGCCACCCTTCTCCAGAGTGACCTGCAGTTATCTCATCTTACATTTAAGCATTTAACGGTTAGGGACCTTGCTCAAAAGCCCAACAGTGGTATCTTGGCAGTGCTGGGATTTAAACATGTAACCATCTGATCCATATCCAAGAAAGATAACCTCTTAGCTACCCCTGCCCCACAAACGGCCTCTTACTCTGCCTTCATTACTTGTAGATTCTAATTCACGCTGACATGATTGCATCTCATCATGAATTCACAGGTTTGGTCGAGCTACAGATAACATGTTTTATCACACCCCAAACATACACTGCTAGATTCAGGTCTGTTGACTGGGAAGGCCACTGAGATAATAACTGACATGTTCATGGTTCCTCTCAAGGTTTTTTACTATTGCCATCTCAGGGAGTTTTTCCTTGCCACCGTCACTCTCATCAGGGACAATCTGATAATTATGATTTATCTACATTTCCTTACACTTATTCCCATTACATTTTTAATCTGTAAAGCTAGATTGAAGCAATGACCATTGTTAAAAGCACAATATAAATACAACTGAATTGAATAATAAAATGAGTACATTTAGGCCACAACGGGATGGCACGTGTTCAGAAACAACGAGCTAAAGTACTCAAACAACGATCAACTGATAAAGACACTGAAGGTGTCGAGAAAACGAGAAAAATTCCCCACGCCATCATACCAACAGTACCAGTCTGGACTCTTGAAACTAAGCAAGGTGGGTATATGAATGTATGCCATATACAGTACACTATTTTTCAGCTTACCAGTTCTGATGAGCCTGTGTCCATGACATACGTTTCACACACACAGCTGAAACTCATTGGATGTTTCTATTACACACAACTGTGTTTAAACGCTAGACCCTGTTGAGCTCAGCAGTTTGAAATACGTAATCCTCTAAAATTAGATCCTCTAACATCAACAACTATATCATGCTCAAACCCACCGAGATCACAGTTTTCTCCATTCTGATGTTTCCACTGATTATGACCTAATGCATGATTTGTATTCGCATGATTTTATGCCTTGTGCTGCTGTCACGTGCCAGGGTGGAAAACTGCATGAATGAACAGGTGTACAATTGTCCCTAATAAACTGGCCTGTGAGTGTAATATGACCTTTGTGAATTAGTGTGTGATGTCTCACCATGCTATCGTTGGCAAATATCTGCACATTGTCCACTGGACAGCTAAGCTGCTCAGCAATCTTCCACCTGATGCTCCCAACTGTTTCATTACTGTGAGCCTACACACACACACACATACACACACAAACAGTTACAGTAGACATTCATATAAGGCAAAAGTTACTTCCTAACTGCTAGCACAGTTCAGAAAGGTGTGCGCTTCCCATGCAAGGTAATGGCATGATTCTGGCCTCTGTATGGGTTTCTGAAGGATAATAATCTGTGATGAGAAAGTGAGTGTATACGTGTGTGTGTGTGTGTGTGTGTGTGTGTGTGTGTGTGTGTGTGTGTGAGACTGCACCCAGGTGAGTTATTGTACCTCCAGGCTGAAGGTGTCTTTGGTAGATTCGTAGGTTATGTGGAGCGTTACAGGGTGGCCATTGAATGACGCTCCATGAGGTAGTATAGTACGAGGAACAGAGTACAGATCCTAAAACACAAAAAAGAAAACATTTATCGATTTCAGTATCTGAATTAATTGGTGAAATGTTTTAAACAGTGACTATAATCTTTATAATTAATTTATTGATTATCTGCAATGAATGTGTGATCAGATTCAATATCTAATTCAGGTCAAACTATTTTAAATTCATAATGCTTACCAACACATCAAACACTGAATCGAGTAATCAAAGCGGAGACAGGAATTAACCTGTCCTCAGTGACTGCTGCTTGCAATTACTTATGATATTGTTAAGAGACCCTGAAGTGTTTTATGCTTGAGAGAAGGAGGAAGAGGAGAGAAGGAGGAGGAGGAGAGCGAGAGAGAGTGAGTATTAAGTGAGTATAAAAAATTCTGGGAATTCATTCATTTTTAAGACATAACAACAGTGGACTTTAACTACAATAAAACTATTCCGATTGTCTATAGTATTATTTAACTATTCTTACTGTATTAAATCATATTCAACTCCTAACTGATACTTTAATTGCATTTTAAATTATACCACTCACGCTTGATAATGTGTTTAAGACCCAAATCAATGTTTAGATGTAAGAATTAATAATAGTGCCATATAGGGTTTAAAATGTTAACTAGTTTGGGATCTGAAATTAAGAAATTATTTAAATAATAAGAATTATAATAATAAGAACAATAATAAAAAAGGGTGTAAATGATTAATTTGGTAACTTGTAAAATTCACACTGAAAATACAAAAGAAATCATTTTCAGTTCAATTAAATTCTATGATAGAGACAAGAAATTAACATAACTTTATACTTTAACAAAAGCACATTTGTCACAGTTTTTGACATTGCTAAATGTCCTATAATCAAAATGTTATTTATGGCCATTTACCATTTTTTGTTCTCAAACTGATGAGGGTTGATATGTTGTTACAGAGACAGGTATTTTTCTAAGAATCACAGCTTGATATCTGCAGAATATGGCAGCATTTTTAGTTTAACAAGTTCCTAAATCTATAATTAGACACCAACTGCAGGCCAAAATACGGGATACGTGGAAGGCATGCCAGAAGAAAGCCCTTTCCTCCATTTAAACACAAATGCACTCTACTTGCCTGTCGTCCAGTAGATGCTACACTAATAGAACCAAGATCTAAGGTAAGGTGAGACAAAAAATAATGATTGGGAAGACTGGGAACAATCCAGCTGAGGTTAAAATGCATCCAACATTGGATTCTGTGTGAAAATGTGCCAATGACTGTACTTAAAACAAAAAAACCTAGTAAATTATTGATATTTTTCAGAACCATTTTTTAAATAAACTCATCTACACCAAAGGAGAAAAAAAATCTGGAAATAAATATTTGTTGGATTACACTGAAGGAAAGATTGTTGCAATAGTGTGTGAATGAGTGTGTCTGTTTTCCAGGAGTCAGTGACTAGAGCCACGCAAATAAGTCTGACCTAAATTTCTGTCCTCACCTCGATAGTAATGACATATCTCTCCGCTAGTAACAGCAGCCTCTCAATGATTACCAGCTTAGTAGACCTGTACGGACAAAAGGTCAATACAAAAGTAATAAAGCATGACCTGTCAAATGAATGGTCCAAAACTGTATCGTTGTTATGTGAAATACAAAAGCCGCTACTTTTTTGTCTCTACCTGGAGGGTGATTGCACTGATGTGGCAACGGTTGGCATGGCAGTAGCCGTCAACATCTTGGTTGCTCGTGTAACAGCATGGGTTAAGGTTGGGCCACCCAGGGCAGAGCTGGCAGCCTAAAACAGAGATGTGAATCAGTGATGAGAATAAAAAAAAAGAAGAAACTTTTAAGATAAAGCATCTCTAATTTATTCTTAAAAACAGTGCTACATACCTCCAGCCTCTTATAACAATCAGCTATAAACTTCTTATGTAAGGACACAGAGTCCTGCATGTAGAGGAAGAACACAGAACATTGTATTACTGCATATTTCAGCCAGTAAGAGAGAAGAAGAATGGAAAAGTATGTGTGTATTGACCTTCTTCATTTTTGGGTTGAGGTTTAAGTAACTGTAGAGGATTATGAGCTGAATGGCTTCATTGGCGATGTCCTCATCAGGAGACTCCATGGCGATTCTCCAGATGAAGTCCATCCCGATTAGGTCTAAGCGCTCCACACACTGGAATATAACAGCATGACAGCAAACTCAGCAATCTTACTGCGTCTTTCATTTTAGCAAATGCTCTAATAGCTGGGTGGTAAACCAAAGACTGAACCAAAAATGCGATGCTTGAGTGGTGTCAGAGCTGACGCTACGGACCTGAACAAAATAAACTGTACTTTTATCATTCACTATAAAATGCTCGGGACACCTGTAAATGAAAACTACTAGTCTTACCAGTTGAGTTCCCTGCCGTTTGAGACGATGATCACAAAGATTCACATTCTCAAAGAAGGTCTTAAAAAGATTAAACCCTATAAAAGAAACAAAGAATGTGCCGTCATAAAAGTCCATCTATCGCTTCTATCATTTATTTGATAAGGCTATACAGTGGAACCTTGGATTGCGAGTACCTTGGTACTTATTTAAAAAAAAAAATTAACTTGAAAAACAATCGAGGTCTTGACATACGATTAGTATGCATACGATTTGTCTGCCGAGCGTCATGTGACCACAACTGAGCCAATGGTTCTTCTCTATCGCGGGTTCGGGACTGTGGGTAATCTCCCATGCTTAGTGTCTGTGAAAGCCAGTGAAACACTGTTCTGTCAGGATTCTTTTCGAAGGTAGAGTGCAGGTTAATTTGTTTTATTTTTACTTTACATTTTGTATAAATTATTTTTGTATGTATATGTATATTTTTGGGTTGTGGAATGAATCATCAGTGTTTCCATTATTTCGTATAAGGGAAATTCAAACTTTAATATATGAGTGCTTTGATATACAAGCATGCTTATGGAATAAATTATGCTCGCAGTCCAAGGTTTGACTGTATTTTATATTTGTTGATTAAAAAGGATGTGTAATAAGTGTAGTGGAGTTAACTCCAGGTTTGTTATATGTGCTAGGATTGTGGTTCTATGAATATATTATGCTGCTTTCATGATCATGAACTGTACCATTCATAGTAATCTCATATGGCTCAAGTTTAAGGATCTTTTCTTTAAACAGCTGTTGTTGAACATCACTTTCAAGATCATGCTGTCCTTTAGTAAACCATTCAAAGCACATCTACAGAGAGGGAAAAAAACAAATGCATAATTACTATGTAAAAAAAAAAAAACAACAGTAAAAAAAAAAAAAACATTATGTCACATTAATCAGCCTACCACGATGATAAAAAGAAATAGTCTAATGTTTACCTCCCGGTCTAGCTCACACACGTCCATGCCAGACACTAAACACTCCCAGATCTCTTTCGCTCTGTTCCACACCAAGTACAGACTGGCTTCTTGGAGAAAGAACGCCAAAAACTTCAGATGGCCTTCCAAATACTGCACAAACAAAAAGGTGAAAATGAAAAAAAAAAACTAAATAAGTACAGGGTTTATATATAACGTGACGTGGCGGTGTAATGATGCACTTGGATTAGCGTTGCCAGATTTAACTAGTAGTTTCAAGCTCAAAAACAACCAAAATGCACACAAAACTGGCCAAAATATTTATAAATGTATATTAAATATTCAGTTCAGCATACTCTCACTGAAGCTTTGAAGTTTGTAATGCTGCAACCCCATGTAAAAGCATTGCACCACATGAGAATCACTTGATTCAATATTACGATACCTAGGCTCCGATTCGATTTGTGTTGCAATTCTGTAAGTATGATTTTAGAAATATCTTGATTTGATTTTTTTTTTTTTTCAAATTCTGTTATAATTCCAAACAAACTTAGCAAATAATTTGCTCCTACCATAAGGGACGCTGTGTTGCCTGCCAATGTGTAAATAGTTTAAAGTGCACCATCTGTAGTATTATAAAGGAACTACACCATTTTACCACCTTGAATGCAAACAGTCAATGAATTGCAATACGTAATACTTAATCAATGTTCCCCCTTATTTCTACTCGCTTATGCCTTTGCGGTCCCTGTTAACAACCGTTGTTTGTCAAAAACATTCGCATTTCAGCCAAATGCATGATACGTTTTCATTTTATTTTGGATATTTATCTTTATACTCTGTAACTGACAGAAGTGTATACTGCATATCAAGAAACAATGAAGACACACATACTGTCAGAAATCTATCTATACATAGAATAAAACTATACAGTAAGAATATACAGTAAAAATTATTTGGGAGGTGACGCAAGATGAGTAATCAACATCAAGATGGTTTTTGGAAAATTTGTCTGTCTGTGCACGCATCACGTAAACACTACTAATGGCGTTTGCACAGGTGTATTTGGCTGAGCTAGAGCTGACAAATACGCTGTTTCATCGCAATCGGCTCACGGGAAGAGAAGATATGCTACTTTGAAATTTAAGTGCAAAAGCCCTTATACCATTACAAAAACCGACCTTAAATTAATCATTACTTAATCTCAAAATTCAACAGAAGGTGGGGTACATTTTTAACACACGCTTACGAGTGTGCAATTTAAATTTACTTAATAAATGTGATCTCACACCTTCATTCTGCGCACTTCACAGAAACATGTAAAAATTTGGGTTAATTCAGAGGGAGCTGCACATTTTTTTTAACGTGCTTATGAGTGTTCGAATAAATTCCACACAAATAAAGTTGCGGGCACATCTGGTCTAAAATAAAGTTAAATCTTTCTTTATATGTTCTTGGAGGAACATTTTATTGACATAAGCCACGATTAAAACTAATGATGGCTGACTGGCTGGAGTACTAGCATTATTCCTAGGTTTTGTTTAAAATTAAATTATAAAATGTTCAATGTTTGGGGGGAAAAAAAAGAAAAAAAGAAGCAGCTTAAATTTTGTTCACCTACCTATACCAATTTAGACCTGCAAAATCAAAATTACAGCTTTCCAATGGGAACTTGCCCAATCTGGCAACACTGACACCTGTCACAATTCGGTTAGATTCAATATAATTTATATAATTCTTTTTGGTTCTTAGAACATTTGGACAAAATTTTAAAGAAATAAAACTACTCAAAAGGTTTTACATTTCTGAATCATGTAAACAACAATATAAAACAGTATTTATATAATTTATCTCTATAAAACTAAATGCAGAAATTGCTATGAACAGCATTTCAATATTATAAACAAAGTGTACTATACATTCACCATTTAAAAAAAAAAAAAAAAAAAGTGTACAAATTGTTCGCTAAACTCTCATTAAAATAAATATTATTATAATATAAAAATATTATTAAAAACAAATTCTCTGACCTATGGAAAATGAGTTGCAGGTTTAACTGGAAATAGAGCTCCAAAGTCTGGCTAAAATGCCCAAGTTTCACAACTTCTTTTTCAGGCACTGCAGATTGCAGCAGCATGACACCGGTGTCATGACCGTTACAGGAGAGCACTTCATAACTACAACAAAGGCTGAAGTAATGGATGAAGTAATGCAAAAGTAGGCATAACTGATATCGACATAGGTTGTTCAAACTGCACATGTAGAGTAACTCTTCTTCTATATAGTTGTACTACCTCACAAAGGATGCATTTACACCATCTTTGAACCCAACCCATGTGTTTGTGCCATCCCAACTCTTGAATCCTCTTTGAAAACCCACTTTGTTGCAGTTGATGGTCTCCCAACTGTGCTACAGGATGTTTACGGAGATGAGCAATGTGGAGACCATCTGTTGAAAGGGGATTTTCAAAGAGGATTCAAGAGTTGGGATGGCACAAACACATCTCTTGCAATGGTGACTATGTTGTGTAGTACCTATGTATAGAGGAAGTTACTCAACCAACATGTGCAATTTGAATGACCTACGTTAATTCATGAAAAAAAGTCATGGCCGCTTTTGCATTACTTCCAGTACAGCCCTTGTATTATAGCACAGCTGTTTAACCATATAACCTTTTAACCATAATCAGTCGACTTCACAAGTACAGTTGATTCCTGTTATGGTAATGGTGTAGGCTCCCTCTAAAACAACAGTGCTCTCTCTATATACTTAAACTCTACGAGTGGTGTAGATTGGGACCGTTCAGTGTAGTGTGCAATTTACCCACATGATATTACTAATTGTCATTACATTCCGTGAAGTAGGAAGGGAAAAATAACATTCCTGGTTTATCGATCAGTGCTGTACCTCTTGATAAGAGTATCTTCCATCCACCAGAATGGACCCGGAGAGGCCGCTGGGGCCGGCGGCTGTCACAGCCAGACGATGACATGCCACCAGAGAGCCTGTGATTAGCTTCACTATCTCAAAATTCTTCTTCAAATCCTGGATTATACTCTAAAAAAAACAATATTTAATAATGAGATCTATGCACAAGAATTAAAAAACATGCATGGTTTGACACAGGTTCTTGCTGGTGGTATAGCGAGTGTGTTTGCAAATGTGTGTTACCTTATCCTGTTTCTGGTATGTCTGCTTGATGAAGGAGCGAGTAATCTCATGGAGCTGTCGCAGGGCTGGAACAACCCATACCGATTGAGGGTTACTCTGCTGGGACGACTACAACACATACACACACACACACACAATAACAAACACATAAAATCATACAATAACAGGGAACTTATTCAGCTTAACACCTTAAACATTTTTTACATACAAACAGAGGCTGCTAAGAAGTTAGAGTAAATAAGTAGAAAGTAAATAAGAATTACAAAACACACATCTATATTTTATATGGACCAGGCTGTCATAGATGCGAAGCACTACTCGTTCGTATCACCTCGGCCAGTGTTCTAAAGTGCGGTTTGCGGGCCCAAGCTCAAACGTTGCAGAAATGTCTATTACACAAACCAGTACCGGTTTATGGACAAACTACAACACTTCCAGGAAGTTCATGAACATCTCATGGTTTATTGTTGTACAACCGTTGCATGACTGACAAACAAGGTGCTTCGCATCTATGAACACTGAACCCAACATTACCAGTTTGAAGGATGGATAATATGGGATTTACTGTAAATGATATGTACAGTATACTCATTTTGTAATGACTTTAATAATAGTATTTAGATTAATATGATAAAAAAAGTAGAACTTTATGAAAATTCTGGAATACCATCTGTGCCACTATGTAAAGCGCAACAATGTGGATTTAATAATGTTGCTTAGTAATATATAATATAGTAATATACCTCTCAACACATTATCAAAACCTAGAGAGATAGTGCTGAACTGTCAACTCTGAAGTTGCAGGGTAAAAAAATAAAAACCATAGCTTAGTATAATAGTAAACGTAAGAGCATTTCCATACACACACAGTGTGATGAGAACTCACAGGATTGGGACTAAACAGCCATAGAGTGTAAAGATTGGCCTTTGGAGCCATGGAAAAAGGTCATGTGGTCTGAAGAGTTGGGCCAGACTGATCCTATTCCAGAGCGATGGGCGCGCCAGGGTAAGAAGGGAAGTGTATGAAGCAATGCATCCATCATACATAGTGTCCACTGTACAAGCCTCAGAAGGCAGTGTTATGATCTGGGGTTGCTTCAGTTGGTTAGGTTTAGGTCAATGAAGTCAGCTGACGACCTGAATTTACTAAATTCAATTCAATTAAATTTTATTTTTAATAGCGCTTCTAACAATTGTCATTGTCACAAAGCAGCTTTACACAATCGAAAGAATTATTCAAGTTTGTATGGAATGTGAATGTGTATGAATTAAAATGGTCAGATAGTTCCTCTCATGCTGGGTGCGATATCATGCTGACGACACACAGTTATATGTCTCAGCAAAACCAGATGAGAAAAACCAGCTTGCTCAAGTTGAGCAATGCGTAAAGGATATAAGAGACTGGATGCTAATTAACTTCCCTCTACTTAATCCTGATAAGACACAAGTTCTAGTCATGGAACCGCATGCAGCTAGAAGCAAGATTTTAGTTCACACTGTAACTTTAGATGGTCTTTCTGTTCTATCTAGTGCAACAGTAAGAGACCTCGGTGTGATTATAAATTGATGATATATGCAATAAATTATCAGGTTATCACATCTGTGGAGTTTTTCTCCCCTGGTGGCAGGCGCATAAATCAACTAGACACCACATTGTGTGCTGTAATCAAAGCTAAAGGTTGACTGGATGAAATCAATGAGTGTGTGAGCGTTTTTTGGTCCACCACTGTGAGATGTCATGCATGGAAGTCACATTATAAACTAAAACAAGTATTTAATTATTAATCTTAAAGAAAGCGTTTTTAATAAACGGATAAAGGTTTTGGCACAAATGGTATTTCACAGAAAACAAACCTGTCATAAATTCACTACTACTTGTTTATACTAGTTTACAGCCATGCTGGAATTGGTGTTGGTGTTATTAAAAAATAAACCGTTCAAAAGTTTTAAAAATTAAGTAAAGTTAAATTCTGATTATAAAAACACTTGTTACCTTGAAAAATCATATTACAGTCATGCACCGGATTACGTCTGTTTAATATGTTTTTCGCACAATATCCAAATCACAAAGCATTTCATTTCGCATCAAATATCAAGGACGTTGAGCGATGCATGACTGTAGATGCGGGAAAGGCAGAGTACTTTTGAAGTTTTACCAACAAAAGTTTTACCCCCTTTAAGAATCAAGTCAGAATTATCATTTCACAAATTTTCATCCCCTACGTGCCACCAAAGCCCATCTCCTCGGACTGTGAAAGGCTGCCATCTGATTAAGAGTAAGTTTTGATTTGTAAGTAAATATAAGAGTAGGGTCTATGCAGGCCCTGGTGCTTCTCTTACTTTAGCCCACGCTGGTTTCTTCTTGCCCCAGGAGCCAGAAAAAAAAGACACCTGTATCTCGCTGGTAGACTTTGAATCCTCCTGTATTTGTATCTAAAGACATAAACTGCAGTTGCATTCAGTGAGCTCGGCTAGAAGTTTATGAGACTTCAGTATCCGTCATTTATATGCAGCAACCCAATCACCCTGGAATTGAGCCTGAAGCACAGAATGGGAGCTGGAAGGAGGGTGCAAATGTGACGGAGTACGTGGGAAGGCAAGAGACGAGCCAAATATCTGTCTGGCATCAGTGATAGGATGACACCTTCGGACACTCAGCTCAGCGCTTAATATAGCTCTTAGCTCACTGCAAAATATTCGCCTTCGCGCAGGGAGTGCGCGCGCCTGATTTCGGATCTATTTTGCAGTTTCCTTTCAATTGTAACGAAGGTACAATAGTGCAGGAAGGAAGAAGATTGGGAACGTGACTGAAAGAGTGAGAAAGCGCTTTTCACTTTTCAGCCATGTTCATCATCAGCAGCAAGCTAACAAAAAGGCAAAAGCAAACAGACAATAAATGAACAACCAAAAAAGGCAATTTTTGGACTAGAGTGAAGAAAAAGAATAGGGTTAATACATCTTTAGTTTTGAAATACTCTTTGAATATGTTGATAGGGACAGTCATGTCAACAGCTAGCGGAAAAGCTCTAAGAAGTTTCTTTAACAGGCATTTTATGTAGTATAAACTATAAGCTTGGCAGTTTGACGTCTCACCTTCTTGATGTCTTCAATGCACTTTATGATGTAGCTTTTCTTAACAGTTTCTTTGACGGCATAGGCGTCACTCAGAATGGTCAGGTGTTCCTCCAGGGCTTGTTGAACTAGAGTGGTGGGAAGAGTAGGGAGGTGGGCCAATTCCCAAAGCACCTCCAACACCTGAGACAGGTAAAACATTCATGAGACATGCACATGTGCAACCGAGACTTGAAATTAAATTTCCTGTGAATGAGGCAGAAAAACTGACTGACATTCTTAGACGACTTCAAGTACAGTAAAACAAGTGAATGGTGCAAACATTTTAAAGACGGCCGTGAAAAATCAACGGATTACCTGCCGTCAGCTGACAGTCCTGACCTTGCTCGGAGCCTTTTCTACATGTTTGCGACATTAAATGAGTTCCTGGGAGTTTCACGTGTGAAGCAGGCAGTTCGATTATGGCGCACTGATGTACTGAGAAAACGTTTTACCTTGATGGTATTCAAGCACTAGTGAAACGCTGGGATCCGTGTGTAGTGATTCTGCACAATCAACGCTAAGAGGTGGGATATAAATCTTTGATAGGTTGTTCACTTTGTAAATATTAGCCTCGCACTATCTTGATGTGATCGTTTCTCTCTTGGTGGAATACACATGTTCTTTCTGTGCATGTTTGCCCCACATGGGGGGTAACGCTAGGTGATGTGGGGGACTAAGAAGTTTAGTCTTCTTAATGAGCTGTAAAGTTCCTCTTGCTTTTTCCTCTTGATTAAAACTGATGCTTAATTAGAAAGAACAGCAGAAATGCAAATACTGTTCCCATGACATAACGTGACCCACATCTTGCTTATCAACTTCTATTGAATAAATGTTGTTTTTTTTTTTGAAAGTTCAGTGTGAGGGGAGGTAACCACCCTTCAAAACACTTCAAAGCAACTTTGCGTATGTCAAAGTTTAATTCTAATTAAATGCTTTGAGCATATAAACAAAAATCTTAACAGATCTTGTTAAGACAACATTGTTCTTGCAGGAACTATGCATGCATATACGTACACGGTTCTGTTAGAATCTCTGATCAGAACGATTAGAAGAAACATTGTCGATGTAATCACAGCTAATGATGGTGGAAATGTTGTTGTTTAGGCTAAGGTCTAACCCTGCCTACAAAGATCATACTGAGTGAGGAGTTTAACACATGCAGTAGTAAACTACAGTGCTGTGAAAAAGTACAGAATTTTTTTTGTTGCATGTTTGTCAAAATTAAATGATTCGGATCATCAAAGAAATTTTAATATTACACAAAGATAACCAGAGTAAATACCAAACAAAATGGCTCTGTAACCCTCTGTAAAAATGATACATAATAATTACTTTGTTTCTCATACGTTCTGGAATTTCTTCTAAAAAAAAAAATAAAATAAAAAATATCTGTATTTTTGTCACAGCACTAGTTCAGTCTCTGGTTTGCATTTCTGCTGTTCTTTCTAATTAAGCATCAGTTTTAATCAGGAGGAAAAAGCAAGAGGAACTTTACAGCTCATTAAGAAGACTAAACTTCTTAGTCCGCCACGTGACCTAGCATTACCCCCACGTGGGGCAAACATGCACAGACAAATTTCTATTTTCTTCTTTTATATTTCTATATTATATCTATTAATATTTTGTTCTTATTTGTACAGTATATTTTATTTTATTTTACTTTGCACAGTATATTTTACTAGTTAATTTCATTT
>JAOVVA010000035.1:4308764-4332518 GCA_028565275.1 Leiocassis micropogon
ACACACACACACACACACACACACACACACACACACACACACACACACACACACACACACACACACACACACACGTCCACACCGGAGGCATCATCATTATTAAAATCACATGACTTTTCCAATGCTTTCAGGTATGTCTTTATTTTTATGGCCGTGCAAACCTGGTCATAACCAGCACACATTGCGCAGCAGAATTTTTTTTTTTTCTCTTCATGACGGTAGTAATTAAATTGCTAGTTTTTAATACCCTGGGATAAGGTATTACCATCTAACCCTAATATGTTGGGCTTTTTAAACACATTTAATGCCTATGCGAGTTACACTATAGCAGTAATAAACTTGCGTTCCTTCACCAGCCTCACTACTGCTATAAGACCAAAAAGCAGCTTGTAGTGTTCCAAAGAAACTGCACCTTCCATCCTGAAGACGCGCTCAGAATGGAAAACTTTATCTAATTTAATAGAAAGCTATAGTTCGGATTACAGTTAATTAATTCAACACCTTCTGACCAATCAGAAGCGAGAATTCCACAGCGCTCTGGCGTAAGCATATAAACTAACTGAAACGGCACGCAGTTAAAGGCACTCAACCAGACCAGTGTGTTTATATTCACTAAAATGCGAGTTTGGTGAGATGTGTATGGGGAAAAAGAGATTAAGATTTGAAAGATTTGAGCCCTCATAGAAGCTCCGCCCCTTGGATTATGGATTTAAAATTATATACAAATAACCAGCTTTAAACAAAGGGGATTTAAACCCAAACTGAGTATATAGTATTGAGAACTTTTGGACCTCGTCTCTCACTAACTAACCCGTACAAGGTCACAAAAAGCCTGGAGCCTACCCCAAGGGACTCGAGGCACAAGGCGGGGTACACCGTGAAAGTGGTGCCTATCCATCACATGGCACACAAGGCGTACACTCGCATGCTACGAAACACCAATTAGCCTAATCTGCATGTTTTTGGACAGTGGGAGGAAATTGGAGGACTGAAAGGAAACCCAAGAAAAAGTACTCGAGAACATACAAAATCCACTTACACAGACCTGAGGCATGACTCGAACCCTTGACCCTGGCCGTGACTGGCCACAGTGCTCACCACCACCCCACTATGGCGTGCACAAACAAATCTTTCAATAAACCACATGAGAGATTGAATGCCTAGTGATTTCCAGCTCTTTTGAAATCGCCGCCCCATGCAACCCATTTTGTCTGTCATCTAAACTTAAATAAATTGTAATCAGAGGAGAAAAGGCTCTTGGAATTTAGTTAACTGGGTTAAACACAGTCTGCTGCCACCGTCAGGAGAAAAAAAGAATTGCAATATTTTGCCTGATAGATCATCTGTCGTACATTTTAAGAAAAAAGCTGTAGGCCAGTTAACATCTGTCCGAGTGGCACATTTGGCCCTTGTGGCTAGACTTGAGCTAGAGGTAGCATGCTAAATAGAGGACGTGCTAAACATCTCAAAAACAGAGCAATTTTTAGGACATTTTCACATTAGGTACAATTGATTTGTATCGTATCCAGAAATGATTACTTCCCACTGGCCAGCGTTTACATTGTTTTTGTTCTCAGTTCTCTGGTACACATGGATATTTACACTCTCCGATAAGCAGGTGGCAGTATGCACCTACTTAACTTGAGAGCCACTGTCAAACACAAGAGAAGAAAACCTCTTGCATAGCTTCCTACTTTATCAGCTATGGCAATGTAGGTCAGAGAATGAGATTGGAGCATGCTACGCACATAATGAAATTTCGAAAAAGGCTGTTGGCCCTGATGACGTCTAAACCGTGATCTACTTCCATGCTCAGGTACGATTGGCTTCCATAACTGATTCAATCCATGCCCGAGTACGCTTTATCGCTCTTAAGGCCATCTCTTCAAGCGGACTCGGGCAGTGATTGTGTTCTCACTGACCATAATAAACCAGACTTTGGGATCAATTGTTCTTAGAAACTGTAAAGATTTTTCAAACGCCGTTAAAGTCTATCTGAAAATAGAGACGCACCGGACGATCGGCCAATGAGGAGAATTGGCTGTTTTTCATCTAGATCTGCCATCTACTTGTGTTTAAAAATAGTTTGTATTGTTTAAATGCTGCCCTTGGTTTTAAGCAAGAAAACCAATGCTATAAAGAACAGGCCTTATTTATTTACTCATGCCTGATTGAGTCGTGAAGTTGTGTGAACAAGGTTAGGTACACAAGACTTTTGAGGTTCAAAGCTAACGCTGTAAAAAAAAATGGGGGAAAATGTAAATATCGAAAAGGGATATTTATAAAATTGTGATAGTAATCATTAACGGCACCTAGTAATCATGATATCGTATTGTGTGATCCCTGGTGATTCCCACCATTAGTATTATATAATAAACAAACTAAGTACGAAACTTTGTTAAATATTTGAGACACTGTAGAGTTAGCACCACTTTTCTTGGCAATTCTGTCACTTTAAAGTATCTCCATAAACACGCGACTTGTCCCTGGAGTCTATATAAGAGCTGACGAAGCGTCCGTGAGTTGTCGGGGCGAGGTTACATCACTCCAAATACAGACAAACTTCATGGATTTAAATTTATTTCTTTTCTCAATATATGTACATGGGTGAGTCAAAAATTATACACACTCTTATACACACTAATATTGTTAGCCGCACAGTCTTATCAGTGCTTTCCGTTCAAGGCTACTGTCTCCCCACTGTCACTCCTGTACAGGTGTGAAGATGTTGCATCAGATCATTTGTAACCACAGTGCGAGCAAAAATGGATGCCCCACTTGTGATCTGCACAAACAAAGGGCAGCGTGCAGTGGTCTAAGGGTCTTCCTGGTGCCGAAACAACTCACAAAAGAGCATAAACAGAAGTCTTATCAAACACCACTTTGACTGATACTCTAAAAAAGGTGAAAGTTTCTTAAAGAGAACCATTACTGGTGATGAGACTGATCATCACTACGAGTCTGAGAGTAAATCCAGAGAATGTATGAAACGGAGACATCCAATCATAGACCAAGAAAAAGTTCAAGAGTCAACCATCAGCTGGAAAAATGATGCTTACAGTTTTCTGGGATTCTCAAGGGCCAGTATTGGAACATTATCAGGAAAAAGGTTCAACAATCAACATTGCTTGTTACAGTGAGATGCTTATTGAAGAGCTGAAGCCTAAATGCCGGATTAAACACAGAGGACTGATATCCAAGGGCGTCGTGATCTTGCATGACGATGCACGTCCACACACTTCTGCCCACACTGCAAAAACTTCATTTTGAGTTGTTAGAGCTTCCTCCCTATAGTCCTGATCTCACTCCATCAGACGTTCACCTGCTCTTCCCTACGAGGATGAAGATTCAATTCGGATGAAGAAGTGAAGACACATTCATGAATCATAGCTCAGTCTAAAATATTTTTAGAGGGGATATGAAAGCTTTTTGGACAAAGTAATGGACAAAGTATATTAAAGCAAGGAGACTATGTAAAAACAAACTTTGCCTTTTCTAAAAGTGAATTAAAATAAATTATACAGTGACTCACCCTCATAATGCAATAAAAAAATATTTTTTTTGGTACTTGTATTAATAGGAAATGAAAAATATTGCTTATTACACCTTTAAATCTTAGCTACACATTAGCCTGTAGTGTGTGTGTGTGTGTGTGTGTGTGTAAAAGAGTCTCCACCTCCTGCCCCTAATATTAACCTTAAATATCTGTTTATACACCAGGCGCATATGAGTAAGTAACCGCTGGGGATTTTGTGTGTAAAATGAATAATTTAAACTCTATAAACGTTTCCCAAACGCGCAGTGTTCTCCAGTGTCCCGGCTCTGGACTTTTTTCCCTCCAGCTTTTGACAGCAAAGCCTGTAGATCCTCCACGCGAGTCTGTTAGCTCCAATGCTAATTCCCTCCGTTGAAATGTCAGCCTGTGTGTGTGTGTGTGTGTGTGTGTGTGTGTAGGCTGCCCGGCTAGCCTTAGCTCTTACCTCGCCTTCTACAACATCATGGTAAGCGGGAGGAGGGTCGAAACCGCCGCTGCCGCTGCCGGTCCTCCCGCTTGTGTCGCGGTCTCCGCCGGGCCCCGAGCCCGGGCTGGGTCCGCTCTCCATCGGTTCGTAGCCAAAGCCAAGTCCGGGGCTCTCGTTGGTCAGGAAAGCCACGGCCTCGTTGATATCGTTCTTGGCCAGACGCAGGGCTTTCCGAATGGCGACGGGGTCCGGAAAGCCCATGCACAAGAGCGTCGTCATGTGCTGCTCTTCCTCGGTCTCCATGACTCAGCTGTCTCGCGACTCTACAGGCTGTCGGTTAAGGAGGCGAACAGCGGCGCAAGCTTGTGGCTCTGCACGCCGCCATGTTTACAGTCCGCGCTGCTGCTGCTGCTGCGCTGTCACACCGCCGACAGGGGCGCGTGACGGACACGGGCTGTGTCCCAATCCGCGCGCGAGGGCACTACATAAACTCAGTGTCAAAATAAAACACCTCCGGCGAAGTATTATAGCTTTGAATATACTGTACATATTCACACACACACACACACACACTGTGTAGGCTATAAACACTACTGTAATTTAATGTTTCATCTCAATCATATTTATGCTCAATTAGTTTAGCATTCTGCTCTTCTTTGTCAAACAATTAGTTTAGCATTCTCTTTTTGTCAAACAATTTCCAAATATAGTGCGTCCTGTTTAATATATTCATATATAGTAACATACATTACATTGCATATTTCTATATGTGTATATTGAATTTTTGATAATTGTCTGATAATTTGATATTTTACTTTTAAATATTTTCTAAATTTAGTCAAAGTAAAATATGATTTTGTGTGTTTTATTTATTGGGAAAATAATCAAAGAATGATACCAAATAACAGCACAGTATTATCGTCGTATTTTATTCATTTGCTGAAATAGATTAATAATAAACTTTAAGGCTAATAAAAATGTGGGGTTTAAGCTGCTAATTAATAGGAGTGACTTTTATTTTGAAAACCGGCGCGTTTAAGTGTTAATATAAAGGCTTGATTTGGTTTGCCTGTTTCTTTAAAAAGCCCTTTATTGAATTTGTTTTGTTTTAAAGAGTAAGCTATTACTAATAAATCTTTATATTACATTTAAAAAATAATATTCATCAAACATTAAAATAATGTACCGCGGTCTATATTTAATATCAATATAAAGCAAAAACAATATATGAACGTATCTCCTTGAGCGATGGTTAATATTACTCAAAATAATTATATCTTATTATCATATATTTATCAATTTTATATATATTAAGCATATTTTGTGCGTTAATATCAGGGTGTGGTTGTGAGCCCGTGAGAGTCACGTGATGCAGAGTCATGTGACTGTGAGGAGGGGGGGGGGGCAGAGTAATGGCGGCGACTGGACAGGAGGCAGCCGATATGGAGAGCATTTCACGAGCACCTCCGTCAGCGCTTCAGCTCAGGACCGATACCGCCGGTACCGCCGGTACCGGAGAGGATCCCGAACACGGAGAGGCGCGAGAGTGTGTATCGCGCGCGCCGAGAAGATCCACCAACAACAGTAAGACAGAAAAGCAGTGTGTGCGCGCGCATCATGATGTACAGTACGCTGCATGGCTTAAAATATGGCTTTCTGAACCCTGCCTAGTGCACTGTGTGTGTAATTTGGAATCAATCCTGTGTCAAGTATATTTAGAGACTGCAATGCTTATGCATACGTTTATATTTCCCAAACTACATTTAAGCAAAAAAAAAATGAGGAAGCTTTGTGAACAGCATTTGTGAATGCAATTTATTCAGAAACTCCAGAGTTAACTGCACTACACGTTTTTTTTTTTACTACTTTATTTTTACATACATTACTCAACTGTGGCATTCAAGAAAAAGGAATAAAGATGGCTCCCACACTTTCGTTGACATTATTCACTACCATTTCCTCATTTAAAAAAAGCCATTAGTCAACTACAGAGGACACCTGGATTAACTCTGCGATCACTTTTTAATTCTTGTATTTGACAGTTTGGCAGATTAGACAACAATCCTTCAAAGTGGATTCAACTAGTGGTCGATAACCCCAAATGAAAACTCACAAAGAAAGGGATGCAACACTACTTCTGGTCAAATGTAAACCAATGTGAACAAATGCAACAACAAAATACAGTTTAAATGAGCTTAACACGTACTATTTCATGCACTGTTTAAGCAAACATGTGAAACACGCCATCATGTTACATGTCACGTTGCATGGAAACTGCACTTACACAACAGTTAAAGTATAAGTTATTGTTTCTCTCTCTCTCGTATTGTGCACTATAGTAATAAAAAATTAAATAACAGATCCAAATGATAATCAGTCCTTCATATAATAAAGGAGCGGTATTATCATACCATCAGTGTCACTGAGATGACCAGCAGCGGATTCAGTTCCCCGTCTCGTGTTACTCGCTGCAGTCCCTCACTCTTCTACTGTACATGCGATATTTATACACTGAATTTACACTTACCTCATGACTATAAGATGATGCATATTGTGATGTCCTACACTGACCGTGTCACAGTTGTCCCTCTTCAAGTGACTTCAGCGCCGTCATTCCACTTAGTTTAGCTTCACACGGGTGACGTTGCAATAATCTTGTGTACAGTACAAGTGAAAAGTGCACAATAAAACAAAACTGGATATTTTCCTTTTTAAACTATGAAATAACACATTTGGCATTAGGTTATTAAGAAACAACAACAGTCAGCTGTTATTTTAAGAGACAAACATCAGCAGTTCTGGAACAGTTATTACAAGAACAGGATTGTTAAGTGCATTTGCAAAACCCACCAAGCACCATGATGAAGGTGGCTGAGGTGTTATTGGTAACACGAGCCTTCAGCTCATCTGTATTGTTGGGTCAGATGTTTCTTATTTTTCTCTCTATGAAGGCTTTACAGAGCATAAGTAGCAGACAAATCTCATTATCAACTGTTCAAAGGAAATTATTGCAAAGAAATAAAAATCAGGAAGGACTATGGTATTTCAGGAACCACGCGTTATATCAGGATCATGATATTTATCAATACACATTACGCACAGCAGTGTTAAATTGTATTGGCAGTTATTTGTATATCTGTTTATTTGATTGCAATTTTGTTGCCGATTATACACAGAGATATATTAAATCCTGTTTTGATGTTTGTTTGTTTTTGTTTGTAGATGATGGTGGAGTGGAAACGGCGGAGGAGGCTACAGAGCCGGCCGAGCCCGACATCAACGAGCTGTGCAAGGATATGTTCGAAAAGATGGCAGTTTTTCTGCAAGGAGAACTCACAGGTGAACACGGATGACCTGCAGAGAAAGCACCTTTCCACCAGAGCGTACAGCATGGCGTTTAAGGAATTTAAAGCTGTGATCTAGCTTTGACGTGTATTTGTTTATATATTATCTCTGGGCAAATAAGCAACAGTTGATACAGAAGTATACTAACAGGAAGCAAGTGTGTGATTCACAGCATGGTTTCACAGTTGCATAATTTTCTCACAACATACTAGAGAAGGGGAAAAACATTTGTGTGCCGATTCATTGACTCCAAAATCGATAAAAAAAAATACATGTATATTTATTACATTTATAATAGAAATGTGCTGGTTGATCAGCCAGTGACTGGAATTGTCTAATTTTTCCAGTCACTGGCTGATCAACATTTATAATAGAAATGTGATGCTTGATCAGCCATGACTGCTCAGCCTTGGGCATAACCGATTCTGGTCCGAGTGCACGAGCTTCTGAGTGGTGCAACAGAAACGCATTTTTATGGCACTACATTATCAAAAATTGGGTGCATAAAAAAAAAAGCCTCTGATCTGCCTTTTTCTTCAAACTCATGAATTAGTCCCAAACCTGCTCTTTACACACACACACACACTTAAACCAGTCCCAAAACACCACAAGTGTTGATCAGCGTCAAAACGTGTTAGAATTCGCACGCAAGCGTCAGGGGTAAAATTTGTCCGTTTCTTGGCATCCTATGTGTTAGAAGTGAATTATTCATTACGTTTGTTTAGAAATAATAATTATAGTTATGGATAATTTTGGGTATGTGCTGCTCAGTAAATTGTAGCATTTTGTTTTATTTAATTTAGGGCTGTCAATATTAAATGCATTTTTGTGATTTAATGTATTGTGTGATTAATTTAGAAATTTTACTTTTTTTTTAGAAAAGTTACTATTTTTGACCAAGTTTGACCCCAGTGGCTTCCCATAATCACAACCCGGTTACCCGGCTGTGTGAGATAATGGCACGTTTAGCACAGATAATAAGATGACTGAGAAAACATCACCAGGTGTGCTTAATGGCAAGTTTTATTATAAAAAGCTTCCTGATGGAAGTTTGGATAAAAATTTTGTGCTCAAGCTACCTTCAAAGGGAACAATTTTTACAAGAATACATGAATTGTAAGCTTTGTAATGCTCTAGGTTGTTGATTTATGGACCTGAGGAACCAGGTTCGAGCCCTGCCATGCATGGGTTTGCCACACTGCATACTACTCAGCTACTGCATGCAGTGCCAGGCCCATTTGAGAGATGTTAATTTAACATTTGTTAAATGTTAATGTTTGAGATATTATAAAACTGCAAATCTGTTTCCTTTAACCAGTGTGTTAGACATTTCTCAATGCATGTTTATAATACAAATTAATCAGAGAATTTTTAAATTGTGATTAAACATAATTAATCACAGACTATTACTGTGATTAATCAGGCAGAAATCGAACCCCCAGCCCTGGTGGGGCGAGGCCACAGTGCTGCTAATCACTACACCAGTGTGCTGCCCTTTCCCTACTTTTAAGTTCTAAGTGAGAAAACATGTAAGCAATGGGCTACATTTAATTACTCTGTTAAATTCAGTCTAGAATAAAGAACTTCCCTAAAAACTTTTGAGTTCTGAAAAATAATTTTAAAGGTTCAAAGTGTTTTTAAATGTTAAATTTTCAAGGAATTGTAACAATATTTGAAAAATGTAAATATCGAATCGGGACATTTTATAAAATTGCGAATCGCAATATTAATCAAATCTGTGATATATCGAGTGGTAAGTGGTGATCCCCATAACACACTAAAATTAATGTGTATTATGTTTGTATTATTATTATTAGCCACCTGTGAGGATTATAAACTCCTAGAGAATATGAACAAGCTCACCAGCCTGAAGTACATGGAGATGAAGGACATTTCGATCAACATCAGCCGTAACTTGCAAGACCTCAATCAGAAGTGTAGGTCCTCTGCATTCATGATACTGAACGCATTTACATTTTCCAAAGCTATGCTCTTGATTACATTGTTTGAATTTTGTTGTTGTTTTTTTGAAGATGCAAGCTTGCAGCCATACCTAGACCAGATAAACCAGATCGAGGAACAAGTCACAGCGCTGGAGCAGGCTGCGTATAAACTGGACACGTACTCCAAAAAACTAGGTGAGGGCATCTTTTCGGATGTGGGTACGAGATCGCAGGTGTATAAAATGTTACCACTAGGAGGAGCTGGGAAAACAGATTTGCACACATCTAGGAATGAAGTCCAACCGTGTTAGAAAAGAAACGCGCAGGATGGAAAAATGATGAATGAAAGTGATCACAGGAGACGCATTCATAACGTGATGACTACTGACAGATGTAAATCCCAGGTGTGAACAGATGCCTCTGGGCTGCACGTGGTCTGACGTCCATCTTCCTGATGAGAACCGTGTGATAAAATACTTTTGATTATGACTTAGGGTTTGTAAGGTGATGTGACTTTTCATTCTCATAATGGTGCAAATGTTTTTTTTTTGTCACAGCTTCTAAACAGCTCCAGTGAATAGAGTTTCACTAGACTCGTCTTGTTATTCTGTGCAGAGGCCAAGTTTAAGAAACTGGAGAAGCGCTGAGACGCGTGAGGAAACACGGAGGCTCAGTAAAATCTTCAGCTCAGATCAGCCCTTGCTTGCTTCGTTCCGGAGGCTCCGCAGACTCCCACTAAGCTGCCTCTTCTCATGTTAGTTGGTTTGCAATAGGATCCAGAGACGCACCTTTAGGTTTCTTTTTGGATGCACACATTTTTCTAATTAGTTCCTGATTGCGGGAAAGACTCCATGAAGCTTGTGCGCTGGTTTATATAAACTAAACTTATATAAACCACTCTGGACTTTAGTGTTCAACACGAGTCCCGTATCCATGCCCAATAATCTTAGAGCTGATGTACTGAAGGGGAACACACTGCGTTTAGGTTGTGTGTACGTGGATGCATGTGTGTAAACCTGACGGAACTGTGTGATGAATGATTAAGCACTGTAATTAACTTTAGGAGGTTAGAAAGAATGACTTAATAATGTCTGATTTTGTCTATATGGTACTAAAATCCCTTTTTACTATTATTATTATGGATGACTGGAAATGCAAATATTTCTATAAATGTTTAATCTTTTTTTTTTTTTTTTTTTTTTTTTAGAAACATTCTGTTATCGTGTTTGGGAAGTTTGTTAAAAGTGATTACTATAAAGACATTTCCTGAACTTGAGTCTATGCATTTCTAATATTATGTCTTCTCCGGTTAAAATGTGTCATACATTAAGTGGATTTTCATAAGCATACTCTAAACTCTTTTGATCATTGCTATCTAATGCATGCAGAAACACATCTGGGCATGTTAAGCTGAGGACACACTCCCCGACTTTCACAATCCTGAAAATTATGAAAAGGCTGAGCGGTAACACTAACTCATCGCCTCTCACACGGTTTTTTTAATTAATTAATTTTTTTTAATGACGGATCGTACACCAATTTACGAGAGCAAGAGTAAACTGACAAGATGAAGAAGAAACAACCAACCATGGATGGAAGACAGGCAGCAACAGTTTGAATATGTGCCTTCCAGGCAGAGTACACCCTGGAAGGGGTGCCAGTCCATCTCAAGGCACACAAACACATGCGCTACTGGGATTTTGGAAACGCCAATTAGCTTAACGTGCATGTCTTTGGACTGTGAGAAGAATCCCACCAAGCACAGTTTACACCCACCATGCAAACTCCATTTACACAGCCGTTAAGCAGGAATCGAACCCCCGACACTGGATATGCAAACCACTCTTGTCTTGCTCACGATCCTGCCTCCTCTGCGTTCATTGACTATGAAATTGTGTAAAGCTGCTTAGCAACAATGACAATTGTTAAAACCGCTATACAAATAAAATTGAATTGGCTCTGAAAGATCTAAACGTTTTATATACTCTTGTCAGGAGAAGGCTTATTCAAGATTTTTGTGCCAACTTGCCACACCTTTTTTTGTTGTTTGTTTGTTTTTTGAATCCTATACAAAATCCTGTCTACAGTCTCAGCACTAATTATATAGGATGTCCCACCCCACCACCAGGAGGCACAGCAAGACCACGATGCGTTCTTTATCCAGCTCAGCCTTTCACCTTGTTCTGTCTGGTAGCTTCTCTCTGCATTTCAGACCCATGTATGGTGCGGTGCTGATCCCTACTGAGACAGTCAGCTGAATAGTGTGTTAAATCTCTTTTACTCTGCTTCATCAAACTTTCAAGTAAAAACTGCTTGTAAACACCTGACAGCTCTTAATTTAGTGCGGCATGAAGTTATGAAGATTTTGTAAGAATCTTGATTGTGTGTATTATTAAATATTTTTTATGAACGCAGCTCAAATAAACATTTGCTCAGTTACCGAATGCAGTTAAGGGTAAAGATTTGCACCACTGTCCTTGTGAAAAGGGAAAAAAACTAATTATTACTTTACGTCAAAGTTTATCCACAAAACAAGTCCATTATTTTATTTATTATCAACCTGGTTCAGGACAGGACAAAATTATGAACTTGAACTTGACTTGTGAACATCCTGCAGTTAATTTCCTTACATGTGCTCGATGGAGCTGTCTGCTTTAATTTTTAACACTTAAAGTCTTATCTTTAACTTGAAAAGTTTAAGTATGTGCCAATGCTCAGGATGCTCTGAGTATTAGGGTCAATAGTCATCAGGAAGTGACCAAACCCAAGAGCTAAAACAGAGAGTCCTAACCCTGGAGAGGGTTGTAAAGGATATGGAAGTATTTAGGGATAACATTAACAACAGTTTATTCAGCCATGTATTTATTCAGAGCCAAACAGGAGGTAAGTATACAGTTCACCCTGATTGGGATGCCAAACTGTCGCAGAGCACGTTGGGTGCAGGAACAAATATTATTCATTAAAAAATCCAAAATGTAAATACAGACATCCAGAGAATGGAAGAAAAATGAACCGGAGAGATATGCGAACAAATCAGTACAGCAGTACAAGTAGAAGTACGTCAGCACAAACGGAAGTCTTCGCTAATAGTGTAATCAGAAATATCAATTCAACATCTTGAATTGCAGTTTTTGACCTTTTGTGTTGTTTCTTATAATGAAGTCACTTCATAATTAATGGTTATAATATTTGAAGGTGAGGGGATACAAACTTTTGTACGACTCTGTGCACACCACTATACTGTATCACTGTTGAGTCCAGTGTAACTGAGTACGGTGAAGCAGTACTGCACACACAAACATCATCATGACTAAAGCTTTCAACTTCTTGAGTCTGACACAGGAAAAGCATAATACAAAGGGCGTTCAAGTGAAACTGGGACATGAACGAGTAATGAAATTCTTCATGAACGAGGCGTAAAACTAATTTACCTGCACTCAATCTACAGCAAGAGGTGTTGGACCAAGGCCAGGACAATAGTGAAGGACCTCAGTGACCCCAACAATGGACTGTTCTCCCTGTTGCAGTCAGGAAAGTGCTTCCGCTTCCTGAAGGCCAACACAGAGAGACTGAGGAGGAGCTGCTTCCCCTTGACCATTCGGGCCCACAACCAGAACAGCACAAAGCACTAAGCGGAGCGGAACTGCTTTTGTTTTCCGCACACAATAAACACACACACCCTACATTCCTGCTTTACATCATGGTCATGAAGTAGCACATTTTGATACATTTCTATTTTAGTTCTACTTTATTCTATACATACTTCTGTCAATGTGTATATTTATTGGAAATCCTATCTTTAATTTAGTTGTATTCTCATGTGAACGGCGGTCCGGCCAAGGTGGTTCGAAGCCCTCTGCAGTCCCTCCTGTGAACATTCAGCGAGTGGAATAGCTGATCCTTGAAAATCAATGGAGAATTTGACGGCAACTTATAGAAGAGACACAACCGTCTGTGGGAACTGTACACACAAACACTCACCAACATCACTTGCACATTACAGGGAACTCGGCTGGGAGTTATTGCCACACCCCCCGCACACAGTCCTGACCCCACTACAAGACATTTCTACAGGTTTGGGTCATTAAAGGAGTTCCTGGGAGGCTAGTGTTTCAGACAGAAAATCAGGCAATCCGATCATAGCTCCGGCATACTGAGAGATCTTTCTACCTTGATGATAGTGAAACGCTGAGATAAGTGCATTATGTAGCAGGGAATATATAAAGAATATATAGAGAAATAAATGGAGTTTTGACTCTCTGTTCTGTTATTCTGCACAATCCAAATCCTGGTTTGACTTGAACCTTGTAATTAGTGCCTGAGGTGAGAACTAAAAATTGTTATTATCTTAAAATCCCAGTGGTTTAAGCGTTTAGTCTGTGAGTATAGTCTTAAATGTCTGAATGATTATTTTGTGGAAGATGCCTTTATTAGATTTTCCTATAGAATTTCATACAGTAAATGCATATGCTGCGTGTGTGTGTGTGTGTGTGTGTGTGTGTATAATGTTCAGAATGCTCCTACTGCCCTCATGTCATTTATCAAGGCCAGTTAACTACTAATGACCTGCAGTACATGCAGTATAACATCTCTGGCATCGCTCAAACTCCATAACCTCACACACAACCGAACGGCAGTAAGTCATTTTTAGTGACTCGCAACCTTTTGGTACCTGTGTTTCATCCAGGGAGGATGTAATTCAGTTTTTCAGAGTTTTTCAGTGACAACGCATTAACGGTGATGGAAACTGAAAGATGCATTCCATTTCCCTCTCTCACACACACGTACACATACACACACTAAATGAAAATTGCATTTTCATTGCTAAGCATTGCTGCCAGTACAACTACAAGTACACAAAGGAACATTCCGGAAAATAAATAACCTAATCTGTAGCACATGGCTGATTACCAGAGACAAGAAGTTTGTTTTCCTCTATTAAACGTTACTTAATTTACTTCAAAATAACTACCTTGATCTCTTTCCGGTCTTTATTTGATACAGAAGAATGTGGCGATGTTCTTGCCAGTGGTAAGCACCATAATGGCATTCAAGTGTTATTGAACAGGAATGCTGTGAGATATATAGTAGGTTCAATAAGGACAAAGAAAAATGCTCAACCTTGCAGTGGATCCGAACCCTATCAGGAGAATACTAAGCATGAGGTGGGAATAGACTCTGGATCGAATACTAGTCCAATGTAGGCCACCTTGTGCACATGCACACATTCGTACCGGGACAATTTGTAAAATGTTTTTAAAAAATGTTTGCCAAATTCACATTTAGCAGCTGAGTGAAAAGAGAACTCCATATGGATATGTGGAGAAGATGCAAAACTCTAGATGGCAGGATCAGATATCACATCGCCATATGAAACCCATGTTGCATATGAAGCCCTGATGTGCTGCGCATGGTTTCACACATAGATGAGATTTGGTTTCATCTCCTACAGCCTCACAAGCGCTTTGCGTGACAGTTGATGAAAGACTTTTGTCTGAAACGCTCTGTTTCTCTAGAAACTTTGTCCACTCCACTTAATTTGAACTATGTATATTTTTATATACTACGTATATCTTACCTCCTGCCAGAGAAATAACGCAGCTTGTACGGATTCCTCATCGCTCGGCACGTCTTCTTGTGGACACTCAGGAACGAATACTCAAGAAGTCATCTGCACATGTGCACAGGTTTTAAAAAAGTATTAAGCCAATATATATGTCATGTTTTATGCAACAGTATACCGGCTGTATAGAATAGTAGACTTTTGAACGAGAGGCCTTCCACAAGTGGTGATAATAGACGGTAACGGCACTGGGACATTTAACTTTATGTATCACTCCACGTCCCAGGTGTTCTAATAACCGTTAATTACAGGTCACCGGCATGGGTGAAGTCAATATGGTCTGCAGTGCTGCCTACCAAAACCCACATTCAAAAACAGTCAAGGAATCACTTTCAGCAAAATGTATCATTAATAACTGCTTCTTAATCACACTAGCTCTCAATTTAATGCTATTTGAGATTTATCTGCAGAATCCAGATGTTAATGTACAGTAGCTGATATTCCAAAATAGAATAAGTGGAAATATAAAGAGAATCTTAGAAGATTTACAGGACTGTTCACAACCTCCATGGTTTATTCTCCTCACCTTTTCGCTACATAGTATCTGTAAGAATGTAAAACCACTTTTAACCATTTTAACCATTTTAACCACCTGGTGGGTCACCAGCTCCGCCATGGTGGATATTTGTTGTCAGAACAAAGTATATTCTCTTTATAATAAATGATGTGGAACTGTTGTATCACACTTGAGGCCGTGCCTATGACCGCGTCACAGCACAACAGCACTCCCCCTCATGTGATATTGCTTTATTATTGTTGTAACTATTTAGTGACAACAGGTGATGCCACTAATTAGTTCTCATCTCTCTGGCTGAAAAGTTGTGCTAATTAAATTCTTAAAGCCGGGGTGTCCACCTCTGCACAACAAAATGGCTAAAACTAGGGAACTCTCAAGTGAAATATTGGCAAATGTTTGTAAACAATATTCAGGAAGTGATTATGCAGGCACGGATTGAGTGAGTGACACCAGAGTTCTGCAGACGTATTTTTGACTCTATGCCCAGCCGGATTCAGCAGGTTTTAACGAATAAAGGACTCCTTAAGTTCACTTTTGGCCACGACTGTAGGTATATAAGATTTAACTTGCACACTAAATGAGAGTAAAATTGCAGTGGAAGGAAACAGGGCCTCCATGAAAAAAAAAAAATCAGAATTATGTGACAGGCATGAGTCCCTCCACACTGAATGCTCGAGATGTCACGTGCAGCATTGACTCTGAAATACTATTGTGAGAGCCACCAAAAGACTATGAAACCTCAGTGCTGGGCAAGCAGCCATCTGCCTTGTCCACAGTGACTGTACCCTATTTAATATCTTACCTCCCTCTCTCTCTCTCTCTCTCTCTCTTTCACTTCCCAGAACATTTTCCCAGTATGAAATCCACTGCGAATTTACAGTATTTGCTAAGAGGGGGCAATTACAATGAAGTTCTCTGGAATTGTGCAAGAAATTGACCACAGTTGTGAAGTTTATGTAGTGAACAGAATGAACTTTGGAACCACGCTAGACTCTCAGAGACTCGTAGAAACACTAGGCATTGTTCAGCCCACACATAGACCTATAGGTATTTCCAAACCCAACCCAGACGCCCGCCTCGAATGTACTGTAATGGACCAAACATTCTTCAAGCTGATGAGAAAAACGGCCACCGCTGAACCAACGTGAATCTTTGCTCGAAAGGACGTCCCGATTTGCATCCTCTTCTTCTCTGCTTTAATGATTCCTCCACTCAAAGTGCTTCTTCTACTTCAGTATGCTCCTAATAACATAAGCACGCTATGCCAAGTTAAGCCCCCCCCCATGTGTTTCATCAGCATAACATCAATTAGGCTACATGTTGCAGTCTGCGTACACAGGTAAAGGTAGTAATGAATCCATGTGTTCTCCACCCAGGGGATGGAAGAGCATTGCTCTGAACCGAGTGTTTATGTCTGTGGTGAGAGGAATTACGGGAGAATTCCTTGGTTTCTTCTGGGAGCGCTTGACCCTGGTGGACCCCCAGAGACCAATAGTGTTTGGATAAATAAACATGCATAAATCTGACTCCCTCAAGGGAGCCGCTGGCCATATGTGTGTGTGCTGTGTACGTGCGCTGTGTATGTACTGAACATGTACTAATGTGCACTTATAAAGTGTATAAGTAGAAAATGAACGTATTTGTCTTAATGAAGGACAGATATCCAGGCTGAACAAGATAATTATTGTGAACATTAGTTCTCGTGTTAATGAGACTTAATGCTTTCTAGAAAAACATTAGTTTGTTAAAAATCATGCATTATTGTTTATCTTGAAGATGGTCACTTTGACAATCACGGACCATGTGTTATGATTTGGATTAAGGAGTATTTTTATATGTGACATGGAGAGGGTTTTTTTTTTTTACCCCCAGTCTTTAACTGTTTTGACAAGTCTGTGCTGTTAGTTTTCCAGTTTTCCCAAGCAGCTTTCTAATGCGTATCCCATCCACGTGAACCCTCAGCATGTTCTACATTCTGCAATACTTTTCTGCTTAACTCATTTGTAAAGGGTGGTTAGGAGAATAAGTAAAAAATAATCCACACTCTGGTTATATTAAAACTTTCGTTGGCCGGACCTCTTATTAGCGCTTTCTGTTCAAGGCTACTTACTGTCCCCCCCAGTCACTGCTGTGCAGGTGTGAACGTGTTACATCAGTTCCTTTGTAACTGCGGCGAATTGAATGAAAGAAGAGCAGCGTGCCACGATTCATTTTTTGTGGTCTGAGGGTGTACCTAGTGCTGAAAAAATAGAGCATAAACAGAAACATTTGGATCTCTGCAAACAAAATTTATTTGGATCAATACCAAAGAAAAACATTACTTTGACTTGACCTTACAGACTTGATTCATCGACCAAAAAAAAAGTTCAAAAGTCCACCATCAGGTGGAAAATGATGATTTCTCTCAAGGGCCGGTATTTGAATTCAAGAAATTGAATTTAACTGAATTTGAATATCAGGAAAAAAGTTCAACGATCAACAATGCTCGTTACGGTGAGATGCATATTTAGAAGCTGAAACCTAAAGCTCTGATTAAACACAGAGGACTGATATCCAACGGGCATTGTAATCTTGCATGACAATGCATGTCCTCACACTTCTGCCCATACTGTCAACACTCTGCAAAACTTCGTTTTGAGTTGTTAAAGCATCCTCCCTATAGTCCTAATCTTGAAAGCAGCCGTACAAGGATGAAGACTCAGTTCTGATGAAGAAGTGAAGAGAGTGGTACATTCATGGCTTGCAGCTCAGCTTAAAACATCTTTAATGAGGGAATACGAACGCTTGTTGACAGATGAACAAAGTGTACTGAGAAGCAAATGGATTATGATAAAAAATGATGTAACATCTTTTCTAAACGTTAATTTAAATAAATTCTACAGCCAGAGTGCAGATAATTTTTGACTCACCCAAGTATTTGCTTGTTATAGCATTCCACCCAGCTTGAAATAGGATGCTTTTTTAATCAACAAGGCATTTCCTTTACTGCTCCCCCTAATGTAAACTTCTCACTGGTGTGAAAATCCCAGGAGATCAGTAGTTTCAGAAACAATTAGACCAACAGGCCAACAACAATACCACACATCACTTTTTTCCAGTTCTAATATATGAAGTGAACTTTAACTGAAGCTCTTGACCTCCCTTTGCATAATTCTATGCATTGTGCTGCTGCTACATGATTTGCTGGATGGATCATTAGATAGTTACATAAATGAGCAGGAGTATAATTAGTAGTTCCAATTAAAGTGAACGTCATTGACTGTCAGTTATAGCCGAGATGCTGTAGAAGTCAGTATACCCTTATGAAGAGTGTACTTATAACAGATGTTTTGGGTGAGATAGAAATTAATTATTATTCACGTAGTCACTTCAGCCATGTTAGCTACAGTACAATAGTGACTGTTGCCTTGAATAATAGCCCAGGACCAGGTATTCCAGAGGTTTGGAAACATCTGTTCTATGATATTATCTCTGTGTTGAACTGGGTATTGGATAACGTAGCGCAAACAGATGAGTTTCCTGGGCAGCAGGGAAGCTCTAACTCCAATCTGCCCCCTGAAGGCTGGATTATCAGAGAAGATGATCGGATGTTGAGGACTTCCAATGCTTTTCACTCTAACCAAAAGCAGCTGACCTGCACTTTGAAATCACCTCCAGGAACTTCTGAGAGCTTAAGCCTAGGACCGGTGATTGGAGTGATGCTTTTCTACCCCACACACAGATAAGTGCGGAGGCAGTCAGGCACCTCTGCAATCATCTAAGGAGCTTTTGGAAACTGGCCTGTTTTCCTGAGCGAAAAATGGAGCCCAAATAGTCTTTACCATACTTAATCTGCTACCATAATCACACCGTGTAGCAATTAGGTGTGACCAATTCACAGAGTAATTACTCATCTGTTACTGTACTTTGCTTAACGTTTTAGACTCCTTGTTTTCCCTTCATTTTCTTCACTTTCTTTGGTTCCTCCAGTCTCCAGTGCTTAACTAAGGCCTCCAAAAAACTTAGAAAATTTTTTTTTTTCTTAAATGGGGCCCTAAACATTTCTTTTTCCCCTTGCCCAAGCTAGCAACTGAATCACAGACTCTCTTTCTCGTTAAGCTGTGCTACCATGCAGCCTTGCCAAACTGGTACTTAGAGGAAATTTGGAAACATCATCATGATTTGGAACATGATAAATACTGCATGAACACGAGTAATCCATTTATACATTGGAGATGTATTTTCCCAGTGTTAGTCTATTTGAGGCACTGTCTTTAGCATGATCTAATCTGGCCTTCATAAGAAAATATTTGAAATGTTCTACAGGGATTTATTTTGACAAATAGGAGAAATACACATCTAAGAAAATGAGTTTTCTCCAAACAATATGAAGTAATTTTGTACATACTGGAGGAGCTTCAAGGGCAACATTTAATGTTGATCTTGATTTTGAAATTCTCTAGACTTTATCACTCACAAGATATTTACTCATTCATCTTTAGTGTCTACTTCATCCTCGTAAATGTCATGACGGATTTGGAGTCTATCCCAGGAGCAATCAGGAATGCACCATGGATAACATGCTAGTCTATCACAATGCAGAATGTATGACAATCACACATTTATTCATCACTACAAAAGAGCAATTCAACATAGTCAAAATCCAACAACAAGTAGAATATTTAGAAGGTGAGACAACCGTGAGGAAGCTGTTTATTAAAAACATGCATAGAGACTCCACACAGAATGTAATCTAAACACAAGGTCGGTTTCCTCCTTAATGCATGCAAATTATGTTAATAATGATAACAATATAAATATTATAGAAATGTTTAGAAATATAAATATAGTTGCAAGCAATGATAAACGGGCCCAAGCACCTTGCGCCATCGCCTCCTGGGTGCACTGCACAACCTGTGTATTTTTTGAGCATGTTAAGACCTCCAAAAAGCCATTGCCGTTGACGAGTGAATGTGTTATCTGTGAATCTGTGTGTTAATATTTGTGATGTGTGTGAGACATGTAACTGGTTAGTGTGTGTGTGATCTTTGTGGGTCAGTGCGTGCGTGTGTGTTAGTATGTGTGTGATGTGTGTGTGTGACATGTGACTTGTTTGTGTGCGTGTGTGTGCGCATGAGTGTTAACATTAAGGCATCGTCACAGCTGACCTGTTTGAGAAATTAAAAATTCCTCTATAATTTTGCATGCTCGATGTGTTGAGATCACATAGGCCCAGTTTGGTGGCGATCGCATAAATTCCCAAGGAAGAGTGTATAAAATTCCAATGGGGCGTTTTGCAAACAACCCAAAATAACTGATTTTCTGTTGAGTTGAGCCCATGACATGCAATGTGAAAGCTGTTCAGCTACAAGCTTAATGAGCTGGGTTCAGTGTGCATACTGTACGTGCAAGTGTGTATAAACTATGCAGCAAAATCTCTTAAGCATCCTAATGGCAGCAGCGTCAAACATGTCTGGCAATTTTCATGAGTTTTTGAGCATGTTAAGACCCCCAAAAGCCCCGGATGGTGATGAAGGCTTAGGGCGCTGGTGGCAGGAGCACCTGGATAAGCGGTATACAATGAATATTGAATGATAATATTGTGAGTCATTGAATAAATCTCCAAATTTACGTACAAAGTTTTTGTATTCGTACCATTCGGTACAGGACGTTCAGTTTGTGTGTTGTGACGTGAGTGAATACAGTCTAGCTTTAACTATTGATGTTTGTTTTTCTCCATTAATTAGCTAACTCAAGTTAATAGAACAGGCAGCATGTTGCTGTGGACTTGTAGCGAAATATTCAAATATCACTTTAGAGAAATTTAATTTTTTACAGGTTTGAAAAAAATGTTAGATGACCTTATTTATTTAAAATGTAAGTGAAAATTCACCAGTGTGAAAACACATGATTATTCCATTCATTCCATTGATTGTACAGTATAAACTACAAGGACTGATATACTGTAAGCATTATTTGTTGGGGATGTTTGTCAGAATATGCCACCCCAGTTTCTGTAAGTAAGAAAACATGCTTCTCTTACCGTTATAGTACCTCTTTAATATTTAGCATTTTTTATAGGGTAGCACAAATCGATAGACTCTGCCATCAATCCACACTATAGTAGCATTTTTTGACACAGCTGCACGCAGCATTGGAAATAAGCCAATTAAAACTTCTCACCTTTAAATGTAAAAACTGTATATACACGTATTAGCTTTAGATGAATAAATATACAGACATACTTCTTTGTTAAATCTACAGTAAAACTCCGACTATACAGTTCACTGTGTGAGAAAGAAAATAAACAAACAAATAAACATGACGGACCAGAGTTAGCTGCCTAGCATGCTGCTGACAAATCCCGAACATAGCGGCATCTGACTTCTCATTTCGCCTGTTGAGGCACCGAAGTTGGAAATGACCAAATTTTGACAATTTGTGCTGCCTTGTCCAAATTGCAGAGTCTATCAATTTGTGCAACCCTATCAAAAGTGTAAAATGCTAAGGGGGTAAATGTTTTATTACTATAAAGATTTAAAAATAGAAAGAGTATAAATAAAATAAATGTGCAGTTCAATCAATATGCAAATATGCAGAAAAATATGCAAATAATGTTAAAAATATCCATCAAACATGCCATTTTTAAAAGAACAGTTGTTTGCGCTATTTGCATTATTAACTTTTTTTTCTTCTTAAGTAAGGAAGGTGTGTGCCTTTTGTATTCAGGGAATTATGGCCAGTATGCCACTGTTTACAGGTTTATACTTTTACAAGTCAGATTCATAATCCATGAAAAAAATATTTTAAAAAGGAGAAACTGAGAAAAATTCACTTCTTTCTACTAAAAATGTAACAAACCATAACTTTAGAATAAAGGTACGTACCAATCCTTGACTTTTGTATACCCTTAATCCCCCAGTCTCTTGAACCCTTGAAACAGATTAAAATTGAAACTTGGCCGTGTGAATGATTAAGACAAATCAGTAGTGTATATAAAAGCCTTTGCAGCAGAGGAACAGCTGGCATTTTCTAGCTAGGCACAGTTTTCCACTCCAACTCTCTATAACTTCAGAGCTCACCGTGTAACACGAGGGGAGGTTGTGGGCCTGAATTAGGGCTAACAGGCGTACGCACTGCCTGTAAATCTCTTCAAACAATAGCCAGCCTGACAGAGGTGTCTGAAAGGGAGAAAAGCCAGTAACTCCCAGTAAACCGAAACCCTCTTTCTGTTTCTCTTTTCCTTTCTTCACCTCCGGTCTGAGTTTCTTTTACGACGGCCGTAAATCAGGGCTTCAGAGAGAGGCTGAGACAGGCATCCAGTCAAACCATTGAGATGGCAGCGCTGTTCCCACCGCGGCACCTTTTGCATCCCTGACTTTGTTTATGTAGATGAGGTCGGTGCAGTGATAGTGATACGCAGTATCATGAGCATCTGCTTTGGGGCGGGCCGACTTGAGCTGTTGATTGGATTGCAACATGTCTATTGTAAGACCATCATGTACATTGGCACACTCTATCACATTAAACAACACCCTAGTGTGGGATCATGTTGATATTGAACAACCTTGATGTCCAAACTTTTACTTCATCGCTGCTTTGCACAAGGTGCACAATATCACATGATTAAAAAAATGAGGGGGTAAAAAGGACAAAAGAGAAGGGGGAACGAAGCAGGAAATCATTCACACATGGTACAGGCCTGTTACATACCAAGTTTGTCCAAGGGTCATGATGTCATCATAGTGCCATCTTTTGTTAACTGCGCAATTAAACAACTGTCATGGGGGTAATAGACATGATGGAGTGATTGGTCAGCCATGCCAAACATTATAACAATGCAAAGACCTGTGTGCAAGAATGAGGTGCTTAAGAGTTTCAAAGGGGTTTTCTGCTTTCAGTCTCATTGCGATAACATGCTTCAGCTCCATTGTGGCTTTCATATTCACAAAATGTTCACTTCTCAGGATTGTCATTTTGCTGTTGAGTTGATTATCAGCCAGTGATGTAGGTTCCCACCAGCAGCAGCAGGGACAGCAGGGACAAAGAAGCATATCGTTATCATGGGAGTAGTTTATCTTGGAAGGATACATTCATGCTTTGGAATCTATTATTACGCAATGTGTTATGTGTGTGGTACACCCTATTCACCTCATGCACCCTAACCTTATATGTTCTATTTGTGTTTACTTGGATTGGCTTTGGATTGTGGCAAATTTTACAGGGTCAAAAATCTGAGCAGTTTGTGTTCAAGGGCCTTGCTCAAGCAGCCAAGTGGTGCTAGTAAAAAAAAAAAAAGTATGCTAAATATATTAAATCCTAGCATGCCAAAGCATACTTAAATGTACTTGCAGCCAGACTAATGACTAGTATACTTGAAGTTTG
>JAOVVA010000035.1:4338403-4380291 GCA_028565275.1 Leiocassis micropogon
CTTCATACTATGGGAGATCGGGCTTTTTGCTCAGCTGCACCTAGACTGTGGAATGCTCTCCCTGAGTATCTGAGGACACCACAGACTGTTGATGCTTCTAAATCCGGTCTTAAAACGTATTTTTTTTATCAGAGCTTTCGGGTCGAATCAATTTGTAGCACTTTGAGATTTTCTTCAAATATAAAGTGCATTATAAATAAAATGTATTATTATTATTACTTGCAAATTGGCCGTAGTGTGTAAGTGTGTGCTCTGCAATAGACTGGCACCCCGTCCAGGGTGTACCCCGACTAATGCCCTGAGACGCCTTGAGCCTTCTCAGATAGGCTCTACGATCCCACAACCCTGTAGAGGATAAATGGTATAGAGAATGAGTGTGCAAGTGATTGAGTCGTGTTTATCGTCCTACTAAAAGCAGATTAATTTTCTAGTATTTCACTAGTGCTTGAATATCATCAGGGTAAAAAGTTTTCTCAAAACGCAGGATCCATGATCGCCCTGCTTTACATACAAAATGCTGGACTCCCAGGAACTCCTTAAATGGCCCAAACATGTGGAAATGGGGGGTGGGGATGTGGTAATAACTCCCAGCCGCGTTCCTGTAATGTGCTAGCGGTGTTGCTGAATGATTGTGTGTACAGTTCCCACAGACAGATATGTCTACCACAAGTTGGTGACAAGTTAATCATCAATATGCAACGATCAGGCATTCCACTTGCTGAATGTTCATGGGAACGACTGCAGTGGGCTCTGAGTCACCTTTGCCAGGATCGACATTCAGGGACTTTTGGCCTTCCAGTAAAATGTTTGCACCATTACTTGAAGTCTTCTGTAAATATCAATTGGTTTTATTCCTTCGTTCATGAGAAATTTCATTACAAATCCTGGTTTGACTTGAATTACCATCATACTATTTACCTTGGCAATGAATATACTTACCCATGATGAAAAAGTGAAAATAAGGTGTTCATATCTGGACTGTAGCTGAGCCACTGAAGGATATTCAAAAAAATTATCCCAAAGCCAGTCTAGCACTGTCTTGTTTGTATGCTTTAGTTTGTTGTGCTGGAAAGTGACCCTTCGCCTTGGTCTAAGGCCATGCGTTCTCTGAAACAAATTTTCATCAAGGTTCTCTCTATATTATGCAGCATTTATTCTTTCCTCAGTTCTGGCCAGTCTCCCTTTTGAGCAAATAAAGACTTTGGAGTTCAGTGTTAATGAGTTTAATTTTCGTCTTATCAGACCAGATGATCTTCTCTCTCATGCTCTTCAGAGTGATTGTTATAATCACATAGTACTTTAACTGCAATGTGTTTTGCAGCGATGACTGCTAGGTTTTCGACATAGTTTGCTCTGGAAATGAAGGAAGCAAAGCATAACCAGTAAACACATTGTGGAGGTAGATCTGATTTTAATAGACCCTTGCTAGAGGGTTTGTTTTGACAGGTTGTGGTTTAAATGCTTAGACCCTCCAGGTTGTGTTGTATCTTCATGTGGTTGGAGAGTGTGAGCATGGGAATCATACCCCAGTTTGACCACAGTCCTGGAACTAAGCCCTTTGATGTGAGCTGAAAAGTACTCAGATACATTCTGGAAGCAATATTCTAAATTAAAATACATGTAAATAAATTCATCTTGGGTTTGAGAATTTTTTTCCCCAAAGGTTACTGATTTTCCATTGAGACCAAAAGCAGAACAGATGTCCCTAAGTACATTTCTCTACTATGTCTTCTTGGAATCATTCGGTCCCTTTTACCCACTTTTACTCAATATAAAACCCACCAAGAAGTAAACAGACACACACACACACTTACAGCTGTCTCTCATCCTGTCACATGCCTGATAGAGTTCTGGCGGAGAAGAGAAGTATGCATCAGCCTCACCGGAGCCTGGAGCAAGAGCACAAGGTGGAGAGTTATTCATAGGATTATAATATTAATATTATATTACAGTTGTGTAATACCATGGGGTTTCGTTGCATCTGTCCTTGCTGAAATGCACACTCAGTCACTGTAGTCCAGAGGGGAGAATTCCTGCAGTGCATTTGGATTAGTTGTCTATCTAGTTTGGGCCAAGGTGCATAGAGTTACACAATGGCCACAGCATTTTGCTGCCAAAGCCAAAGACCACACATTAATAAATAAAATGTCCTGTAACACAATGCTCTAATGGAGAAGAGACTCAGGTTGACCAATCAACAAACCTGCCATACTGCCATTGTTGAAGCATTATTTATTACTTTACATAGAAACCTGCTGTAATAGTGTGGTATTAATATTTAGGTCACTGTACTCTTCTACCATTATCATATTCGATGCCTCATAAACAAAAACAAAAAAAGAATCCCAATCCCTACACTATTGAATATTTTATTCTTATAAAATATGCATTTCTGTACAGGTGTTTCTGTACTCATCCTCTTGAGACCTCCTCCTACAGGGACTACAAGGGGGCGTTCAAGTCAAACCATGACTATTAATTGAGTAGAATAACACAACGCAGTTCTGAGAGTAAAGACTCCCTTTATTTCTCTATATAATCCCATGCAACACAAACATAGTGTTTCACTAGTGCTTGGATACCATCAGTGGAGCCATGATCAGACCGCCTGCTTCATGGCTGAAATGCAAACAAGGCTGGAGGGACGTCAGGTCTGACAAATTCCTGTAATGTGCAAGGGGTGTTGGTGAGCAATAGTGTGTACAGTTAACAGAGTCAGATGCATTGCTTCTGAAAGTTGGTGACAAGTGGAGGTTTAAGGCACGAGGTACAGTAGGGTACACCCTGGACAGGGTGCCAATTCATCTCAGGACACACACACATACACACACACACTACGGGCAATTTGGGAACGCCAGTTAGCCTAACCTGCATATCTTTGGACTGTGGGAGGAAACCGGAGTACCCGGAGAAAACCCCCCAAGCACGGGGAGAACATACAAACTCCCTGCACACAGAGACGGGAATCGAGCCTGGCCGGGCATCAAACCCGGACCCTGGAGGTGTAAAGTGACAGTGCTAACCACTACACCACCGTGGTGCCCTATGAAACATCTTTCTATTTAAAATTAAGATATTAAAATAGGCAATAGGCAAAATAGACCATCTTACTTACTCATCGTCTATACCGCTTTCATCTGTATTCAGGGTCACGGGGTGCTTGGAGCCTATCCCTGGAGCCTTAGAGCATAAGGCGGGGGGGTACATCCTGGACAGAGTGCCAAACCATCGCAGGGCACACACACATTTACACACTACGGGCAATTTGCAAGTAATAATAATAATACATTTTATTTATAATGCACTTTACCCGGAGGAAACCCACCAAGCACGGGAAGAACATACCCACCAAGAATGCTGAAAACATGCAAACTTCATGCACACAGAGACAGGAATCGAGCCTGGCCGGAATTCGACCCCGGACCCTGGAGGTGCAAGGCGACAAGGCTAACCACTACACCACCGTGCCACCTTAGGTGTAGTCTCTTTTTCCCAAAAACCAATAGTTGTTTGCTAAACATCATTAGAATGATATCCTGCAAATAAAATTTCCATTTTAATTTACACTTCACTTTAAAGTATCTGATTAAATTAATCAGTATATACAGTATATATTACCTTTTATACACTTAATATACTTTTATTAACATTTGTTATATTAAATGAAATTAATAAAATTTATATTTGGTATTATTATTATTATTATTTTTATCTATTAGTGGATCTAATCTGTATGTCTTTGGACTGGGAGGAAACCCGACGACCCAGAAAAAAAACATCAAGCACAGAGAGATCATGCAAACTCAGACACAGACACTAACCACTACGCTGTGTCACCTTTAATTAAAAGAGTTTGTTCCACAAAATGTATAGAAACTAGTAGCCTAATTTAAACCAGCAATGGCAGGATAAATGACAATATGCTGTAAATGCATCTTTATAAATACATTATCCATGTTCATGTTAATAAACACAATCTTTCTTGTAAGCTTTCTGAATATAAATCAAAAGTGTAAAAAAGTACAGTGCACCTCCTTATCTCTATATGTTTGAAATATGTTGTATTCAGTTCCTGTATCCTTAATTTACCTTTACACAAAACTTAAACTATAAAAACAACATGTTTTATAACCTAAGAGACCATGCTATATATAATTTTATGTACATCATATTTCTTGAAACCTCTTAGAAACTATGACTTCTAACCTTGAAGCGCTCTGTATGAGTCCCACCCAATGTTATAAAAAGTTCTGACAGTTCCACCTGAAGCCCGTCGGCTTTCTCTTCATAAGTTTTCTGGTGACAACACAAGGGGCATGACCTTGACCATGAGTTTTCTTCCCTTTCTACCTATCGATTTCATTCCAACATAGAGCTGTCCTGAGGTCAAGTTACAAAGAGCCTGGAGGACGGGAAGGCATTATTGTTATCACATATTACCACTTAAATCAAAATTTCATCCAGATGGTTGTTATTATCAGTGAACTATTGGCCATGCTCTTTTCCATGGTATTATATTTCTCCTAACCTTGACAATGATGCTGTTATTTAAGGAGGCCAATGAAGCAGAATTTAAATAGATAGATAGATGGATGGATGGATGGATGGATAGATAGATATAAAACACAATAAACATGCTAGTATGTGGGTTGGCTAACATGGCATTGCATGCTGAATGTGATCCTAACCAAAATTCAAGCCGTGAAAAATCTTATTTTGGATTAAACTTATTTCCAAGGAATAACTAACACAGATAAACAAGCACCAGATACTCTCTGTGTTGCATTTTTCCGCTCATATCAGTGTTTGTGAAGGTGAACTGACAAATCCAAACAACCCCTTTGCGTGTTCGACGGACTGCCATCTCATACTTCCAGAATAAACTCCAGATCCTCTTTGACTCTAAACTGCATGACCAAATACTGATACTGATGATTAAATTAATGTACTGTATGATACTATATAGTACCAGTCAAAAGTTTAGACACACTTATTTTGTTTTGTGATTAATTTTCTACATTCTGGAACAATACTGGATTTTTTAAAAACTATTAAATACCACATACGAAATCATGTAATTAATTAACAGCAACAACAGTCAGTTGTTATTTTAAGACACGAAGGTCAGCTGTTCTTGAACAATTCTTGCAAGGCCAGTATTGTCAAGTGCGTTTGGAAAACCCATCAAGCACTATGATGAAACTCTCCTGAAGACCATCCCAGGAAAGCAAGACCAAAACTTACCTCTGCTGCAGAGGAGAAATCCATTTACAATTACCAGCCCTCAAAAATCACCAAGATTAGAGCTGTTATAAAAGCCTTACAGAGCGTAAGTAGCAGACACATCTCAATATCAGATGTTCAAAGGAGATTATTGCATAGTTTAGATGCTTTCAGCATTGTTTTTAAAAAAATCCAGATCCTAATGATGACCTTTTTTACTTGCAAAGACAAAAGTGAACTGCTACTTTGTTAGTCTGCTTGATTAGTCATTGAGTAACAAGGGAACGGGCCACAACAGGCCATGCAACCGCTTGTCAGCCATTTGTTCCATTATTTATGAGCCTCCAACATGGGTATTTAAATAGGTGTAATTCCTGAATGGTTAATGCCACACTTGAGTAAGATAAACCCCTTGAATTATAGCTTACAGTCTTGACTGGTGACTGGTGATGATTGACAACAGGATATACAGGTATGTAGTAAAATACAGGGCAATCTTAGAAGGAAGCCTGTTCCAGTGTGCAAGAACCTTGAGGCTTGGACAGAAGTTTACCTTCCAACAGGACTATGACGACTACTGCCAAAGTCACACTGGAATGTTCTATAACCTAAACTATAAAACTATACTATACTATACTATACTATACTATACTATACTACAGAAACTATAACCCAGGAATTTGATACAAGGCCTCAGGAAAACCCCCAAAACAGTCATAACTGTAGCTGATGAAATTCCTTGTGAGTGAAGGTATAAAACTGATTGTCATTTTAAGCACAGTATGAGGTGATAAGACTCTTAGCTGTAGTAAAACATTTGAACGTTTTTAAAGAAAGCCAGACATCAAAAAATGATGATCCCAAATGAAGTGGCTTGGAGCCCACTGGAGTAGTCTGGAGTAAGGTCAGTATCATAATTTAAAAATAAATGCCATGCAATTCACAAAGGTATTTTTCAGTTACAAAACACGTAAAACTAAAAAAAACATCTCTGCATTCTGAAACTTCTCTGATGCTCTTTGATTCACATTTTTTTTGCATTCCCTGGAACCTATCAGAAGGTCCTCCAATTTCAGGTACTCACATGAACGTAAAATGCTAATCGTAGCTGCAATTTCGCTTGAGATTAATAAAGATTTATCTTATTTTATATAAGACATTAAACCATGTAATAAACTCTTAAGGAACTAACAAATACTGTATCTGTTTAACCTGCAAAGGTTTACAATCCAGTGTTTTTTCAGGATAACTTGATCTATACTATCTGTAACAATTACCACTTTAAAAAAAAAAATTTTTTTTATACAAAGATCTCCTGAAAAGTCTTGTCTTATTTTGCTAATTTAGCCATGTCCTAATTCTCACCCATCATGTCAGGGCACTCTCATATCAGCGACAGCTACCAAAGAGACAAACATGTGCTTCCTCTGATGCACACGAAGCCATTGACTGCGTTTTTTCAAACTGTCACTTACACACCATTAGAGGGTGGCGTAACACACTTGGAGGAAATCACTATCCGATCCCTGCTGTTTGCGTGTGTGTGCCATCACTAACCAAGGAGCGTCGCCAATCTGTTCACTGTAGGATCCTGGCTATGGAGGGCTGTAGCAAAAAATGACCTTTTTAAAGTTAGGGATCATTTATTTATTCCAGTAACTGATATTTTAACTCTGCTCTCTGCACAAATTCTGTATTTGTAAAGGTTATTGGTCCAGCAGGTCCCAAAGTATGATCAAGTCAAACCAAAGCTTGTAATAGAATTTCTTTGTGAATGAACCGGTAAAACTGATGAAGACTTAATGAAGACTTCAAGCACAGTACGGTCATGAGACTCTTAGCCAGTCAGCTAAAAAGCTGTACGTCTGTGAATGACGATCTCAGTTGTGGCCTGAGGTGGCTCAGAGCCCGCAGCAGTGGTATGGAGTCAGATCAGTGTCTGATCCTTGAAAATCGATGGATAACTAATCGACAACTTGCAGAAGAAATGCATCTGCCTGTTGGAACTATACACACACTCATTCATGTACACCACTTGCACACTACAGAAACTCGACTGGGAGTTATTGCCACATTCCCCATATAATCCTGACCTCGCTTCATTTCCACATGCTTGGGCCATTAAAGGAGTTCCTGAGAGGCCAGCGTTTCAGATGTGAAGCAGGCAATCATGGCTCCTCAAAACTTTCTACCTTCATGGTATCCAAGCACTGGTAAAACAATGGGATGAGTGCATTAGTGTAGCAGAGGATTATATAGAAAAATAAAGGGAGATTTTACTTTGATAACTGTGTTCTGTTATTCTGCACAAGCAAAAGTCCCAGATTGACATGAACATGCCTGGCATTTGTCTATCGGCAGAATAAACATAGGGTGGATGTTCTTTAAGGCAAATAAGTGTCCTATACTTGTTTCCTAAATGATGTCACAGATGTCATCCTATCATACATGTACACACACTGACCTTGAGTAAGGTGTATGAGTTAGAGACAGGAAAATGAACCTCAGAACAGCAGTCATAAAACAGATAATGGTCTTTATACACAGCACATGTTCTTTGACAGGGCTATAGAGTCATACCAGAACCAGGTGGAGAATAAGGATCCATGTGATTTTCTATTTAAAATCAAAGCAAACAATGTTTAAGAATAATCTTATATGATTAGAAGTGAGAGACAGGCAAAGGCCAAATATAACCAGGCATAAAAAAATCGAACCTGTGGCAAGACAAAGGGTTACAACACAGCAAAGCTACATGTAAGTAGTGATGATTAAGGATCAATATGGGAACCTGCATTTATGTCTACTTGTTGCCACCAGGGACCTCAGATAATGTAAAATGTGACATGTGAAAGTTAATAGCTCCAGTTATCTTGGTTGTATCCACAATATAATCTAAAGAATGTTTCTTATTCTTTTGCTAAAACGCTCTTTGTAGCCATTAGTCTATGGGTGGTACTGGATTTAATGACAGGCTGACATTAATATTGACAATTAGTTGGACTTTGGGGGGAATCCAGAGGACCTGTGGTTTCCATTGTTCTCCTTGTGCTTGGTGGGTTGCCTCCATGTCCTCTGGACTCCTCCCAGTCCAAAGACGAGTGGTAGAGGTTGACTCTGGTTCCAGATCACCAGTAGAGTATGAATGTGTGAGTTAGTGTGTCTGCTTGTGCCCTGTGGTGGGTTGCCACCCCTTCCAGGGTGTATTCTGCCTTATGCCCCAAGTCCCCTGGGATAGGGTGGCACAAAGTTTTTTAAAAATAAATTTTTATGTGTCTGAAGTAACTGTGTCCATCTGGGTTTATGATCATGAAAAAAGAGATTGAACACATTTAAAGATGAGGGTGAAACAGAGCAAAATGTGTAAACCTTAAAAGGGTCTGAAAATTGGCATTGTATGTAGTATGCATATATGTATTTTATGTAACAAGGATGTGAAATAATAATGCACATCACAGAAGTCAGCTGCTTATGGCTTCTGCTGCTAGGGATGGGAAATGTACCGGAATAGTGTTATGATAACATTATCTGTAATACAAAGCATCTATAAGCAAAGGGTTTATCTGCTGAGCTTTTATAACTTTGCACTTCCGAACAAGCTTATCCACGTCTATGGGATTAAAACAATATTATTTCACTGGGAGATCAAACCGGTTGGGAAAGCTAGTGGGTCCAAGGGCAGATGAAACTCAGAGAAAACAGAACAGGCTGTCCTAGATACATGTCGTGTTTGTGTTGGTGTCTGAGCACACTGCACGTCTGATTTTCATTTACTTCCCTTTGTTTAATACCCCCAGGCATTGTAATTCACTAACTGGGGAGTGCAAAGCAAAATGAAATAATCTACACACAAAAAAATGCATCTTTGTTTAATTCTTTAGTCTTTTAGAGATTAAATCAGAAAAAAAAGATGACAAGGGCTAGGGTTAAACAGAACTACAAACAAGGACAGAAGTGTAGACATGCATCGAGGAGTTTTAAAGAGGAATTGGGGAGCTGGAGGTCACGTAGGAAAGCAAGAGATATGAAAGAGTTAGAGCTGAGTAAAAAAATAAGCAGGGATGAGTATAAAAGTGATTTATTAATGTGTGAGGAGATAGACTGATGAAGGATTGTAGAGATTAAATGATGATGCTGACAACTCTTACTCTAGCCTTGTAATATAGTACCTGCATAAAAGCTCTTCGGATGCAGCCGGACGTGTTCGCCTCTACCAGCTTCCTCCGCTGAGACAACGTAGTGCAGCGAGTACTTCACAGAGAACGAAATGAAAACAGCATCTCAACACAATGGCATGTTGTGTAAGCATTACACAATTCCATACAGGTTATGCAATCACAGCACACTACCTAGCTCAGGCCTCTGAGACTCAATTAAGGTCAGCTCAATTTTCAATGCAATTGATAGCTGTTTCCAAACAATGTGAACGTGCCAGTAGTTAAAATGCACAAACATGCCATTATTCATTTAATTGTCCAAACCATATGGGGGGTCATGGAAAAAAAAAAATAGAAAATAAAACAATGTTTTGGGAAACCACTGGAGGTCTTGCAACATGAGCGATTTTACCCAGACAGGCTGGATTTAGTGATTTTCACTGTCATCAATCATGTCTTCCCCGAATAGTCAACTCACATTGCATACCATAGCACTGACAGAAGCAAACTTCCAGCAAAAACAATTCAATACATTTCACTGCAAAACATACCTCCTTACTTATATAGATTTCACTTATAGTCAACTTTTGCTTAGGCCTAATATGCCACTCATACTGATGTGAAAAAAGTAATAATTCCCATGAAGTTAATGATCTTCAATATGCATTTAATTGCAAAGTTTGATAAAAGACAAGTATTTATATTGGTATAACAGCAGAGCTGGAAAATACACTAATCAGCCAGAATATCAACATCCTGACAGGTGAACTAAACTAACAAGTTATTCACCAAAACTACACCAGCAAACTGGAGACAGGATCATGGGCACCCAAGGTTCACCCACGGCCATGAGGATCAAATGTCAACCCGTCCGATCCAGTCTCAAAGAAAAGCCAATGCAGCAGATCCCAGCCCAGACACTGGCCACAATAGAAAGGCACCAGAAGACCCAGTGCACCACAGCCAGTCACACACGAGGCTCAGCGGGAAAAGATCCCAAGATCTTTTACATGGCCTCCAAACTCCCCTGATCTCAATCCGACTGAGCACCCATGGGATGCACGAAACAAAAAAGACCCATCCAGTGAGACTCTACCCATCAACCCACAGCATCCAAAAGATCTGCTGCCAACAATCCTTGTGGAGTCATGCCCTGTAGGGCAAGAGCCGCCCCGGTGGGTCAAAGGAAACACAAAACCTAGGCGGTTTTTAATGTTATGGCTGATGGGGGTATAGTATAACTGAATACATAGCTCCAAATACTTGCAAATCCCACATGCAAAAGCTTTTAAGGGTGTATAATATTTAATAATGAGTTTTTGCTCCAGTTACTTATGTGAACGATATGATTTCTGTCATTTATATGTAAAATCCACTCGGTTCATTTCAGTACGCTGTAGGGAAAACAATGGCATGCTTTCAGAAACGACTACTAAATATAAAAGCACTCTTTCGAACTCATGTTGCATAACTTAAGGAAAAAAAAGAACAAAAACTTATTAGAATAAATGGCAAATGAGGATAGAATAAAATACAATCACATATCATCAAGTTAACCTCCTCAGAGAAAAAAAAAAAACGACATGGCGGAGTATAAGACAGTACAGTGCTCAATGTTCCCCTGCGCATATTTGTACCAGTTCCTTTGAAACACTACCCTGTTCACTGTGACCAAAGAGGAACAGCCACACTGGCTCCTTAGAAAGTGAAAAAAATACGGGTGAACGGGTGAAAATAGAATATGGCACTAGGACAAAGGGAGCTGGGCTTGTTCATGTGTGTTACTGGTTTTATTACTATGACTAAGAACCAAGGTCTATGGGGATCAGGGGAGTCAGGCTCTATCGATGGTTCCAGGACAAAGATGTCTCTCCTTGGGCAAATAAGACAATAATGGCCTGGTTCCCAAAGCTGTTACCGGTGACAAATTCTATAAAGACTACAGTAAAAAATGTCATGCTGAATACAAAATGTGAATACCAGCTTGAGGCAAGAATCCACCATGGAGAAGAGAACCTTGTAGAAAGCAGCCAATTCTGAGGCCACAGAGAGGACAGGGATATGTTTGAGAAAGGATAGGAAACCTGAAATGTCTCCAAGGTGAGTATCATGGTGAAGTCAGATTTTTCAACAGTCAGGATTTTATCAGTGCAAAGAAACTCAAAAGTTAATACATGCACATACAGTACTGGGCAAAAATGTTGAGCCACTCCTTAATGGGTCATAGTTTGCTCCCAAATAGCCAAAATTTACTGTATTTATAATGAATCCTTTGACTAATAGTTCTCCAGGGTTCTCTCATTTTCAGTCCAGTCCCTGTTCCTGACCAGTTTCAGAGGAAGGATTTTTATTTGTTAAGCCAACTACTGAACTACAGTATGAATCATTCAAGCATTAAAACCATCTAACTTAACGCATGAACCAGTGAGAAACAGGTGCAGATGATGACAGATGATCAGGCCGGTGATTAATATACTGGTGATGCTGAATGCTGAGTGGTTGGAACAGACAAGAGGGGAAATGAGGTTGCTGCTGAGGTTGTTACATAAACAATAAACTTTAATATTGTATCTTTAGGCACTTTGCGACGGTAGAGACATAGTTGGTTTGTCAGAGAAAGAAGAAGAAACACCCGCTCGGATGAACTGCGAGACACCTGTTAATGCTCCGTGTGGATGTTTTTATTTTTGCGACAAAAACAACGGCACTCTAAACAACATGTCTACTGACACATTTGTTCCCAAACAGAGTAACAGTGTTTTGTTAAGTGCATTCATCCAGAATGGTATTTTGGAATATTTCGGATGCTACTGTATATGCTCTTTATTTTGTAGCTTATGGGCCAACTGCTTACTGCAAACTGAAACATCTTAATGTTTTAAAAGTGTGTTATATGTTTTACACTTACATTATCTACAAAGACACAATATAACTCTTAATATAATTTTTTTTATATCTCTTACACATCATGTGTCATTGATCTTTGGTTAAAGCTTGATCAAAATCAGTAACTGCAATAAAAAATGTGCTTTACTCTCTTCTTTCCCACTCTGGGTCTAGACTTCTGGTATAAAGTATTTCTGTGTTTTTTGTGTTTCTGTGAGCTATTTATTTGGGACAAATTGGCCAAACCCAGCCTCTTTTGTTCTAAACTTGAACAACTGGTTGAATAAAAATGTATTAACTGCAAATTACCTGAAAAAAAATAAAAATAAATAAAAACTCAAAAAGAGCGATGATTAAATACTGGAGGACATTTGACCCAGAGCAGGAAGGAATTTTTAGATTTTTGCCGCCAGGAACCACAGACACTTTTAGAACAGATTTCTTTTCATGAGCTAGTCATATATTAAACCTTTTAGTAAAACGAGAGTGATAATATCTTGATATTTATTGGAACTTTTTTCTTGAATGTTTCACATTCAGAACTACAACAGACAGTATATAGATTTTTTTAATATACTACAACATTATAGTTATTTACTTATTTATTATCTACTATTAAAGTTTGGATTATACTGAATATAATTAAATGCCCAATAAAACTAGGGAATAAATATAACAACTCAGTAAGAAATGGATAGATAATGGACTTTATGCATATGATTACCTGACCCCTGATGTCCCTGGACTCTCCACTGGGAACAATTGCTTCAAACCCCCTTCATCATCACATGACTTGATCGCATGATGCAATCTCAGATTGCTAATAGACCTGCAGGATTTCCTGTTTGCCACTGAAAATACAAGTAAATTGATAACATTTTGTTTGATAAAATGTTATATTTTTACCATATAGAAGAATTACTCAGAAATAATCTCAATAATCGTTGCAAGGCTGTTATAAATAATAGATAAATAATATAAAGAAATATTCCATCTTCTGTTTTGTTCAGTAACCCACACACACACACACACACACACACACAAACATTTTCTGCTTATATTATCCATCCAAACATGTGAAATTTAAAGATGTAAGGTTCTCTACCCAATTAGTTCCACTTTCACGCCCACTGAATTCCACATGGTGTTGAAACTGGCCTAAAACTATCACAGATTTCCATTTCACCTGATTTAGTTTTCTCATAATTCATATTTTACAAATATTTGAATCATTGTGTAACATCTAAAACCTTTATACATTAGCAGTACGTTCAGCTCAGGGCATCTATCTTTCTTTTTAATCAGTGGGTTCCTCTGATGCGTGTGGTGATGTTCCATGGAAATGTTCTGCAAGATGGGAAAGATTCTTTGAAGTGTGGCATTTCTTTGGTCTTCACACCAGGGCCTCACTTTATCTAAAAAGACTGCGATGGTTTTAAGCATTAGAGCATATCTAAAATGTCCCAGAGTGCATGTGGACCTGAGGACATGGAGACACACACAGGCATGGAGCATCAAGAAGACTTTTCCCTCTAGAGCATAACTTCACCGCATGACAAAGGATGCCAAAGAAAACCATAGAAAAACAAATATTATATGTTCCCAGTGGTGTATTATCATTGACAACAGAGGATCAGTGCAAGACTATAAAAAAAGTGAACAATGGTTTCCACATATTTACTCGGAAATTTGGCTTCCAGAAAGCATTGAATACAGTTTGATTAAATTGTAAGTGGCAACTGTTTGGATTTTTCTCTAACAAGGCTTCAGTTTTTTTTTAAATTATTATTATTAATCCATTAACAAGTGCTAATATTACATTTGCAGAAGTTAGAACAGTAAAACAGAAAGCCATGTGAATGCCCAGAGTAAAATCAACATAAACATAAGAAATAAACATCTGAGTCTGGAACTAAATAAAGGCAATGGTATGTTAACTCTAGTCAATGAGTTTATCCTTATATGTTCATAATCATTCTGATTAACTCACTGTTGCGTGAGTAAGGAATAAAATATGACAGAATGTGCTATTACAGGAAATTAAAAAACTATTTGATTCACTCTCACATACTCTCTAGATATTCTGTTTAATCTGTACCGGGCGGCTGGAAGCCGGGAGTCTATCCCAGGGGACTTGGGGCACAAGGTGGGGTGTACCCTGCATGACCAATCCATCGCAGGGCACTCAAATACACATGTACTTACACTCACACACACTAGGGGAATTTGGAAACACCAATCAGCCCTAGAACTGTGGGAGGAAACCAGAGTACAAATGCAACCTCCACGTACATAGAACCCTGAGGCAGGACTTGAACCCTCGACCCTGGAGGTGTGAGGTTAGCACCATTGCCTTGCACCTATAGGTTCCAGGTTCAATTCCAGCCTCAGGTCTGTGTGCGTGGAGTTGGTATGTTCTCCTTGTGCTTGGTGGGTTTCCTCCGAGTACTCCAGTTTCTCACCACAGTTCAAAGACATGCAGATTAGGCTAATTAGTGTTCCCAAATTAGCCATTGCGTGAATGTGAGTGTGGATGTGTGTGTGCCCTGTGATAGGGTGTACCAGATAGGGTTAAGGGCATTGCTCAAGGACTCAACAGTGGCAACTTGGTGGTGCAGGGGATCGAACCCCCGACCTTCAGATCAGTAACCCAGTATCCCACAGCCTTAACCAATCGAGCCTACACAGAATATGGTGGCATTTACCGGCAATAGCGTTAGCTCTTTCTGTGCTTCTGTTGCAAACAAGACTATGCCGTGGAATACGCTGTGCTTTACGCTTCATAAGATAATGTGTAGATCACGTTAACTAATACTGACATTCCAAGCTCTCTAATTAATAGCTAACTAACTTTTCCGGGGTTAAATTCCAAATAGCATAAAGCAGAAAGGTAGTCCACTGTGTATGGTGTAGAATTCCTTGTTCCACACATCAAGTAGTGCCAATGATCAGGGATTAGAGAGGAATTTGGGATTCTGCCTTGTGTTACAAGCTAGGTAGTGTTGTAGCTCATCTTAACCCATGTAACACAACACAGACAGTTCAGAAGCAATTTGGAACAATTCAGAGGTAATTTTTTTTTCTTTTTTTTTAGACATGCTTGCTTGCTGTAAGTGCTTTTGTGACTAGTTTTGGATGTTAGATTTTGGATCTGGCATCTGGTAAGCAACATCCCTTTTGCCGCCTTGAAGTAGGCGGGATCATGGCTGACAGATGTCCTAATGCCAGGTGTAAAATATCAATATCTCATATTGGTAATGAACCTTGCATCACCTACCCTGAAGAACATTTATGTAAGGTTATATGTTTATTGTTATAAAACACACCAATAACATTGCCTAATTCTGTAGAGCTCACTCTAGTATCCTGTACAAAAGCAAAAAGAAAAATGTTTTTTTTTCTTTCATTTCTTTAAAGTGACTTTCAACATGACTGAGTATCTATCCTGATTACACACCCTTGCAACATCTGACCCCTTTTATATTCTCACCTCTCCATGTACTAATACTATTATTCATGCTCTTTTGCAAGCATGAAATATTGCACCTCCCTGGTTTGAAATAACTTTGCGATACTGAAACCATGGCATGGGCTGAAAATCATGCAGACAACTTGCTGAAACAACACATTCCTTAAAATGACACGGACATACAGTATATGAGAAAAATGAATATCTATACAACCAGGTGTTTTTCACACTTATGATATTCTGCCATTTTTCACACTTAAATAAACAACAAGGCAAATCTGTACAAGCAATTAATACTTGTGTTAATTGTTACATATTGAACAATAATAAAAACAAAATAAAAACAATAGCATCATGTCCCCGCAGCTGTTTTCAGTTATGAATTTTCAGATATATGGAGAGATAGATGCCACCACTGCATTTGTCTTTCAACATTTAGAGAAAAAGCAAGGACGTTACTTTTAGTGCTTAGGAAACACTGAATATTTAGAATTCCCCCAAACACTCTCTCTCTTTCCAATGGATACATGCACACCATCTTAGTTCCTTTCTCTACATTGTGCAATGGGTTACAAGGGACATGGGGGACAGGCTAGAAAAATATTTGACATAATTAGCAGGGGAGAGTAAACAGAGCTGCACCTGGCTCTTCCTGCTCAGCACCACTAAGCTCCATTCTGGCCGAGAAAGCTGGGACACTTTCAGCTAGGTTTCAGGAAGAGGACCTGAGTCCTCATTATGTGGTGTTTTGAAGGAAGAGAGAGGCCAAGCAAAGGGCTCAGATGATGAACTAAGCTATTGAGGGTTCATCCAAAAAAAAAAGAACTGCATGTTTTGTAGGTTGTATAAAAACTTTTACAATAGGAATTATTTAAAAAGTTATCCTTAAACCTGCACCCTTTATTGTAACATATATCATTCTATTATACAGTGTAACATCCTTTGGACCTCCTATGCGTGAGACAATACTTGAACCATATGGGTGTAGTGGTCAGGTGTCTATATAATGTAGTTTATGCCAACTATATATACAGTACGTACATGCATAGTGGCAAGGAAAATATGTGAAGCTTTTGGAATTTCATGGATTTCTGCTTCAAATAATTAATTTTTATTTAAGTCAAGAGCATTGGCAAATATAATGTTCCTAAAATAATAACATAAAACTTTATTGAGAACAACCATAAAAATGTGGAAAATGTGAATGCTTGAGTTAATGACCTCAAAAGAAGCTAACTGGAGTTAGGTGTTAGCATACCTGACTCATTAATGAGGTAAAGAAACAACCCTGAGTGACAGGCAAAGATTTGAAGGCATCATTAGAACTGGCTAACATCTGGGTTCATGAGTCTACAGTATGCAAAACATTGAACAAGTAGGGTGTCCATGGCAGGAAGAAAGCTGCTGCTTATTAAAAAGAACACTGCTGCACGCCTGAAGTTTGACACTCCACAGCAGTATTGGCCAAATGTTTTATGCACTGCTGAAAGTAAGATTAAACTATTTGGAAAGAACACACAGCACAACATCTAGTGTAAAAAGGGCATTACATATCATCATGAAAACATCATGCCAACTGTGAAGTATGGTGAAGGAAACATCATGATTTGGTCCTGCTTTGCTGCATCAGGGCCTGGCCAGCTTGAATGAATTCCCAAGCACAAATCTGCATCCAGCTTATGGGATACGTACATTGGTCAGGCAATTTTTCACATTACAATGTCTTTGCAGACCATATCTTTACTGTCGTATGTGATTCTGATTTTGATGACTGACACTCAAGAGCAGCCCAAAGTCAACGAGACAAGCTGGGAAGTGGGTGGATCAACTGACACTCATTTACAAACTGTAATAAGCATCTTGTGGTTTTTAGGGGACGGTTCCTATTTAAGCAGTATACAGTATGCCAAACAAACCATCTAAGTATGGTATAAAGATATGGGCAGCATGTGGTGCGAAGACATGTTATGCGTGGAATGTACAGTATATGTATTATTGTGAATTTATAATGAAATAAAATAATCAGGTCAAAAGTGACCGGGAACATTATGAGTGTAAGCCAAAAACTAACACAACATGAGGGTGAAATATATGTAAAAACCAGATGAATAAAAATTGATGCTCAACAGCAATAAGCCAGAATATTATATGTAATTGACTGCAAAGGTAAGAATAGATGGGGCAAACATGGGATTCATCCCTCTGTCTTGAAACACAAAGCCCTCTTAAAGAGGAAGATACAAAAAGTGAAGAAGTAAATGGATATTGAGTAAATTTACAATGTGTTCAAGTCAAACTGGGACTTGGGATGAAAATTTCTGGTGAATGCAGTAAAGTAAGACTGATTGACATTTACAGAAGACTTGGCATTTCAGATGTGAAGCAGGCAGTCTGATCATGGCTCTGGCATACTGATAAAACGTTTTACCTAGATGGTATTTAAGCACTAATGAAATGCTGAGATAGGGGATTATATACTGTAGAGAAATAGAGGGAGGTTTTACACTCATAACTGTGTTCTCGTATTCTGCACAATCAAAGGTCCTGGCTTGACTTGAACACACCTCATATGTTTTGTCTGTATTCTCGCAAGCTGGATTTGTATAGCTCAATAGTATTGAGGTTAAAGTCTCAGAAATTGTTGGATTTTTTCCAGGAACAGTTAGTACTAAATTGGCTGGATTATTAAGGAATCATTACATAGTGTACTCTTTTAAGCATTTTCCAAGTAGACTTAGGCTTCCCTGAAATCCAACCTTGCACAATTGGATGTTGTTCTAGGGTTGCTTCATCTTGCATTGTTAGTTTATGCAAAATATTTTGCAAAATACATAATGGAAATTTGAGGTCCAATAAAGTAGGTGAACATGAGGTTGATTAATGAATTAACTACTAACACGATGAAAAATGGATGTATCAAGCTAAAGGAATCATGGGGGAAAACAAACAAAAAAACACTTATATCACTTGTATCATAGTGTGTACTGTAGATGTTTCAAATTAACAAAGAAAGAAAAATACAGTATAGTAAAGTATACATTAGACTGACCTCAAAGCTTTTATTGATTGATAAGAAGGCCTTGGACAGTAGTAGTTTCAGTTGTAATGAAATGATAGATTTTATGTGCTTTTCTACTAAAAAAACACTAAACAATGTTGGAACAGTTGTCTGCTTCAGGCTTCTCTGCTTGTTATTAGGGAAAACAGTTGGATACTTACTATATCAGCTGTATTCATGTCCTCCACACCGAGTACTTCTTTTAAAATAAGAAACACGTTTATCTGTTTCTTGCTGAAAATAAATTTCTGATTTATTTCCAGGATATGTAAAAGCTCTGTGCTTGACCCTTTACATCATGTCACTCACTCATCTATCTATCTCGCTTTATCCTGTATCCAGGGTGGCGGGGGGCCTGGAGCCTATCCAAGGAGACTTAGAGCACGAGACAGGGTGCACGCTAGATGGGGTGCCAACCCATTACAGGGCACACCCACACACTCACATACTCATTAACACACTACAGGCAATTTAGGAATGCCAATCTGCATATCTTTTGACTGTGGGAAGAAACTTGAGTACCCGGAGGAAACTTGCAAACCCAATGCACACAGACCTGAGGTGAGAATGAAACCCAAAACCTGAAGGTGCAAGGTGACAGTGCACCGTGCTGCTACGTGCTCCTAAGTTGTTTAGATAAGACTTTCTGTTTCTGTAAGGAGACTGCAGCTTAAAATCCTGTGCTAAACACTACAGCCATCTGTGGCCAGAAGTGCAAAAGTGCATAATTGGCTTGACTTTCTCAATGGAAATGATAGTCTTGATTTCCTTCTTCCTATGTAGCAGTTATTGTGTTGGTATATCCAATCATGGACATCTGTCCCTTTATTTCTGTTTGGTACAGTAGCACCATAGCTGCCTTATGACATTACATAAGAAGTAGGAGCCGGATGAACTGGGTCGGCTTCTTCAGTGTCAGAGGGGGAAAAAAACGCTCTCCTGGATTGGTAGCTATGTGGTAGCGGAAAACATGATCCATAGGGGCAGAGCCCCAGCCTTACCCGATTTACTATACCTTATGACTTCATACCTCATTATATATAATGCTGTATAGTACCTCCTTCAAATTGTGCAATCCTGGGGAAATCTGCTTATTGTCCATTAGTGTCCATTAAAAAGTGGAGGAGCAGTGGACAGGATTCATAGAGTGGTCAGGACGCCATTTTTACATGCTAAACTTGATTACTTTCTGGCGCTATACAGCAAATTATTGAAATTGAATCTAATAAGATTCTATAAACAATGACAAAGTGTACAGTACCTGATAAAAGTGTATCTGTTACATACAGAACCATTTATATTGTTTTAAGTTATACAGAAGGGATTCTGATAGGAAAAGCAGGATTATGATGACAGGGTTTAAAATAAATAATTCAAATCTGTTTTTCTTTTTTGAAACGCCTCTCACTAGATACCACATTTAAATCAACTGTGATATTCTCTTGTATTTTGGCTGAGAGGAAGGTTGTTATTAATGCTACTCTTCTCTGCAAAAATCAAGCAACTGGTTGATTCAAATAATACGAGGGAAATTCAAGTTAATCCGGGACTTTTGATTGTGCAGAATAACAGAACACAGTTATGAGAGTAAAAACTCCCTTTATTTCTCTCTATATAATCCCCTGCTACACTAATGTACTTATCAAAGTGTTTCACTAGTGCTTGGATACCATCAAAGTAGAAAGATTGGACGGCCTGCTTCACGTCTGAATTGCTCGTTTCCCAAGAACTCTCTAAGATTGTGTTTTCTTCCTATAATTAACAAGATGATAATGAGACTAATACATTACCATGTAAAGAGAAATAAGAGGTAGCATTTCATTGCCTATTCGACATTTACTTTAGACCCCGGTGGCTCCAAGAATGTTTTTATGGATTTCCATTCTATTTTATCATCCTCATATATTAATGACAATAACACCGTAAAGAGATTAGGAACCACTTGTAGACGTTTATTACATCTTGAGCATGTAACTTTACCTTTATTTTCACAAGCATGTTTAATTAACTATATTCTTTTACGAACAATAAAGCCTAATTTAAATTTTACTAAAATAAAACTCTCTCGTACTTTTTTTCCTCTCTTCATTTGCACTGTTTGGGATTATTTATACTAGCAGGTAATTCTGAAGAGCATGCGATAGCTTCTACTTGTAGTGTAGCTTTCAGCATATACGTATGTGGTAACTGAGACACTGAGTGAAGAAACAGGGCCTCATGCCCCAGAAGAATAATCTGAGGCCCCTTCCTTCATTCTACGAGGCCTGGCAATAAATACAGCAGGACTAACGTGGACCATATGCAGAGTTTGCCTTATCATCAGCCCTTGGCCTTGAAAAACAAAACACTCCACTTTGGGTCATACTCATCAGCTCTCGAACCTATGCACAACCTCTACGTATCAATAATGATCAACTTGAGTGGCATTTGTAGCTGAACATGTGGTTCTTGTTCTGTTTGCTGATAATAAAATAGATGTGCAAGAGCGGCGAAAACTTCCGACACACTTCTGTGTGTCTGTATGAAACTAGTGTAACTGTGGGATGCTTTGAGTTCCACAGAGGATTCAACAATAGACAATGGGTTTCAAAGCCACAAAGCATGCAAAACAAAACTTATGTGTGGTCACTGTGACACCATGATCGGGAGGCTTTTTTGTTTTTGTTGTCAAAGATATTTCATGTGCTCAAAAGTCCCTGACATGTCCCTGCAACTTCCCACAGCAAATAAATAAATAAGAGACGGAGTTTTGGAATATTATAAGGGGCATTCAAATCAATTTGGGACTTTTGATGTTGCAGAACAAACTTAAGCGTTAAAAACTCCCTTTATTTTTCCAAATAATCCTACATTAATGCACTTAACTCTAGTAAATTTTACTAGTACATGGATACTAACAAGTTCGAAAGTTTTCTCAGTACACCGGGGGCAATGCTGAAATCTGAAATGCTGGCCTCACGGGAATGCTTAATGGCCCAAACATGTAGAAATGGCTTGGAGCGAGGTCAGAAAATACAGGGGATGTGGCAATAATTCCTAGCTGAGCCTGTAATGGGCAAGTGGTGTTGTTAATTAGTTTTATGCTTTCATTCACTAGAAAATTCATCAGATGTCCTGGTTTGACTTAAACACCCCTCATAATTGCAGCTGTTACTTCTGTGCATTTTTCTTAAAAGCCTTGTAAATGTTAAATTACCATAATTAGCATAATAATTAATAGATTCTGGATTACTAGATTCATTTTAAGGGCTTCCCCTGGGTTTTCCTTCCACAGTCCACTGGTACTAATAATTGGTTGACTGACATTGAGTACTGTATGTGTGCGCCTATGCCCTGCAATTGGTTGACACCCCGTCCAGGGTTTACCCAGTGGATGTATGGATAGATTTTTAAAGTGCCACCATGGTTTGTCGATTGTATCTGTAGTGCATAAACAGAACTCCAGCATTCTCCTGCTAAGGGAAGGTGCTATTTAAAGAAATCCCTGTCATGGAACACATTCAGCTAAGCAACACTTTCCTTAGGAGAAAAACATTTTCACTTTTCATTATCCTTTTTGTATTTTAATCGAGGGCAACTGAATCATAACAGATGTTCAAGAAATCTGAACAGATTCAAAACATCATGACATCCAAAATCTTCAGGTTGATTGAAAAAACCAACAGCAAAATGTAAATAGCTGTTACATATTTTAAGATGGTGTTCATAAATTAGAATCAGGCATGCGTGTAAGGAAATCTGCTGCACAACAGCTTTTTCCCACATTAGGCACGAGGCATTATATGATATAAATTCTATTCATGCCTCTAATGTACTTAACCTGACACCTGAGACGTTTGGCAACCTTATCAAAGGAATTAGCTTCACCACAGACTATATTGGATACCAGCCTCAGGGCATCCGGCCTAACTGCAACTTGAAGGATACTGACAACTTCTGAACAGATCATATAATGCTTTATGGTGTCTGTACAGGGATATTGGATTCCTATAATATATTTCAGATCCACTATAAATGTCAGATATAACTAATGTTTCAGTTCACCTCTAAACTATATGAAGAACACTGCGGTTAAGAAGGTTATGGAGATGCTTATGCTCCTAATCTACTACTACATTTAGCCTTCCTAGAAAGATGAAGTAATAAAATATTGTACCCATTACGTGTAGTTGCAATATGCCAATGCATCCATTCTGCTCTAACCATTAAAGGCCATGTACAAACAGATGAACTCCTCAAATTCATGTGTTGCAGTGCTATTTATATCCAATTTGGCTGTCAAACTGGGTCTGGCAATATGACACAACTTTGATGATAGAGTTCGGCGCTATCAGGACAACCTCAGGACATGAGGCCTAAGTGTTAGTTAAAGGGATACAAATTGAATTAGTTTATAGATATATAGATTATTATTATTATTATTATTATTATTACTTAAAAAAAACTTTTTCTCTGCTTTTTAGCCTCTATATTGTTTTTCCAAAATGAGGAAGGTTTAGAATGTTAGAAAATCCAGCATGAACCTGATTATTCTTCTTGGGGTTTCAAATATGCTCACCATGTTTTTATCACTGATGAACAGTTACTTTGTTATGTAGTAGTCTTTCATTTTTTCCTTGATAACATTTCCAATTTAATTTAATTGTGTTTTATTATCACACCCCTAAGCAAAGAGCCAGAATATGATATGCTGTGTACTCCACTTGAATACAGCGCTATGGTAGTACAAATAATAGCTTGTGGGGATTTTACTTACTTTTTAGGTTGCCAACTCCCTGAAATGGAAATAAGGGACAGGGGTGATACAGTGGTTTACAGTTGGTTTTACGCTTGCATTCATGAGAAATTTCATTACATTAATGTGGACAGAGTTTTTATTTTTAAGAAAGTGATCTGAATATATGATTTTTTTTCTTCAATCAGATGGGGAAAAAACTAGTCTATACGAGGGGGTATCAAAAAGCCACAGATCATGTCACTTTCGCCATATATCCTTCCTCAGATGCCTTAAAACTTGGCAGTAGAATTTGCTCTGGCACCTGGGGACGAATACTCAATGTACAATGCCGCAGATGTCGAAAAAAGACAATGAGCATGCACCTGGCCGATCTGCCTCGCCTTTTTCAATTGTGGAGATGATGGGGTCTTTCACTGTGAAGACCGACAATGGCAGCAGTGTTGTGGATTGTTCTCCGACGATCATCATGCACAAGTTGCCAAATGGTTTCGATATTTTGGGGGGTTGAGATCGTTGAAGATCTTCCTGAGCTCCCGTCGTCTTTTAGTGATGATGTTCTTCCGCTCTTGAAGCGCTCATTGCAGAATCAGTGTAAACTTGCGAAATCATGTCAAACGTCACTTTGTGACAGATTTGCCCAGTTTCCACGCAGAATTTCACGTTCGCCCTTTGTTCTATCTTGCTGTCCATGACGAAATAGCAGATGTTATAACACACGTGGTCAGAATAGCACCAGTTGCACAGGTCAAGATGTACACAGGACAATTCTTTTTGGCACACTGACTTACGAAGGTTGGTGCTCCCTGTGAATGTATACTACCATCTGGTAGTGTATTACAAAACTCTCTAGTCTCTAAACGTTTTGATACCACTTGGTATAACCAAAACTACAGTATGTAGATACCTGATATATATAAAACCTGTACATTACATTGCAAAACCATACAATTATGAGGTTGGGCTACTGTTTGCAGCTATAATAGCCTTTACTGAACTAGGAAGATTGTGGAGTGGTGCTGTGGGGATTTGCTCGTTCATCTACAAGAGCATTAGTGAGTTTGTGCAGTTTGTGTATCAGTTCACCCCAAAGGTGTTTTGGTCCCTTAATGTTTTTAAAGAAAAATACAATTGTACAGCATACAAAGACATTCTAAAGAATTACCTCCAACTTTGAACAAACAGTTTATGAAGGAATCACATATGTGTATGATGGTGAGGTATCCAAAAAATACAAGGGGCAACCGGGTGAAATGTCTTGTGAATAAAAATGTAAAACCTGATTGACATTTACAGAAGACTTCAAGCACAGTACAAATGTAAAAATATGTGTGTGGGTATGACAACAGCAGTATAATTGAAACCTGGAGTAAGAAATGAGACGTGTCAGCAGCAGTGTGCAGTTTTGCCCATGTCCCAAAATGCAAGTTAGTCCTCATTTATGGCAAATGAGCAGTGGGCAAACAAGAAATGCGTAACATGCGAGTAATGTGCTACATCATGAATCTGATCTGTTAGGTGTGTGTTTATTGTGTGTAAGAAAAAAAAAGCTAATTTGATTAGTTTCGTTTTTTTTTGTGGTGTTCTGGTTGAGTGTCTTTCTGTGTTTGCCTTCAGGAAGTGGAAGCACTTTCCTGACCGCAACAGAGAGAACAGTCCATTGTTGGGGTTGCTGAGGTCCTTTACTATTGTCCTGGCATTAGTCCAACACCGCTTGCTGTAGATTCAGTGCAGGTCACAGATCAGGACCCTCTGTGGAACATGTCTGTCCTGCATGGTGCTGATCCCAAAACCAGTTTATGTGTGGTGCAGGAATAAAAGTTCCTTAGCACCTTGGAAGGCATTCCAAAGTCTTTCAGGCATCTAAGCTGGTAGAGACGTCATCAGGCCTTCTTCACCACAGCGTTGATGTGACAGGACCATGACAGGTTCTGCCTGATGTAAACACAGAGGTACTGGAAGCTGTCAACTCTCTCCACTGGTGTCTCGTTGATGACAGGGACCTGTTACTGTAGTTCCCTCCTGTTTGTGTTCCTGTGGCAGCAGTCCTTCCCAGTTTTTAATCTCCTCCAGGTACAGTAGGCCTTCTTGTTGCTTCAGTGATCAGGCCCACCACCACGGTGTCATCAGCAAACTTGATGTTAGTTGTTGAGATGGTAGTGGCATCTGTCCGTGGGAGCTGTACAATCACTCACGAACACCACTTGTACATTTAAGTTATTAACAGATACTGATCTAACCTCGCTCCAAGCCACTTCCACAAGTGGTGGCCATCAAAGGAGTTCCTGGGAGTTCCAGAGTTTCAGACATGAAGCAGGCAGTCTGATTATGGTTCCAGCAAAACTTCCTTCCCTGACAGTATCCAAGCATTAGTGAAATGCCGGGATAAGTGCATTAATGTAGTAAAGGATTATACAGAGATATAAAGGGAGTTTTTACTCTCATAACTAAGTTCTGTTATTCTGGACAATCAAACCCCCTGGTTTGACTTGATAGTAGCCTTTTTTCAATGTCTTTATACAGGTCGACAGGGTGTTAGTTTGTTTATGTGGTAATGTATTCTCATTCCATCAATTATTATGTACAACCTTACACTGACTAAACACACGGAGCATTCCGTACAATCTGTTCTCGTCCTTACTAGAAATTGTCTCTATGTTCTCTTATAGTCACTTTAAAATTTTTGCGGGAATAGGGAAAAGCTACATTTCTTAATTACAACGTCATACTGAATCATCCACCACACTGTATGCCTCCCCTATTCTATAAATATAGCTTAACAAACTGGTAGTGCAAACATATTTTAAATATTTTTATAACCCCACAATACCGAGGTCTAGTGCTATAATTAGATCATTGAAATGTAATGTTTAAGTTGGTGGAAGTCCTTTGTTTTGACAGCTCTTCCTGGTGGGGGGTGTATGGGTGGGGGCAGCTATGGTAAATACTAAGCAAATGTCTCTGGCCGCAGAAATTGTGGAACTCTGGGGTTTGGAGATGAGAGATGAGAAAGTAAAAGAAAGTTCTGATTAGAAACAAATGTAATCTGTTTGCAGGATTCTATAGCTGAGCTCTATTTATAACAATCCTAAAAAGTGTAAAATCAAATTAGAACCATATGGGATTGTTTTGTAAAACACTATACACAGTTGAGGAAACGGAGACTTGAATAAATTGATAAAATAGATTGCACTTTGTAATTTGTATTCTTTTACAGAATTAAACAATCAAAATAATTATTATGCATAAAGCTGTATACAGTATATCATACTGCTTACCGTGTGACACCCACATCAACCATTTTAACCCCTCAATTAGTTCCTGTGCAACCAATTTTAGAAATCAAAAATCACATAATTGTTTGGATATGCGTCAACCTGTGTGCAATTAAGTGTTCTCAATATAAATACACCTGTTTCTATGGCCATATGTTGAAAACCATCCCTAAGACAAACACCATCATGAAGACCAAAGGGCTATAAGAACAAATCTGGGGGAAAGTTCTTGAAAACGTAATCGTTAGGGTTTGGTTATTGAGAAAAAAATTATAAATATAAATTATAAACAGTATAAGTGTAAAAACATGAATGGCCATAATCAAATATCACTTAAACTTACATCATTTAAAAAAAAAAAAAAAGATTTAGGTCTAATGAGACCAATTTTTAATGTTTTTTGGCCTTGGCATTAAGCACAGCATTTGGTAGAAAACCAACACAGCTCATCACTCTAAGAACACCATCACCATCATTTCCACATTGAGCCATGGTGATTGTAGTATCATTTTGTGTTATGTTGATGTTTTTCATCAGTAGAGACCAGGTTGTAACAGTACAGTACAATTTATTCTTTGAATATACTACATTGTTAGTAGACTGAATTTGTGTGAAACAATCAGCTACATACCCCGGTCTCCATTCATTTCAACGTAGATGCAAAATGACCACGATCCATCAAGGGCAGTGTTAGAGCTCTTCCTATTGCCATCTCAGGGAGGTTTTCTTTGCTACAGTTGCCCTCGTCTTGCTCATCAGGGACAATCTAATCATTTTGATTCATGCACATTCATACATTTCATACAAATTTCCACAATTTTCTTTTGATTGTGTAAAGCTGCTTTGCAACAATAACAACTATTAAAATATAAAATAAAATTTAATTGAATTGACTTGGAGCTCATGCACAAACTTGCACTGTGCTGCTTTGTTTATCCCAGAATTTGAGTTTGCCCCTGAATCTGGAACGTCAAAAGCCCAGTGGCTCATATGGCTAGTTTCAATAAAAGAAGAGTTAAATTTGTATTAAATACACTATAACTTTGAGAGATACCAACTCAATTTAGCTTAGTGAGACTGCAGAAGTTTCCCACTATTAGAGTCTCAACTAGACATTAGAATGCATTTTTGGATGGAACGAGAGTTGTGGAATTTGCTCCAATTACTTACCCGTATTTGTACAAACTTTACAGTTAGTGTGCAGAGCAGAAAAATGTATAATGACTAAGACCTACAGTATGTTAATGTACATACAGTATATGCACCTAAAAAAAAACCCTGTGCTATCCCTTTAATGCTATGCCTCCATTTAAACCCAACCCTAATCTTAATCTCATTAACAAGGACTAAGGATCTGGCAAATACTACAAGGGTAAAACTATACTAATGCTGGCAACCAATCACCACCAAGTTATAAATATATGGTTTAAAAAAGTAATAAATATGAATATACAGTATATCAAGTAGAACTGGCTGCTTGGCTTATGCATGGCTTTTGACTTGGTGTCAGTATGATTGTGGTACTGGTATTATGTACTTTTCATGGCATGTTGGTGCGAATGGGTAGTGATGCCACCTCTCAAAATTCTCATCATAGCAATGTTCATGGTACAGTCAAAGTGCAAAGATTAAACAAAGCATAATGGTTAGACCATCACAGTCTTTGCAACAGGACTGAGGAGATTGTTTTGACAGCGAGTAGATTTATCATTTAACCTTAGTTCAAAATGTCTATATAATATCACACAACTGTGATTCAAAAATATTTCACACCATCAACACAACGCTAAGCACGAGTGGCATAGTTAGACAGATGACAGTTCTTACCTGGCAGATATTTTATCCCTCTACTTTTTCCTTGATTTGTTGGTGTTTACAGGTCCAGGTTCAGATTTTAGAGCAAGGGTTGTAATGCATTTACAACCTGACTTTGCCTGAAAACACATATCACTGCATGAGAATTGTAATTAATGCACTAAGCATGAAATGACACCAACAGACATATGAGGAAAACAACAAAATCCACACCAATGTTTATAGTGAGCAAGGAGTAAAAGCCAAACCAGAAATCACAAGCAAAGTGTAAACAGCATTACAAACCCCTGTAGCAAAAAATTTTTTTTTAAGTGCTGAGGGTCTGAAAGGAGTTTGACGCTGACATATTCCATGGTGGGGACATTTTCCCTAAAGGAATATAAAAGACAGTACTTCTCTTTGTCTTTTTTTTAACATCATGGGCAGGACTGCATTACTCATTTGGTTTATGCATCAAAACATTTACAGTAACCTCAGGACACACACGCTCACAGTCCTGCCCATGATGTATGCGGTAATTAGAGAACCTATATTTGAAACTGCTTTTTCACCCTCCACAGCCTGTGACTGAGAATTTGTGCCTCTGAACCTTGTTCAAACTCTCTATGTGAGAGATAGGGTTTATGCTGAGCTACTGAATCATGCCATTGAGTGTGTCATCAGCAGTACTCCCTTTTACTAAAGACTGTTGGCCTGTTCAACTTTCAATGCTGCATCATATGAAGAACAAGGAGAAAAACAAAAGAAACTGAAGAGCCTCTTCCAGGCCTGTCTGATTTGCTAGCCAGTAAATCCAGCTACTCTACTCCAGGGAACAAACAATTGAACTCTAAGGCAACTCTCTAAGGTCAATGTGATGGAACTCATTTACTGTATTGATAAGTTCTTTAGTTAGCGCTACAAGTTCTATCAAATCAAAATCTTACTTTTCTTGACTATATCTTCTAAAGAATAACCTTCCCTTCTCTAGACGAGTATAGACTGATGAGTTTCTAAGGAAAGGTGTTTTTGTTTGACCATTTTAGATCTACTCTGAAAATTACAGATCGCTCTCCCTATGGAGGAAGAAATAAAACAAAACTAAATAAACTAAAATAAAATAAACCTATGCATAAAAATAATCTTGTTAATTGTTAAAATCACAATGTAGTTGAAAGTGTTCACACTTTTCTGACTAATATTACCAATTAAAAATAATTTTCTATCAAGGTTTTTTATTTTATTTATTTATTATTTTTTAAAAATGCATTACACCACCAGCATATATCCCATATATAAACTTATATGAAGCAGCTTCTGTTTAAAAATCTTTCAGTCACAGAACTTTTTTCAGAAAAGAATGAAATTCTTTTTTTTTTTTTTAACTGTTTGGGCACAACAATTTTATAATTAAAGCTTATTGAAAAATAAGTTTCTCCAACTAACACCTTGTCACAGATCTCCTCGCTCAGAGCATTTCCTTTCATTGTGTCTGGGATCGCACTCTTCAGAAATTTCATTTCCATAACTTAAGCATGTATTGTCAGAAAATGATATGGAAAGTAACCACTACTGTAGTTTGCAAAAGACAATAAATAAATGAATAAATAAATAAAAAGCAGATTGGGATCATAGGCATGTGCAAGTGCACCTCAGTCCAAATTGCTGTTGAGTCACCAGAACCTGCTCTCTCAAAGCAGGATATATTGAGTACAGGATATTTGCTAATGTCTGCTCAATATCTGTCTCTTGGCTAGGCTTTTTGGCTCATTGCGGATGGGTCTAAAATGCTGCCAAATCTAGTGACCAAGTCACTAGACAAACAAAGGATAGAAACTTGTAAACTTTACCACCGCCAAGGTCAAGTGTAAAAATGGCCTAGGACATCCTGCACTTGTGGGAACAGGGAAAACCACGGATCACACACACACACACACACACACACACACACACACACACACACACACACACACACACCATCCCCTACTCGGCAGATTTTAGCGATGGGAAGTTCGGGTACTGGTCTTAAGCCTACGATTAGCAAACCTCACCTCTTCTCTGACCATTTCTGGATTTGAGTAGCTTGTTTATCATTCATTCACGTAACAATAAGGCTTGAAAACTTGAAAACTCGAGAGATGAACGAATCAATTCTCTTTCAGACTGCATTGGTTAACTGTGGGGCTGTAACGTGATGAAAGAATGACTCTGGAAACCCTGAAAACGTTAGAGATGAACGAATGAATTCTCATTCCAGCTCAGACTGCTTTGGTTAACGACTCAAGAAACCCGAAGACTCAAAACAGATGAAATAATTCCCGAACAGAACCTATGATATTCCACATGGGTGACTGAATGAATCATTCCTTGAGACGACTCGTTCTTCCCGAGTCACACTTAAAATTTATACAAAATGAACGAATCGTTCATGAAGACCCATCACTAGCAGATTTTTAATCTATTTGTTCCAGACCACACCCACACAGACATCTACATACCACTTATAAACTTCCACTTAATCAATTTTGCTTGTGGTAGCATTGCCTTGGATGCAGCTTGAATGTATCTTAAAACAACATTGGTCGGCTATTAGTTATGTCAGCTACTACTTTTGTTTGTCTTTAGTACTTGGTAACAAAATCTCACATTGAAAACTAGCAACAGAAACACTTCCTTTGCCTCCATAATAATTGCGTCTAAGTAGTTCCAAATTGCCTTTGAACTGTCCGTGTTCTTTCATTTATGTCTACGACGGTAACTAGCGTCTAACACAGGGCTGAATCACAAATCTCTCTGTAACCCCTAATCAAGGGCACTACTTGGTGTGTGGAACAAGGGATGGTACATCCTAGCGCACAAGCTTTTCATTTAATGCTACAGTGTATAAATTTTAACCTGGAACCCAGAAGTTAAGAGAGGATATACAGTATATAAGTGGAAATATAAAGAGAAACTTACAAGATTCAAAGGAGTTTCCATTACCTCCATGGTTTATTCTCCTCGCCTTGCGGCTACATAGTACTACAGTAGCAAGAATTTAAAACTCCTTTCACTCCTGTTAATTACACTAACTGTCAGTCGCCAGCTCTGCCAGTCACAGTTAGATAGTTCTGCCAGGTGTGGTAAGATATATATATATATATATATATATAGATATATGTTGCCGGAGCAAAATTAGCTGGTTAAATAGAAACATAATCATAAAAATTATGATTTTCCAAAATTATAATCTGTTGATGTAAAATAGCATCTGTGGAACTGTTGTATAAAATCAATATAACTCTCAAGGTTGTGCTCTTGTATATAAAAGAAAGTGCACAGAGTATAACATGATGGCATTCTTCAAACTTATACAGTACTGTGCAAAAACATCTGTTTTTCACCCATTTCTTTATATTAAATTCAATTAAACAATGTAGATTAAATTAAAGAAACGGGAATACATATTTTACAGTCACAAGATGCAAAGTGCCAAAAGATACAATTTAAACATTGTTAGTTTATGTAACCACCTCAGCAGCAACCTCATTTCCCCTCTTGTCTGTTCCAACCAGTATACTAACTGCTGGCCTGATCATCTCCCATCGTCTGCACCTGTTTCTCACTGCTTCATGCTCTAAATTAGAAGCTTTTACATGTTTGAATGATTCATATGATACAAAAAACATTCCTTTGAATCTGGTCAGGTACAGGGACTAGAATAAAAATGAGAGCTAAAAACGAAAAAGGATAGTCAAAAAAGTCCTTCAAGAAACATGGAGAACAATTCCTTATGCTTTTATTAAAAATAAGGGAAAGTCTGGTGCTTTCGAAGTAAAATTATGAAGAAATAAGGGGTGGCTCAAGACTTTTACACACTACTGTATGTTTAAAAGTAAATGCGCGAAGGCTACTGAATTTCAAATCATTCCCATGCTGACCCATGTAGAGTTAACATTAAATTGTTTGTGAGCTGTCCTTATGAGTTAGCATGAAGATGAGCTTCTTGGCCAACCATAACATAACTGTGAGTCTGAGTTGTACTTCCAACTGCATTAAGTTACTTCACTGGGAAGAAATGTAGGCCCAAATGATTTTCTGCAATTTACCAATTAGCTGCTATAAATAGACATAAAAAAACAACACATTTGAGGTAAGAACACATTCTCATTCAATTACACCAGGGATTAGACATGCAATAACACCACCATCCTCCTAATGCACCCAAAGTCCTGTACAGAATATCCATGGTCATGTGACGCACGCTGGGTACTAATTCGTTAAGTTATTATAATTTTTTCCCCCATATCAGAAACACACAAGCAAATCTAAAATTAGTGTTAGGAAATAACAATTATATGGCAGTGGATGTGGAAATGTCTTGTACAGAGAAAGAGAAGGTGAGTCCATGACTAGAGTTGGCTCTTTCTATCCCCTTGTGTGATGTTCTGTTATTTCCCACCATTGTCTGCATGCTAAGAAGAAACATTCTAAAAATGGCTTTTTGTTTGAATTTACTTAACGCTATGGTTTCCTCTTGCTGGCTGTGCCACTCCACTGTGACTTTTTTAAAACTAGTCATCCAAACAGGAACCTGTACGGATACAAATTAAGTTGCTTCAAGGGTGGCTACATTCCTTGGTTACTTTATTTATTACTATACTTCCCTGATCCTGTTTTACGACAAGTAATAACAGTCAACTTTTCTAGGATTTAATTCAAATTAAAAATAAATAAATAAAACAGAACATAATTGTTAAAACAACAGAAGTGGCATGAAACTTTGGAATTACATGTCTTCCAAGATTCCCCTTACTTAAAGTCATGTTTATGCAGTGTTGCCATAAATGCTAAAGTCATTGAGACTCCAGGGTTTTATCAGTACCTACATCCGGGCTGAAGCTGCGACCAGGTGGAAGTCTACATAGCACTGGGATGTTCACACTTTCCAGAAAAATAAGCAGTTTCCATAAAGTAATAGCAGAACTGTATGACTTCAGCAATCTCTTACTGAAGTTGCACAGTGCTTTCCAGATGTGCACAAAGATATATTTCGCCAATAAGACCCCCTGCACACGGTACCACGGGAAACCTGGATTTCTGATTGCAAACACACCCATTATTTGCTGTCCCACATGGTACTTTTCTTTGATATTCGATTTCCTGGACCTCAGAATCTTTTTAAAATGCTGAAAAATTTACATGCTGTTATGTTTCAAGTTCCCAGAACTGAGTAAAAAGAAACTGTAATGTACGTCTGAAGCCAGGATTGTCTGTCCAAGAGGGTTTTTTTTTTTATCTTGTATTACTGCAGCTATTGATTTCCACATCCACCATCAAACTCTCAAGCCAGCAAGATGAAGGCTAACACATGCTTCCTCTAAAGCATATGAAGCTCACCAGAAACATCTTTATGAACTGCTGTGATTGGCAGGGGAAAGAAAGAGCATGCCATCCTTCCTACCAAGAGAGCACAGCCAATTTAGTGCTCTTGCCTCTTCCCGGTCTTGAGTCAATCATCAGGATTTGAACTTGCGATCTCATTAGTTTCATTTGACCCAGTTCACCCGTGTACTTAGCTCTGTCCACTTGTGATCCAACAAGCCAAGACAGATGTTAATACCAAGTCTGAACAGTGTGTAATCATGCCAAGAAACATCTACTGAAAGAGCCATTTGACTGGCATTACAAACAAACAATTACAGACTTTTTCTCGAAAATCACTGTTGGACTTATTTTTCCAACATTTTAATACCGCTCTAGATTTACGACTAAAATTATCTACTGGCTACCTAAAAACAGTGTAGTTATATGCTGTTTTGTTCATTTTTGGGGGGTATTATGGTGCAGTATCTGCACAAAAGAAGAAGAAGTATTTCATTTTGGAACTTCAAATTGTGAAACAATACACGAAAGACAATGCTGTGTTGTTTTCATATCAGATGCTATGGAACGTTGAAAGTGGAGGTCTAAGGTATCCAGGCAAGATATTGTACAGTACCATGCAATGTTGTAGGAAGATGGGTTTATGACCTATTATATCATTTATTATGTTATATAAGAGCAATTTGAATTTGGAAAGGTTGCATTCAGACATCCCTGAAATGAGTTAGAGTCACTTCAGACTGGTAATATGAACGTAGTCTTTGTTTCCTTTCTGATTGGAACATACCCATCTATAAAGTATAATTTATAATATATAAGGTATAATTTTCAATTTTCAGATGCTGTTCCAGAGACAAAAAGCTACTGTAAGAATCTTAAAATGATTAAATTTAAAGAAAAGGGTAAAACATTAATGGAGTAATGACTTGGTCAACCTGGGCCTTCTGAAAGACATCTTCACGCTGTTTGAAGATCTGTTGTGAACAACCCTCTCATTATAAACTATAGGCACACTGTTGCCCTTAAAACCGCTTAAGGATGGTCGAGAAAGTATTAATGACATACCAATATCTTAACCTTACTTGTTTAGAAATATAACAAATTTTGGTGCATATACAGTACTTGATCATAGAACTATGGGTATCTGCTTAGTTCTTGTTGGCCAGCCTCAGGTTGGAAAACTTATGGGAAAAGAATTCCAACTTTTGGGAAAAGTGTAAAAGCTTTATTTAAGGAAGGCTCAGGAATACAGATGCTGTTGGAGCTCCATCCGAGCCACTTGCTCCAACAGATTTCCTGTCCATTCCTTGGCACAGCCACCCCTCTCTTCCCTCAGAGTCATCTGGGCCAAAAGGGATAGAGGTGGACAGCAGAAAATTCACTTTCTACAGTGCCAGCCACCATCATGCTATTTAAAGATGAGCTGAAACGATGTGCTTGTGTGGTACAAGGGGGCAGTTGGAGGGCCTCACATGTGATAGCATTTTTCAGAAGGACCTGGGGGTGATTGTGTGTGTGTTTGTGTGTGTGTGTGTGCGTGTGTGTGTGTGTGTAGGAGTAACGTGTATGTGCAAGCCTGAGGACATAGGTTAGCTTGAGAGAGGTTTAAGAGATATTGTGAAAGACAGAGAGAGAGAGAGAGAGAGAAAGAGAGAGGCACTAGTGGTGAGTTCTAATCCTCACTTTGTCCTCTCTTTGCCCCAGAAGCACCTGGGCTTTGCTTGTGTTGGCACAGGATATAGAAAAAAAAGGAAAAAGCATCACTTTGGACTGACAGAGGAATCCTACAGAGAGAGTACACAAGAGCGCACAGGGAGTATACACATCCAGTAGATGACTCAGCAGATCTACTGTAAGAACTAGGACTAGAAGCTTTCCAGATAGTGATGCTTATATAAACAGACATCTTAAAGCATATGGGAATCATTTTGCATGTGCAACACAATCCATGGGTGCATAACATGGAAGCATTTTATGCAAACAGCCCGCATACATTGCAGAAGTAGGATGGAACTAGTATCATGGTCATTATCTTATTAAACGTTTTTGTTACGATGAGCAGACATTTGGAAACATAGACATTTCTGATTAGCCATAGTGGAAATTGATGTAATGGAAGGTTCAGTCTTTCTCGGTCAGTTATTGTTCTCAGTGTTCAATAAAAATTGGCATCTTTACATAACATGTAAGGATCGATAACTGAGTAATTTAATTAAGCTTTAAACGTTTCCCAGATTCCAACCCATTTTCAATTTGCTCTCACAGCATGACAAGGCGACAGTAAAGCATGTTTACACTCACTGTAACTTTAAACGGACATCAGACTACCTAACCGTGGTAGAACTGCTTGGCACCAAAAAAACTGGAACAAGATTAGAAGAAATAAATATGTCGGGACATCATCACTTTAGGCCTGGAAAACAAACAGCTCAGCTGCATCTGGTAAAAATATTGTGCGTATCTCGCTTGCTGCCTTTTTTTCTGTCCCCGGCGCTCTCCTTTGTGGAGACCAGGACCGTTCGGTCCATGAAAGTAAACCAGTCAAAACTCTCAGAGGCTTTCATCAATATAGACAAACAAAGGCAAATGAATTACAGAAACACAACTTGCACCAGGATTTTGCCTTTCCTTTTGTTCTCAATTTTAGATTGAGAAGTCATTCTGCAAACAATTTATGCTTGGAAGAGCAGGCCAAATAAACAAACTGATTGGGAAATCTGGCTTTATTGGCCACATTTGCTTTCAAGGTATGTGCATAGATGTTACACCAAACATAGACTTCTGAGAACTAAATAAGCTAACTGGAATGGATACAATAATACTTCATGCTGTGAACAAAGTAGCTGTTAAATGACATAGAAAGGAATGAACATAATGCTCCAACTGTAACATCCAATTTATCAAATGGCCTTATGACGGGAATACTCCTGTTTGTCTTCTTTTGTCATACATTGAGGACAGAAATGACTTACAGAGTCCTTTCTCAAACACAATAACAATAACCGCGAAACAATTTTATAAACACTATAAAGAGAATAAATACTCTCTATATGTACACAGTCAGAGTTTTGTATGGAACTGTGTTTATATAGCATTATATCAAATTATCTGTGTGCATCACGCAAAGCAAACAACCAAGGAGATGGAACTGGAACTGTCCAACACTATTAAAGTTTGGTAGGATAGCGGAGAACCATTGAGGAAGAAAGGTCATTGAAAAAAAATGAATGGAGATCACTTAAACGCTTGGTCAAATCACAGTGTGTGTGTCAGGGTAAGTATGGAAGGCCATGAAGAAATACAACCATCATGCATAGTGCCCACTGTACTGTTTTATGATCTAGACTTGCTTAGTTCTCAGCTCAGCAACGTTATATGGCTGACAATGAAAGGTCACTAGCTGATGGTCTGAATGTACTGAATGACCAGTTTATCACATCTATGGCATATGTCTTCCCCGATGGAAGGTGCATTTCAGAATTAAAATTTTGAAAGAGTGGTTATAGGAGCATGAGGAATCATGCTCATATATGAATTGGCCATCACATTATGCACCCAACCACAGCTAAAGGTGATCAAAATAAATATTAAACTGTGTGACATGCTTAATGCCAGGCAGTGTAAGATGTACAATTACAGTAACAATGAACTGACTTTAATTTTTTGATTGATTCATTCATCTTCTATACTACTTGTCCAGTGTACAGTGTCGTGGAGCTCATCACTAGACAGGATGCCAACCCAGTGTATGAATTGACTTAAACTATGTGACAATTTCTACAAATTAGGAAATGTATATTTAACAAGATAAAAAATAGACAAAATAAAAACATATTTTTTTCCAAACTTACAGCAAAGAGGAAATTCTGGGGTGAGAATGCTGGATATTTTGCTCTTCTATGGGCACCATGCGTACATGAGCTTGACTAAGGCTTTTCCAGTGGAACAGTGAGATCATCCTCTTATCGCTTTTTATCAGATAGGACATCTGGAGCAGGCACTTACCTGGTCTTCCATTCTTCCTCTCAGATTTAGGCACTCTGCCAGCTTGTCTCATTCCTCTCCCAAGGTGCACTGAGACTCCTGCCAACTACGCAGACATAGTTTAAATCCAAACTGTTTGAGATTACAAAGAGAAAAGAGCTTTGAAGAAATTAAAAGACTTTAAGAGGTGTAACTTCTTCTGTTTACTGAAAAAATGGAATATAATCATATCTTAAATGGGTAATCACTCAACGTCATGTAGTTAGCAATAAAATATATGATGTTGCCAGAGCTGCCAGAATGGATTAAAGTGTATAAAATGCAGTCCAGGGGAATTAAACATTCATGTCTTTATATAGAGCATTTAATATTTTATATGTATATTTGAGAATAGGGTTATCAAACAGCCCTATGAGATTTCATTCCAGCTGGAAAAACATCAGTTGGTTTCACCCGTGAGTCATGACCGTTATGTGTTATGACACTTGGTTATTAAGCATTACGGTCCTCTGTTGATCATTTCATGTCCAGTGTTACAGTTTATTTTGGCTGCATGTGAAAATCACCAGTAATATTAAACTAGAAAGAAAATAGTTTGTTATAAATTTTTTGACAAAAGAAGCAAATAGTCCAGGTTTACCAGAAACAGATCTGTACTACGGATATGGAATACACATCAGCTCGTTGGTAAACTATTTGTTGTGTTCATATGTGTTTCCTGGGACTTTAATTCCATTTAATTTCACACTTATTTAATTTCTCAACACACTGTGTTTTATCTTAAGGTTTATTTCCTGTTTTCCTGTTTGGGTCTGATTTGATTCAGGTGTGTCTTGTTCATTCTTGATCAGTATCTTAATCTAAGTCCTGTATTTCCAGTTCAGCTTTTCTTTCATCTGTTGTCTATCTCTTGTCTTACCTCTTGGTCACTTTTTGTGTCTGTTATGCTGCATTATAATCAAGCCTGTAGCCTAGCCTAGGTCCGCAGGACCTCTGGGGGTGTCCTGTATGTCCTTTGGGTGCTGTGGGTTGCAGGATGGGGCCCATGGGTGTCAATCAGATTGGGATCTTGGGAATTTGGACGCTGGGCCAACAACCATGAACTCTATACCCGTACAGCAGGCTATGCTGCATTGGGTGTTCTTATACTTTTCTGTCATGGCCAGAAATACATTTTTTTTTCAGTGGTTTATGCAGCGCTTGCCTTTCTGTGAAATTGGGCTGAACAGCAGGCCTTTGGACACCTCAGGCATGGGTTAGCCTTAAGTGCCTTAAGCCTTAAGTGCCCATGCTCAGGTCACCAGTTTATTGGTATATAATTGCTAAACAGTGTTTTCGGTGGTGTTATGGCCAATCAGTGTACAGTATATATTGACCTCAGAGGTTGCTTGTGTTTAAAGGTAGTGCCTTAGACTCTTTATATTTATACATAGACTTTACTGAAAACCCTGTCTGTTTTTAAACTCCCTAGAATTAGACAATTCAAGAATATAGTTGTTATATGTGCTTTTGTTGAACTGATGACCTCTCCAGAAGGAAAACAATACTAATTGTTTAAACAATAAGCTTACCAAGGATTTATTTGCTATAATTAATTATAATTATGGTGCTATAATTATAGAAATTAATTGCTATAATTCTTAATAACTGTTCATTGTATACTACGTACATTAAACAATTACAAAATGTCCTTCACATAAAAAAGTCTCTGAATAAGATATGGTTCCTCTGATCTCTGTACCAAAAGGACAACACTATTAATTAATTAATAATATATCTAAGGACTGTATGAAATATTTTTCCTCCAAAATGCATTTTAAAAAATATATTTACGAATATCAAAATATGAATGATTACATGTATTTTTGGACCTTTATCAGAAAGTGTACATTTAATTAAAGATTTTTTTTCAATAACTATGCTGACATGTTCAACCCTCAGTATCACAATTTGACTTTCTAAAAAATTTTTTTTCTGTGTTTCCTTTTTCATTACTGGTAAGATGAATTTACAATAACAAATAAGTAATCTACTGTATGTGTTTGGCCAGTAGTAAATAGCTTCTAACACAAGGCTGAATCCCAAATCTCTAACCTCTCTAGCCTTATGCTGTTGTGCTGGATTTCAAAATACAGCCGTGCTGATAAACAGCACAACAGGCACTTCCTCTTGTGTGATATTACTTAATTATTAACATCCAATATTCAGTATGTAAATATACAGTATATTCTGTTGCAAATAAAGTCCTTTTCCACTGGTTTTAATTAACATTTCGTACTGCGAGCTATAGAGATATTCTGCTCCTATATACAGTATGATACACAGCAAGAAATGTGTAGCAAGAAATAGTGAACCATATTCACTATGTTTATTTATAATGAAGTGCTTATTCATTTATACTTTATTTAGTATAAATACAATTAAAATTTTAAAAATTAATACTTTTTTTTTTTTTTTTTTACAATTTTTTTATTCAATATTAATTTAAATATAACAATTTAAGTATGAAAATTCATATGTAAAACCTATGAAAAAAATGACATGAAACAATGAGGTGAATCTAATGGGGAAAAACAAGAAGGAAAAGAAGGGAGAGATAGTGGGTGTCAACTTACACTGTTGCCATGTGAACTTAATTTCAGTTGTCAAAACGAAACCACATGGCATGCATGTGAAAAATTAGCTCACTCATTCATTCGTCATACCGCTTATCCTGTGTGGGGTCGTGGGGGGCCTGGAGACTATTCAGGAAAACTTAGGGCACAAGGTGGGGGACACTGGCACACTTACTCACACACTCAATCATACACTACTCACCATTTAGGAAACCTCAATCAGCCTGCCTTAGGAGACTGGAGGGAAAGGAATAGGAAGAACGTGCACACAGACCAGAAGAGAGATTTAAATCCCAACCCTGGAGATTGGGACTTGTGATTCAAATGCCAATCATGTGACACTGTAGGGTAAGATACTTATAATATTGAAGTAAAACATTTACAGTTGTTGTTGCTGTTTTTCTTACATAACGAAAATTCATACTAGAAATTAGCACATTTCTCCAGTCTTAAACTAAAAATGGTTTGATTTGTTGAACTTGATTGCCTTCAGATAAAACTATCACAAAAGCATCCACTAGGAGTAAACAGAGCAAGGTGGCTTGGCAGCATGTATTGCAAGAAAGAGTACGAAAAAGAGAAACTGACAGAGTGGAAAAGGGAAAGAATCAGAGCGGGGAGCAAGCCTCTCGCTGACCCTCAGTGCTACGCTGAGTTCAGCTGCTGTGCTTAGCCAGAAATCTGCTCCACTCCCCAAACACACTCCACATGAACACCTAGAACCCAGTCGATGCATAAACATCTCCCACGGCCCTTCTAATAACCACCCTGTGTTTGTCTTTTCAGCAAATCCAGGTTCTTTCCATATCCCTGCATGGATTTACTATGGTAACTCAAAGTGTGATAGTAATCCCGAAAGCTTTAAAAATGCTTTGTGAATACTTGTGTATTGACGTGTACATGTATGACCAACTTCCTGCTGACCTTTGACCCTGAGCAGAGTCTGCTGGTCAAACATTTAACAGCTCTGTGATGACGCAGCTTCCTCACACATGGTTTAGGTTAGCGAGATAGACTGTGCTGTCATATATGTTCTTATACAGAGGACATCTAAACACCTTGGGACTTGTGCACTGACACAGAAGGCTGTGTGTGTCGTAAGACTAATGGTTAATAGAAAGAATTGGAGAAAAACATGGATGTCGGCCTGGGGATAATCATTCACGAGATGCACGCAGGACAAGACTGCTGACGTATTTCAGTTATGTAATTATTTTTTAAAAAGTACAGCTGTTCTGGTTTGGTTACTGAATTTAATTTTGAAGATAAACAGGAACTGGATGGTATTGCATGCCAAATGTAGTTCTATGCTACATAAAAAAGTCTAT
>JAOVVA010000035.1:4388222-4401501 GCA_028565275.1 Leiocassis micropogon
CTGGGCCATGCTCCTGGGCCACCAAAATGTTTTTCTAACCCCTCTGAACAGAGATCGTGAAATTAAGATTACCTACATTTAAAGGAAAGACATGTTCATATATGTGTTTGTGTGTGGGGGTATGGGGGGGTTAGATGCAGGTGTGTGGTTAAAAGTACCCGTTTCCCTGCAAAGTTCAGCATGCATGAAATGAAAAATATCAGTAAGCATGTATGGGGGAAAAAATAAACCTAGACAGAAAAAGACAGCAAATAAGGTCATGAGTAAAAGCAAAGTGGAAAAAAATAATGAGAGCTACATATGAGTTAAGATGGCCTTCTGTGCAGTTCAACTCAATCTCTGATTACACGAGCTCTCCAATATAACGACTTCTGCGGCCCAAATGACTGCCATTAATTTTTTACCCCCCAACATATACCAGGCTATCAAAATAAATCTTAAATTGTATTAAAAAGAGGTTAAAGATGTACTAACTTGACCTTGCTCAATAAGTACAGGTAAATCTTTTAATGTAAGCATTACAGCAGAACTATGGATAACCCATTGAATTTATCATTCCCCTTAAGCTCAGTCAATGAGGCAAAGAGAAATGAACACCAGAAGCAGTGTATCACATTTCCCTCAACTTTCTGCACACAAAAACTGGAAACCTAAACCTCTTATCTTAAGGAAAAAAGAAACATCAATTCCCCAAATTAAACTTTACTGTCAACACATTTGTTCGGTCATCAATCCTGGAGTGTTTTTACAGTAGAGTCAAATGAAAAAGTGGCACAAAAAGCCTAAAAGAATAGAAAGAAGAAGAGAGAAACAGATAGGGCCAAAAGTTTAGGACATGCTGATTCAGCAATGCTGCATGCTCACATTGGAGTGCACTAAACCGTATCGACTGCAGAACGATAACAACACAGTTTCTGCAAAGCAATTACACGATTATTACAATAACATCTAAATAATAATCAAAACAAAATGAAGACAGCGTCATTTGATTTATCAGTTATAGCGCATAGTGTAAACACACCCCGTGCCATAAGGTCTTTCCAGAATATTGTTATTCTTTGTAAACTTAAATGAAATAGCTAGCTTTGCTAGTCCGCTCTAATAAGATACCAGGGTCTGTATTTACAAACTAAATGTAATTTATGTGGGACATTTTGAACAAGATGGTATTTTCAAAATTCAGAAAATTATTTGTATTTTCTAATAATTAATTTGTATTCTCTTATAACTAAGGTTATACAAATCTACAAAGTAAGGATTATTTGAATTTACAGTATGTATTTATTTGAGGAAATACCCAAACTTTCTGTATTGTGTCAAACATCAAACGATAACAGCCAAAAATGTCAGCGTCCAGCAATTCAATCGTAAACTACTTTCTGAGGGATGTTCAAAATAACAGGACACAGTAATCAGAGTAAAAACTCCCTTTATTTCTTTATATAATCCTCTGCTGCACTAATGCACTTACATTAATGCACTGAGCATTACACTAATGCATCGATACCATCAAGCCTATCAAGTTTTCTCAGAGCCATGATCAGACTGCCTACTTCACGTCTGGCCTCTCAGGAACCCCTCTACTGGCCCAAACATGTGAAAATGGATCAGTGGGGTCAGGACTGTATGGGGATGTGGCAGTCCTGTGATGTGCAACTGGTGTTGGTGAATGATTGTGTGTACAGTTCACACAGACATATGTGTCTCTTCCACAAGTTGGTGACAAGTTATCTGATGATTTTTAAAGACCATGCGTTCCCCTGCGTGAGTGTTTATGGGAATGACTGCAGTGGGATCTGAGCCACCTCGGCCAGGATCATCATTTATGGATATACGCACTTCTTTAAAATGTTTGCACCATTCAAATGTTTTACTAAGAGTCCTAAGAGTCTCATGAGTCTCAAAGAGTCTTTTGCCTTCATTCATGAGAAATTTCATCACAAGTCCAATTTTGAGTTGAACCCCCCTCATACATTATACAGTACAATATTTATGTTGGTTAGCCAAAGATATTATCAGTCATGTTAGATTAAAAAACAAACTGCGCCACCGTCAGTAGTATGTCATGAAGGTCTCTGTTTACCAGTCAAGCTAATTCACTATTATCACATATACTGTAATCATGATGTCTGTGTAGCAAATTAAAGAATTAGGTCACATGTAGAGGCAACGCAAATGCGGTTTCTGCACAAGATTAGCTCTTCATGCTAGAGGGATGGCATGCTAGAGCTTCTTAAGCTAGGTAATATGGCTCAGTGTGACACTGTTATAATGTGTATAATACAATCCCACTGTTATGTAATGGGATTTCCCTCCCTCATTTGTGGCAAACTGGTTGATCACACCCTCTCTCTTTGCTTGGAAATTAGTAACAGTTACTTTTTACTTTTTAATCTTTTTTTTTTATTTTTTATTTAAGAAGAATAGGGTTTTTCCTGTCAAAACCAAGGGACTGGATATGGTTGGGAAGATAATCCCATTCTTTATTAACCACCTCATGCTCAGGATCTTATCAGGCTTTTTTTGGAGGCTTTTCCAACCTGCATTTCTGATGAACAAAATAAGAGGTTTTTTCTTTTTGTATATATATGTAAGAGTGTTAATTCATTGTGACATCAATGTTTAATGATATAAAAGTTAAAACACAAGTAAGAGCTAGATTCTCAGTTAACAGTTAGTAGCTAATGGCTAATCTGCCCATCTTTAGTTATGAACAGACAGACCAACCAGAGAATTTGCTCTATATCAGTCACATTTTAAATTGTATATTGCTAAAAGGGTTTGAATCTTAAGAATATCATCACAAAATAACTCTCATATTTCCACACACAAGGTATCTTTTGCTACAAACGGCCTTAAAATTCCCATTTTACTGTAAATATGCCTGAATATTACTAGTCCAAAGATTTATCCTGATTCTGCATGCAATACAAGCTACCATTCATGATATTAGTCTTATTGTGTGCTTAAATTTAAAGCAATAAAAAAAAGCTTCATAGCACAGAAAATCAAAACAGATCCAACTTTGAGCTTCAGTACTGATACAAATCCAGACTTAAAATTATCTCTCATTCAGAAAGCACTCATACAACTTTGAAGATAACTGTAAGAACATACTGTATACTGTACACACCATAAATAATCTATAACCACTGTTTATTTAGTTGATGAATATAAAAATGAGGGTTTTGTTCTTGTTTACAGCCAACCACAGAGCGTGTCTTGCTTTTTGATGGGCATACTCAACACCTATCGGTTGCAGGCAAATAATATGGCGACTCTTGGGTAGAGCTGAGACCTGAGCCAGACCACGGTCTTTAACAAATTACCACCCTGTAAAGATTAACGAAAAAGTCAGAAACGATGTACTGATCTGGAGAGTGTATTTATAAAGGAAATATATGCAAATATAATGAAGAAAAGAAAAAAATTGAAGAAGATGTGTCCTTCTTACATTCTTTATATTTACACTCACTCTAGAGACTCATGTGACTGTCCAAAAATAAAAATAGAGAATTTTCATAATAGGTCCCTTTAACATGCTGTATTACACTATGGCTTTTATGGCTGAACACACAAGTAAAACTGACCTCAAGCCTGAACCTAGAGTAACAGCTGGTGTCATCATTGATTAGCTTTAAAAGACCTAGCATGTCTTTGGCCTAAAAAAGTTTTTTGCTTGATTTGTGGACAAAGTTGTGACTTTGAGTTGAAACTCATCATATTATCTGCAAAAGGCTTTACTGTACTACGATACATTTATAGAAATTGTATACTTATATAGTTTCATATAGTCTGCATATGTTATTATCCATAATGATTCCCTTATGACCTTTGTAAAATTATTTTCCATTTATGATTGTAAAAACAAGATGATAAAATGATTTTCAAATGGGATACGAACCATATTGTGATCAGGTTCTTGTGAGTGAGGGGGCTGTACTAGTGTTTTTCTAACAAGATATATGTGCCGATTTGGAAGGCAAAAGCTCCCTTGTGTTTTTGCCTTGAACACTTTTACAGACCTGAACAGAAGCTCACTGAGGCAGCTGACTGATCTAAACAAGAGAGCGAGCTGCTGTGAGGGAATATGCTAAATGAGTTCTCCATCACATGCAAGATTTTAGAACCACTGATATTCTCTCGTGGTCATTCGTTAAGGCAACACACCAAAGACTTATTATTATTTAAAATATCTGATTTGAACACTGTGCAATGACAGAGGATGAAGCAAAGAATTCTGAGTAGTGCTTGGTCACCTCTGGTTCACCTCGGAGCAAATCTTTGCTCCAGGCAACAGTAAGTCCAAAGAAATTACCCGCATTTAAGCAGCTCATTTTCTTTGTAACAATCAGTGATTTACTGTATATTCAGCCAAAGGACTGGTCAGCATGACGAATATTTGAAATATGTAGTAATAACGGTTTACGTAGATTTGTTTTGGGACCCTGGCTACAAGTTTACTTTGTCAAGATGGGAAGGAGTAATCTTCATAATAATAATGATAATAACAATAATATCCCTCATTCAACAAAAATCTACATCATTTTTTTTTTTTTTACTCGCGAATGGATTTGAGCCATGAAGATTGTGTTGCTAAAAAGTAAAAAACAATTCATGGTTCATGGTTCCAAAACTAATTTGTCACATGAAATACCCAGTGTAGCTCTTGTGTCAGGGAAATGTCCAATAGAATTTTTTAAAAACTAATTTAAGCTGATTTAAGCTATTCTCAAAACATTAAAATTTGCAGTAAAACATTCAATTTGGTCATAGTGATTTAGTATTATATTTAATATTGTTGGGACGATCATGAATTATAGTTTTATAATTGTTCAGTTTATAGATGTTCAGTTAACTTCCTGTATATTTTAAGCAACCAATACAATTATACAATTCTCCTGAAAAAGGCACCTCCCAGATATGGGCATACATATTTGGGTTTTAGGGAAAAATTAAACAAGCAAACATGAAGAGTGTGATATGCAAAATCTGTCACAAGGATAATGTGGAAAATGGTAAATACTAGTTTATTTACAATGATGATATACTTCTGCTTGATGTATTTATATGTTTTTTCCTGCAATTTTCTTCCTAATTTAGTCATATCCAATTCCTACATGTGTTGGCGCCACCACACATCAGAGACATCTACAGTATCAACCATTGCTGCCTTTGCAGTATTGGGATGTCTTTACACCTGTCTCTGCTATAACCCCACCTATAATCCCTAAACAAACAGTTAATGAACTACATACAAACTATGTCACCTGAACAATCACAAGACATCTGATAAGGTACACTTCTTCCTAATCATCACATTTTTTATATATTATACCCAGACTGTCAAGAAAGCTTTGTGAAGTCTTGCTCCTACTTTCATCAATAATGAAACAAAACAATTTAATGCTGTGCTTCGGAACTCTAGTTTTGACTTTGTTCCTGTCTTGCTCTAGTTACTGTTTGTCCATTTGTTTAAAGATCCTTTGATTGCCTTCTGATTTTTATCATTTGATTAGTTTGCCCTGGTTCATTCACTAAGACATTGCATTTGCAGCCAATTCAGTTTGTCTCTGACTAGTACAGAAAGTACAGCTGTAAATATTTTAAAGAATTTGTTGCTATTCTTTAGAATTCCACGGGCCTTTTGACGACAAAACATGACTCGGTGCTCCATGATAACACAACAATGAGCCCTTAATTGTACTGAATACTGCATCAAGAACATTCGCCCCATCAATAAAATCTTTGATGAATCCTGATATTGAATGCTGATAATTACACCGCCTTCTTGGGGCCACAATAGACCAAAAATAGAGGTCCTGTCTGGGTGGTATGGATGGCATATTCTTTCTCCATTCACCTTCCCTGATTGGTGGCTGTGGTATGATAGGGGTAAGCAGGCAAGGGATTCTTTCTTACTTTGGAAGGAAACCAGAATATTCAGAGGAAACTGAATAAGCATGCGGAGAACTTGCCAACTTAATTTACTTATGTACACAGACCAAAGGTGAGATCCAATCCCTCAACCCTGGGGGTACAAGTCAACAGTACTAATCGCTAAGCCACCACACAGCTCTTTGCCCAAGCATGCATTATCAAGCAAATTGAGATCACATAAATTATAATCTTAATATCTTTTGTCATTTTTTCCATCAATGTCAGGTGGGTGTGCTGTAAGGATAGACTTTAGTATTATGATTACAATGGTTAAACCGCACATTGCAGCTTGCTGGCCACTAAAGCAGTGAGGATGTCAGCAAAAATAAGGTTCATAGCCTTCACTAGACACCACATTCATCTTCTGAGTCTCTCACTTGGGCCACACTAAAGTCACTTGCACGCAAAAAGTGAAGAGCTCATGTGTTTCAGGAAAAAAGAAATGTGCATGCAATGTGGCTACAAATAGCTTAGGGTTAGATTTGGAATTTATGTTTAACTTTTTAAACGATCTTGTTTACTTTGCCTGCAGTCTAAATCCTGTTTTATAATATTAGTTTTAAAATGGTTTCACAATTTCAAATTCAGAAGAATTTACACAAGAAAATTAGACTGAGAAGTCGAGCCGTGAGTGTTAGAGGTTGGGAAAACATTTAATGATATTAACTTCTTAAACAACTTGCGAAATTCAGTAGAGAAGAAACTGTTGTAGTTCTTGAGAACTTGATATTACTTACTTTATACACATGGTATACTATTTATGTGCCAAATTTACAAGTTGTTGATATACAGTTACAGTTTTTGGAACAATCACAAGACTCACTTCTGACCTAGCCACAAAATAAATTAAAACTGCTTCATTTTTACTCTCTCTAGACCTGTTAACCAAACCAAACCATCACATACAGTATTCGTTACTGCAAAGTGAAATTCTTTATTCTTTGCATATTTCAGTTTTTGTCAGCATGCTGGAGTCTGAGTGCCATTAAACAGCACCCCTGAAACAGTCAGGCTTAAGGGCCTTGCTCAAGGGCCCAACATCGGCAACCTGGTGGAGCTGGGACTCAAATCAGTGACATTCTGATCAGTGACTCAGAGCCCTAATACACTGATCCACCACTGCCCCATATACAGTACAGTCAGTCAACTAAAACACAACCAATGAGACTATCAGACTACCATGTAGTCTTTAACAATATACTTTTCAATGTTTAGGACAGTTTATTAGATTGAGTTTTGGTGACCAAAACTCAAGCATGAGCCATCATCATAAGGCATAATTCATTCAGTTAAGTAATATCTCTGCTTGGCTCCTACAGTAACACCGGTGAGCGGTCTACTCTAATAGTCCAGTTGGAATGAAATAAATACCTTAGACTGAGCGGGATGTCGGTGTACACCACTCAGACTTCAAATGAGAAGATAAACATTACAGAAAATCACATTTAGCTTAAAAATTGTATTAGAAACGCTAATTAAATCGCCTACTGCGAAAATAGAAGTTTTTATAGCCATCTAATCAGCAAATCTGAAAAATTTGAGTGCCCCCTCAAGTTGAATGGGCACAACGCCTTAAACCACATCACCAAACAGCTACTTCAGAGAATGCTGGCTACTTCACTCAGACCTTATACCCTTCTCCTAGGAGCAAGAAAGCAGGATATGAGAGATCCTCTTCTAAGAGCCAAGTCTGTTGATCTTGGCATTCTAGAGTAAACATTATGGAGGAAAAGGTGCAGCTGAAGTCTGAGAGACCATTTTTAACCCCATAGTGGAAAATATGCAGTATAAACTCATACATATTACCTGCTTCTGATATCACTATCAATAGCGAGGATTAATTGGCTGTCAGATGATAAGTTGGACTGAGTTTGTTAGGCAAAAAATGGTGAATTCCCTTAGTCTGAAAAAAAAATTCTTCTTGGGTTCATCAATAACCTTTTTATTAAAATACGTAATACTCTTTCCTGTAAAAAAGAGAAACAACATTCTGTCCAAGAAAATGACATGAAACAGGAGCTTGAGTTAATTAAATAAAAATAAACACCAGAGCATGATTTAGTATAACCCAGATGTTATTAGTAATATAAACTGAACAATACACTGATTACCTGACGGTAACCCAATGACAACACACACAGCAATATGAAGCACACTGGCTGGCAGAACCTAAGTAACACATTTGGACCTAATATGAAACAGAGGCAGCGCATTAATACACATACAGTCCAGCTGAAGACAAACATAATATTTTATGGGAAGGTTTTATAGTTGAGAAAGTCCGAAATGCAGAACTGAAGCATATACAACCTCATTAGACATTCCCAGTGCTGGTCATCATGCTTAGTGTTTGAGTCAATTCCAAAGGCCCTGCTGATTCAAAAGAGACTTACATGTTTTATAGGCCTTCATGAAGAATTCCTCTCTGTTTTTGGACAAACCATGAAAAAGCACTTAAACGTGAGACAATAGGAAACCTCATTTTACTAGAACATAAATGTGCATGTCTAAGCAGTAAGCAATACCATCTGAGTGAGGTTAACTTCACCACCAAGAGAGTCAATGCATGCCATGCATGATTTGAGAAATACTCTAAAGAAAGGAAAAACAGGATAATTGGAAGAAAAAAGAAGCAAGAAGATGATGATGGAGGAAGGGTGAATACTGAGAAGAAGCTTGTGATCACGTTTGTGCTTAAAAATAAAAATGTTATAAATTATATCTCACTCATCTAATTTTGACCTCACTCTGAAAATTATTTCTCCTGGATGAGTTGTTTGAGATTCTAATTAGGATGTATTCTTGATAACAAAACAGCCCAGGGTAGCATGCCTCCCTTCCAGCAGAGGTCACTGTATGGAGAGTATATTATCATACTGCAAAAAATCTTAGCATCTCAGCAAGTGAAATATTCTTGAAACTAGCCAAATCTGAAATCTAATATTTCTTTAAATAAGTTTACAACAAGCCAAATAGAAGAATATTAAGGTTATTTCTAATCAAATTAATTCATTCATCCTCTATACCATTTATCCTGTACAAGGTCACTGGGGGACTGGTGCCAATCCCAGGAGTCTTTGGGCACAAGGTGGGGTACACACTGGACAGGGTGCCAATCTATCACATGACACACATACACACATGAATGGCAATTAACCTAATCTGCATGTCTTTGGACTGTCGAAGGAAACCCACCAAGCACCGAGTAGAACATCCAAACTCAGCACATACATGTACTGTATAGACATCAGTATGGAAATCGAACCCTCAACCCTAGGGGTGCAAGGCAACAGTGCTAACCAATACACCACCATGCCGCCTTTACTAAAATTGTAAAATTGTAAATTGGTTGTTCCATTGGCAGAAAATTTTGATTGTTTTAAGAAATAAATTCCTAAAGCTAGCATAATTATCTGCGAGTAGTACAAAAATGTTTTTGCTTAACATTTCAGTAAAATTTGATGAGAAAAAAGTTTATAATCTTATATTTCGATTGTGGTAATCTTAAATAAATGTAACTGTATTCAAGATATTTTCACTTTCGCTAAGATATAGTTCTTTATGCCGTGCAGTTGTTCATTCCCTGGTTACTTTGTGGTTTCAAGCTAGATAAGCACGTGCTTTTCAGTTCATGAAGTCTTGCCAATCTCTTGCATTGTTTAAATTCTGAGCAATTTTTTTTTTTTTTATGGGCGCATGATCTGTCTTTTGGCTATTTTGTAAATCTTAAGTATACTTTGTATTGCTTGCTTGATTGGGTTATTTTTTTATGTGTTCTAATAAACACTGGACATGAAGCCTCACTCTTCTACCAAGTGTGGTTCTTTACACCTACTTCATGCACATCGTGCCCATGATATCCTCTGTAACACTTACTCAAGATGAATGAATGAATAAATAAATGAATGAATGAATAAGTTCCCTCATTGTGTAGTTCTTCAGTAAAGTAAGTCAATATCAGTACATACTTGCACACTTAATCACTTGCTGTACTAAATGCCTGCAAAACCTCAGAGTATAGAGAAATATCCACAAATTCATCCTTACTCTTGGACAACACATTTGCTAGCATTGAATGTTTTAGGTGAAACGCTAAATTATTGTAGCGATTATTGTATATTATTGACTCCATTTAAATACAATTTGTCTGTTGAGACTGTAGGATTCACGCTGTTTCAGCTGCATTAACTCACTAATTATTCAGTGCTGTAAAATCACATGTCAGGTCTATGTGTGAGACTTTTAAAATGGAATCAAACAGACTGAAAGCTGGCTTGGCAATAAATGTTACACATATATCCTAAACCACATAGTAGTGTAGAACGACATTAGCTAATCCTATTAGCAACGCTGCAGTCATGAGCAGGATTCAAGTTTCTCCCCAGTGTTCAGACCCGTGTGTGATTAGCTATCTTGGCTAGGAATCATAGATTTCGATACTGGATAGTATATGTACCCCCTGTGGTTCATAAGATTATCTCTTGAAAAATCTGGGAGGATTCTGTGCCATCCTGCAGGTCAAAGTGACATTTGAATCTGAAGGACAAACTTTCTTTGCAGCTGGTTGTTTTTGCACCTATCTCTTATATCTTTTGGTGCTCTTGAACTTGAGCCAGTTTATACAAACAGTTTTGTTATTGCTGATTCTAAAATTGCTTAGCCCGACCATCTGGATGCCGCCCACCCAGCAGAATGGCCCTGATCTCTTAGTACTGACAGCAGAGGGCCACCAAAACAAAGGCACATGGCGTAGAGGTGGGATAAACCTCTTAACTGCTGTGTGAAGTAAGGCTTTTCATTTTCTCTTCATGTCACATTTGAGATGTTTCAAGAACACTTGAAAGAGGTGCAGGGGAGAAAAGGGCTCCTAATGAACAACAGGTCCTCGGTGCTCCAGGCCAAGCTAAGAATGTTTATTTAGATGGATGAGCCAGCTGGTTTGAGTTGTGAACAATACTGAAGATTTAGAGCACATATGGTTTGCATTAAAACAACTCTGTTTCTCCCTCTCTATCTACCCCTACTTTCATCATTCACCCTACCCATGCACTCCCTACACTGCATATTCACATACAGTGCTCCTACACCAACACTTACAAACACGTGTATGGCCAAACACATTTGCAATAAGTCACAGTATCAGATCATCTGGCACCCTGCTTTCGATTTCCTAAGAATCCTCCATCCAGATTTAATTTCCTTTTGTTCACTCACCAACCTTCAGGTCACATACATTCTGTATTGCTCCATCGCTATGAGGAATCAACATGTTTTCCTGTTAAAGGCAAGGCTGTATTAGACCGCCGTCTGAACTTTTATTGAATGAATTACTGTGCGGTTTAACAACACGACTCTTCGTTTACCCCTTAATCCTTCTACCCTTAAATAAGTGACATGGAACTACTAGCTTTTGTATCTACATAAACAAAAGAACAGGTTCACTAAATAATAATAATAATAATAATAATAATAATAATAATAATAAAAATAATAATAATAATACTACCAAGTAGTATTACTAAGTGAGGTAGTGTGTGAACTTCGCTTGTTTACATTTTTTTTCTCTATGGAGGCAGAATTAGGCCCTGAGGGAGCTTGTTTGGATTGCTGGTCACACCATCATTGCACATTTCTTATACACACCTAAAAAAGGTTTAACTTTCAGAATTAAACATGCACTTTTATTTTTGGTGGAATTAAATTTGTCTGGTTTTCTCTAAAAACAGATAACATGTTTCGTAGTGGCCAGCAGACATGAATCACTGAATATTGGATGAATGGGTTTTATTCAGGATAAGAATTCACCATGGGAATTTTTGTGACTAACTAGTTTCTGAATCACACCCCCAGACCATATGCAATTATTGAATATCCCTTTTTAAATTGAGTCCCACTTTGCTGTTATAATAACTTCCACTTTTCCAGGAAGGCGTTCTAGTAGGTCCTGGAATGTGGTTATGGGGATTTGTGCTTAATTAGTCACATGAGCATTAGAGAAGTCAGGAAATAATGTTGAATGAGGAGGCCTGGGGTGCAGTCAATGTTCCAGCTTATCCCAAAGATGTTGATTGCGGTTGAGGTCAGGTCTCTGAGCACATCAACATTAGCAAACCAATGTCTTCCTGGATGTAACAGGGGTGTGAAGGCAAGTTGTAATACTAGACTCATACTGTACAATGACTGCTTAAAAGATGTCGTAACAATATGATTGTCCTGATAAGAGCAATCTGCTCATGCATTTCAAATAGATGAGGGACAGCACACGAAAAGCAGCGGTAGGCAAATGATTTTGACCGTTAACTAATCCTGCTATATTAAAAAGATTACTATAACACACATTTAAGACAAATTAATGAAATAAAACACTAGTTGCTACTAGCTCGCATTATGGGTCGCTAGAGCAACCCACTGCACCTTTGATTTGGCACAGGTTTTTACACCGGATGCCCTTCCTGACGCAACCCTCCCATTTTAATCCAGACTTGGGACTGGCATTAAGATTATCCTGAACAGAGAAGAAGAAATAATATACTAGTAATTACATTTTATCATCTGGAAACAAACAACTCTAATTTGTTAAAAAAAAAAATTCCTCACCATAGCAGCTAACGGACACGTCCATTTAGTGCGGTTAACATATTTGAATTATTCCACTGACCTTTTATAACAAACAAACCAAAAAGATTAATAGAAATGCCAGCACTTTCAGTATGGTGTGTACATTTTAATACATTTTAACTCTGGAGAGTTTCTCATCCTCAGTAACAGTACAAGTCAAAAGTTTGGACAACACTTTCTAATTTTTTTTTGTGATTAATTTTCTACATTCGATACTAGAATTTTCAGAGCCATAAAGTAACAGATATGGCATAAGGTAATAAAGCAGCAACAAAAACAGTCAGTTGTTATTTTAATACATGAAGGTCAGCTGTTCTGGAATACTGTAGTTCTTGTAAGAACAGTATTGTCAGGTGCATTTGCAAAACCCATCAAGCACTATGATGAAACTGGCTCTCATGAAGACCATCCCAGGAAAGCAAGACTGAAACTTACCTCTGCTGCAGAGAAGTTAGTTTAGAGTTACCAGCCTCAACAATTTTTAACAAATTAAATCACCAATTAACAGCACCTTAGATTAGAGTCTTTGTGAAGGCTTTACAGAGTGTAAGTAGCAGATATATCTCAATATCAACTGTTCAAAGTAGATTATTGCATGTTTTTAACGTCTTAATTTTTTTTACAATGTAGAAAGAAAAAATAATCAGGACCATGCAATTAGAAAGTATGTCCAAACTTTTGAATGGTAGTGTATATCACTCGACTTAATAAACAATCTTAA
>JAOVVA010000035.1:4411460-4443805 GCA_028565275.1 Leiocassis micropogon
AAGGTGCTATGGTTTGTTTACTCCTTTTATACTTCCTGGTTCGCGACCGCTTAACTTCCGGGTCCTAGTGCCGGTCGCGGACCGAGTGTGCATGACTGAGCTGCGAGCCAGGAATGCACCACTGTCTTTACCTCTTTATCAGAACAGCATTCTTTATCCTCATAGGGCTGCTTTTATGGCATCAAAAAGGTAATGGACCAAGATTAGGACTATAGGGAGGATGCTTTTGCAAAGTTTTTGCAGAGTGTCGACAGCGTGGGAAGAAGTGTGCGGACATGCATCATAATGTAAGATCACAACATCCTTGGGTATCGGTCGTGACTGGGGAGACAATAGCCTTGAACAGAAAGCACTGATAAGACAGTGTGGCCAACAGAAGGTTTATATACAGTATAAGCAGAGTGCACATAATTTTTGACTCCAGAATGAGATTGGCATGTGAAAACAATATTGGCAAAGCTTTTAATATAGTAATGTGCATAGAGGAGCAGGCTTCTCAAAATATTCCACAAAGCCTCTTACCAATAGCAATAAACAAGCCTGTATATTTCTTCCCACTCATAAATAAAATTATGTTTAACACTCTGTTGCAAATGTTTGAATTCTGATGACTAGCTGAAGTCTGAAAATCACTGCCATCAGCACATGCCAGGTGACTGCTCCAGCATGGAGAGAATGAGGTCGGTCAAACATTCGTAATGTTGTTTTTTTGTTGTTGTTGTTGTTTTTGCCTTTCTATGTCTTTAGTTCCAAATAAACTAAAATGAATTGTGTGCTTGGTGGAATTAAGGTCAGGCGATTAACTTGCCATGTGGCATATGGGTTGTAATCAGGAGTTAATGCTAATATTGCACACATCTGTGTTCAACTCTTTTACCTAACTACTGGTTTAAGCACTATTCACAGAGTTGGATGCGAATTTATCGGTTGGCAGAAGTTGCCTAACAGAATTGTGTCTCAGTAAATCTGATATAAGCCCATTTTTCATGGAATTTTTTTTTTTAATTATTTTTTCAGCCCCTTCGAAATGTGTGTGTGGGTATGAAAATGGTTAATGACATACTTATCAAACCACTTGAATAAAGCTAAAAATCGTGACTTCACTCATATCTTGAGTATTTCAAATGCCAAAAACGTATCTTTGTTTAAAAATTTATCGACCTGACTCTATGTGTTGGATCACGTGCTTGCAGTATGTAATACATAATCACATTTGTTAACTGCAAAGAAAAATAATGTAATCTACATTTTATTTTTCTCTATTCCTTTTTTTTCTGATCTTAAAGGCAAGGAATTGTGTTCAGTTGCTTACAGTAAATCTGGCCTGGCCAGATATCAGGCTGGCATCTTATGAGATTACATTCCTTGTAAAAATCTACAATGTATAATTGTAATTGTAGGTTTAATGCAAATTGCAATTTACTGCAGTCTAATTAAATGTGAAACATCCAGTTTGCAACTAAAAACAAAAGCGTTTATTTAAATTATATTACAATCATTATACATTTTATTATACAGCATTATATTTTTTACATATATTATATTGTTTTACGTAGCCACATGCCATACATAATTTGAAAGAATTATTTATGATTAGCCTTTCGCTTTGACATTATTAAATTAATATTAAAATAATAATAAATAAATCACAATTTTTATAACATTTATACTTAAAGTTTCATGAAACATAAATGTAAATAAGAAAAATGCACATGATTGCTGTACAACTCCACAATATTCTCTGAAGCTATTATTTTTACTTTTTCTTATACCTCATAATCCTCGATGGAAAAATATATATAAAGGGCACATCACCTCCTACTCCCGCTTCCAGCTTCAAAAGGAGTAAACCATGACAGGCATTTGTTTATAGGAAAATTATCCACACCAATGTGATGGTGTGATACCTCCTGACTAGAAGCAGATCCAGGTTTATATTTGATGCATGACTTTGGATGCACATGAGAGCAAAACTAGTGTGAGCACAATTATTTACACACTCGCCTGCCATAACTTATGTAACATTAGGTAAAATGTTTATGAAGTGCATGCACACATATTATTCAGGCTGACAAGCTCTGTTTCTCTTTAAAACATCAAAAAACATCATTGTAATTGTGTTTTTCCGCAGAGTCATGAAACGTTCAACCTGAATATTCTGAGCTTACATTCAAAGTATTAATTCCAGACTTGTACACAAAAGCAGTCCTTTCTACACGTGTGAGGATAAAAAGGTGCAGGTGAACGCAAGTGCAGATCTCCGCACCGCAAAATCACAAACCAAACAAAGTCAAGACTGTAAATAGGAACTACAGTATAAACTTGATATAGCATTAACGACAGATAACATACTGTAACACCTGCATGTTAAAGACACCCTGAAAACCTGGAACTTAAATAGAGTGATTTACAAGAAACAAACAAGGTGCAATAAAATATGGAACAGACTCAAAATATGTGCATTAAATTACATGCGTGTTACTTGCTTATTGGAACTGTAATCCAGCACTTCTTTTTCAGTGATGCCAAACACTTACTGTACAGGCTGTATAGGTATAGCATTCAGACTCAATAATAATCTAAAATTATTAATCTTATTTAAATTGTCAAAAATTGTCAAGTCCTGCTGTGATTTCTCCTCTGTTGAAAGCAACCTAGATAGCTGTTTGTTTGTTTTTTACTCTGCCATGGAATTCCTTATAACAGAGAAAATATCGGTAAATACCGTTTCACAGAGCACATGTGAGATGTATTACTCATTCACTCATCGTCTATATCGCTTTATCCTCTATACAGGGTTGTGGGGGACCTGGAGCCTATCCCAGGAGACTTAGGACATGGGCGGGGTACACCCTGGACAGGGTGCCAATCCATCGTAGGGCACACACGTACACACACACACACACACACACTTATTTACACACTATGGGTAATTTGGGAACTAATCTATCTGCAGGTCTTTGGACTGTGGGAGGAAACCAGAGTACCCAGAGGAAACCAGCCAAACACAGGGAGAACGACCCTGGCCAGGAATGGAACCCAGACTCTGAAGATGCAAGGCGACAGTGCTAACAACTACATAGTATGTATTACTGTACCATACTACTTAGTAGTTTAGTGCACAGGGTTGGATTTAGCCATTTTCACAGATTTGTTCCCTCTCCTGTATGGAAGTTTTTTTATTACTACTCCAGGGGATAACAAAGCTGCCAATGTCAACTTAAAAAAACGGAATTCAGCATATTTTTGGACTCTTTTTTGGATATTTTTAAAGGATCTGTTACAAACACAAACCACATACAAAATCTACAAAACCACATACAGACTGCTAGAAGCCACCCTTGAATAACTAGGTAAACTGATAAGATGTTTATTTACTCTGTAAATACATTTCAAATCATTAAGCATGGTTTAAAATTTTTTGCAAGACAATTTCTCCTGAATCTATGAACTTATTGATGACCTCACAACAATTTCCAAGAATCTCAAATACCCCTTTTCCACTAGTTCATGCCTGGTTCATGTTCCGGTTCAGAGCTGGTTCAATAGCGAAGATGACACTGCATATATCAGTTTTTTTTGTTTTGTTTTTTTACCTTTATGCTATGTATTAAAAAAAAACTATAGTGTTTTGCATTTATGAAATCAATGAACTTCTAAAGAGAAAATGTATTAATTTTTTTATGCAACAAAAACTTAAAAAAAAAAAAAAGATGCTGGGTTGAAGGTTACTTTCAAATAAAATACTCTGTGTCTATTCTATCTTCGAAGTCTATACGAAGAGTTCTCTTTGTATTTATTAAATAAAAAGCCGAACTTAAATTATCCACCTGCAGCAAATGAAAAATGATTTCTGTTTCTGTGTGCCGTCAATAAAACAAGCCGGGGCTTGAAAAGATCAATAAATCATGGGCCGCCGACAAAAAATGAAACACGCTTTATTTTAATGTTCCAAAATCATCATAATCGTCAAATTTAGAACTACATTTAATGATCTAACGAATTAAAATAAAATACATTTAAATGAAATACTCATTGTTTATTTTCCAAATCTGCAGGTTGTCGACCCCTGGGCTAGGGAGTCGCATCATTACATCATAGTATATGTCTACTCACCCGGCAATGCTAGTGGCCATGCTAGCGGCAATGTTAGCGTCAATGCTAGCAGCAAGCAACGGCTTTGCAAGCAGTTCTCCTGGCTTTATTATGACTAGAACTGCCCATTGCATATTGAGCCCATTTTTTTAGGATGCCCATCACAAACTTTTGGGTGGTCTTGATCAACCTGCACCCTGACGTAAACAGTTCTTTATTCTAGCCCAGAAAAGAATTGGTGCCGCTGTGGGACCGATTTATCTGTATAAAGGCCAGTGCTTTGGACTTATTTTAGGAATAAAACCATTGCTAGTGCTTGCATGCATAAAGCCAAATTTATCAAGTATACACCTCAGGTCTCAGGTAGCTGCATACCTTACGGTAGCCTACAGCATAGTCTGACCTGTACAGTACCTCCCCAGTGTATGGCTACGCTGTAGGCTACCGTACAAAGCTGCCCAGAAATGTAACTCCATATCATGGCATTACAGACCACAACAACTATGATGAGTCCACCAGGTAGCATAGATTTTCTGACCTCTGTGGTATGCTTAATTCAGCCTCCTTTGTTTCAGTGGTCATACTGTAATTTCAGTAAAAGTAACTCTAGCTCAACATCTATCAGCTCTATCTATGCTATGAAACTTAGCACAGTGGCATAGAAAACCCACCATAGTTTTGGTTTGCTGGTGTAAATGCAGAGGTACGCAGACACAACAGCGCACAAATATAATTGCCCACAATGCTATAGGCCACTTGCATAGCTTCTGCGTAGACTTAGCTGACTCTACATGAGCGGAACTTTCTATAAGCAAATACTAATGTCACTTATGAACTTGACTCTAAATTAAATCCATGTTGGTATAGTTCCACTGGGAGTCAGATAATATTTCACTTGATTTTAAAGGCATTATTTTTCCTGGACCTGTATTTTTTCGTTAATTAATGAATATATTCTTATTAACACATTTAACACACCTAATATTTTGGGTATGCCCATAATGTATTATTATTTTTATAATTACAATGCACATGTGACATATTCCAAGCTAAATTACCAACATTTTGAAAAAAAAAAGACTTTCCACTAGTTCTTGTGCAATAACTTATCCTTATAACAACTGGTCTCATAAATTGCCTATGTAGTATATTATACTGCATACTGTATACAGTATGTATGTATGATAGTATATTGATTTAAAGGCTGTGAGGCTTAAATTATTGCATTGCTGACATTCCACACTTTACCAGTACTATGTAGTAGTAGTAGTAGTAGTAGTAACACATTTGCACTTTTATGAGGTTTTCTACACTACTACAGTAACCCTAAAGGGATCTGGAGTGCAAAATGACACAGCAAATTTTCCTCTCATTCATTCCCTCACCTTTGACAAGATAGGCAGAATAAGAAATGGACTTATTCCTGAGGGTGTTCTTTGCTTGATGATCACCTCCTGCATGCCTTCCATCTCTCACACAGACACTCTTACAACACCATGCCTGGCCTTGATCCAAACCTTTGTCACTTTTAGAGAAACGATCAGAGTACCTAGGGACTTCTGCTGTTGTAAGAGTTAAAGATCTGGCTTGTGTTAACCTAAAGCACCTTCAGCCAACATGCATAATGAGGAATCCATAGACCTTCGCAAGTAATTGTTTACACTTTGGGGTATGACAAAGTAATGGACTATAAAACATAAAATCTTTTATATATTCACACAGTATATACTGTATAAAAACTATCTATTTTGTTTTGACCAGATTTCACTTTTTGAAGATTTTCAACATCTTTTTTGCACCACTGTTTTCTCATTTTTTATGTAAGACAAAACAGTATTTATAGTAAATTTACAAAATTAAAGACTGCAGAAATTCATAATAACTGCCAGCTGACATACCTGAGATAAATCGATTGGGTTTATGGGTTAAATGAGGTTCATGGGACATGGCTGTGTCTGGTAAAACACAGCTGTTGTGTTGGACCGTCTGCAGCATTACCGGGTGGCTCTTCTGAATCAGCAACTTAGATAATATGCTGCAGTTATCCAATGCAAAACTTTATTACTTTTACATAGGGTATACATTGTTCTATTTAGAGTTTAAGTCTAAGGCTTCAAATGTTGCATGGCTGCAGGCCCTATTAAAGTGTCACTATTGTATACAGATGCAGGCCATGCATCAGTTGCATCAGCAACATTAAGGTTCTAAACACACTACCTCAATCCCTCCCTCCCTCCCTCTTTTTCACACAACAAAGATGGTTCAGAGGCAATATGGAAAGACTTACTGTATAAGCAGTTACTAAGTGAACAGTGTTGTCTAATGTGACAATGTTTTCAGATGTTTCGGAAGTGCTACTGTGACTGGTTTTGAATGTGGTTTTTGGCAGGCAGTTGCTCTCCTCTCTTTCCAGGTCTGCTTACCACCACTGAACATTTTTGTGTTATATAATACAAGAACATACCGGCATACTTTGACTCATGGGTACCGAAGAAATTAATTCCAAGAGGAGGAGAGTAACTACATTCCAATCCATATATATTTGATGTCTCATAAAAAATTGTTTACAGGAAGGGAAAAAAAGACATATTTCGGTATAAATAATACTTTAACACTTTCCTCACCCAAGGCGTGATTGTGCTTAAATCACCAAAACAACAAAAACAAGGCTGGCCATGCCTGAAAGCGGTGCCCACAGTCCACTGAACATGGGTCCCAGCAGGCAAAGAAGTCCAGGGTGGCTAACCGGGCCTTTAAACTACACAGATCACAATCATATTGAGCACCCATGGAACGAGCCATACAAACAAGCCCAATCCACAGAAGCTCCACCCCGCAACGTACAGCACCAAAAAGATCCAGGCAAACATCCGGGTACCAGGCACCACGGCACACCCCGAGAGATAATGTGAAAATATGCGCAGAGGGGCCAAAGGGTATCCCAAACTTTGGGTAATGTTTAATTAGTGTGCATCATGAGTATTGTGATGTATCTATGAACGATCTCTGTGTGTCTCTTAATATGGCACTCTCAGCCTTTAAATTGAATTCAAGCAGTGGAGAGAAATGATTATAATGATTATAAATGGTCTTCAACAAGTAGCAGGCAATACCATTTGAATTATTTATTCACTTTTTTATGAAAAGATTGTAACATGTGAGGTTTGTAACTTGCGAACAAAAACCTGTGAAATAAAATTAATAGATCAAAATCAAAAGCTGCCAAATCTTTACAATTTCACTCTCTGAAAAGCACCTTCTATAGCAGCCTCTCTGTTATGAGTCTGTCATGCATGTCATCTCCTGTAATTTTTTTTAGTTTGCAGAGAATTGTTAAAAAAAAGAGGAAAAACAGATGACTTTTGACCATGTGTGTACACACCGTAAGTTGAGGACAGGAGAAAGTGTAGGGTAAGTCTGGATAGGGGACGCTTTGTATAACCCCCCTCCACCACCACCACCACCACCACCAAAGGCTGTGTTAAACAGGTCACATCTTGCAAGCATACAATTAAATTTCTAGTAAAACTAGAAATTGCTTCTTCCTAGAAAACTACTGAGTCATGACTTTGGTGTGTCCATATTTCTGTTTGTTCTCTGCAGTCCTTAAGAATAGAATGCATCAGTCGATTTCATTTTGTTAACATTTCAGTATAATCACTTACCGCAATCTACGTACATATTCACTGTGACCTAGCATGCTTTTTAGACATTTGTTTGAGACCAAGCACTGTTTAAGAAAAACACAAAGTGTAGTACATTAACGTTGTGGTTCATATGAATCATGCGGTCAGTAAGTCAGATGGAATGATAAATGCTGACTGTGTTAAAAAAAAATAATTAAAAAAAACACCCAGGGAAGTTTATAATGACTTCCATTCTTCTGGGGAGACTTTCTATTATACTTTTTAGTGTTGCTGTTGGGATTTATGTTCTCCCAGCCTACAAGAGCATTAATGAGGTCAGGCACTGATGTCACGTCAGAAGGCCTGGGGTGCAGTCTGCGTCCCAATTCATCTTAAAAGGGGCACAAGGGTATTGTCATGCTGGAAGATGCTTGGGCCCTTAAGTTCAAGTGAAAGGAAATTTTGCCTATATTTTTAGTAGGATAATTTACATTCCATGTCAGTGTCACCTACTTAGTTTAGTGAAGTTAAGTCTCTTTCACTACACATTAAGACACATTCATCTAAAATTTAATGCATTTCCCAAAGTGTATGTTACTATATAAATTGGATACCAATGTGAATTTTTATTTTTATATAGTTCTAACTTTATTTTAGAAAATGAGTCTTTTTTTCAGTGAGGTCTATTGTATTCATATTATAGTCAAATGGGTTTTGGGTTGGTATTATTGGTGCGTTGCAACCCCTATCACTTCTCTGAAATGATGCCTCTGTCAAGACCACACATAAGTGCGAGAAAATAAAACAAAACATTTAATTAAATTTCATCTGTATTATCAATTAAAATTTTGACTAATATAATGCAACTCCATATATCCTGTACATTTCACTGTTTTTTTTTTTTTCCACTTTCCAGATTTCTTGTCCTCTGGCAGTTGTTCTGCTGCTGGGCTTGAGAGGGAATGCCTCAACCATGACTTTAAATATTGATGTTAAACAAGTTTCCAAACTTGTCAAGTTTCGCTTCCCTTCAACCCAACGCTTCTGAATGACCTATGCTATGTCAGGTTGAAGAGTTCAGTGACCTTGATGCCATGGTGATGTTCAGATTTATGACAGCATTCGAGGTGTTTCCTGTTTATCTTTAGGTCTGCTTGGGTTGAACCAAAACACACCCTGCTGGGTGCAGTGGTTTAGTCTTACAGGGAGCCCCAGACACAGAAAATGTCTGTAAGGGTTGTCTGGAAGACAGAGATAACAGTGGCTTCATTAGGGATATAACAAATAGATTATGTTCTATATTTATGTCAGCCTCAAAACAACTGCTTCTAACCACGTTCGATAAAAAAAAGTCCTGGTCACGTAAGTTTTCCTACAACCTGTCAATTCCCAGTTTACCAGTTATTTGTTTATAGAGATCATAGAACTAATATAATTAACAAAAGCACTGATTCAGCATGTACAGAATTGAGATATTTTCTCCCAGAGGCAATCAGAATATAATCTCACCTCTTTGAAAATGCTTATTTTTGAGACAGGAGGTGTATAAAGATCTCCTGAGCTCGCTTAAGTGCATCTTATCCTATCTATTTAGCACAAATATACTGTACTGTATGTTAAGCTGGTTGTAAAGTGATAAAGAGTGTTAAGGGAGATGTCAGTGGTACCGACAGTACATGTTTTACCAATTAGTCATGTCCCATAGGCACACACAGTGGCCACAAAACATTCCAGACTGTAATACACTCCAAGAGCAGATCAAACATATAGTTCTAGATGCAGTACAATTTCAGCATAATGCATAACACGTACAATACAGTAACAAGAGAATGTTTCAGACAAAAGGACTTTATTAATTTTGAAAGCTTTTAGGTCTACACGACATTAAACCAGAAAAATATTTACAGTTTCGTTGACTGCAGTCAAAACATGAAATCAATGAGTAATAAAGTTCTGAGTGTAAAAAAAACATCTTCCATGTAATATTTCATTCAACTGCAGTCAAATGCACTCAAACCTCAAATCATAAATCTCCATATAAACCTCCTTCCAAATTATTTGTTTTAAAATGTCTCTTACTATTTAATGTTATCTCTGTTATCGATGTTATCTTGTTTTATTATTTAATTTATTCTTGTTTGATCTGGAAGGTGACCTAATGTGACCAGAAAGGTGCCTACTGTATATAAATAAAATGCATTATTATTAACTGCCTTTAGCTTTGATTATGGTCCACATAAAATGATCACAATTTGAGTCTTGGAATATGCCTGTGCCATCAGGGAAGAAGTAATCCACAGATGTGATAACCTGGTCATTCGGTACATTCAGGTCATCAGCTGACTTAATTTTATTGCCACATAACACGACTTGAGCAACTGAAGCAACGTCACATCATAACATTTGCATGTTGGGTGTCCTTCCCTTCTTACACTGACGCTCCCATCGCTCTGGAATAGGGTTGCTCTGGAGTCAACTTTATGCTTCTTATCAAACTGAAGCCTTTTAATTAGACTCTGTTTAGTCACAATCCTGTGATAGCTATGATTTCTACGTTTTAGTTTTATAATGCAACTCCACCACGTGTGTTTAAGTGGTCTCTGATCACAGTTATTCATGATTTTTTTTAACCACATTTCTTCCACAGTTCAGTACTTTTCTTCAAGGTTGCAATATTTCCTAATTTCCATAATTTCAGCAATCTACTTAGTTGTTGTCTTTGCTTGATGAAATCCTAACAGTTTTTGGCTATGCAGTGTATGTAGTAAGACATTGACTTCAAGCAACTTTCCACCATGGGAACCAGGACCAGATTCCTGGAACCATTCTTTCACTACTTTCATTTTCAACAATAAACTGAGGAAACTTATGGATAACTGGAAAAGATATATTGACAGCAACTATTACATTACAAACTACATCACCTGCTTCTCTGGAACTATGCACTAGTACTGAGTGAGCTAGTAGACTGCTGTTAGTGCACATTTTACTACAATCATTCTTCATTAGAAACAGATCCACACTTTTAATCTTTCAGTTGTCTTTGTGCTTGTTAAAGATTTCCTTCCATTGTTTTTCATTTTTAATTAGTTACGGTAGAGAAGCCTGGCTGAGGAGTAAGGAGAATGATGATGTTTTTTCCAACCTCCTTGATTATCCAGAGTTTAGTCACTTCCATGTTTTCTCTGGAGGCCATTAACCTTTCATTCCTTTCTTCCCTCCAGGGAAGATAGCAATTACGCAATCAGGATGGGTGAAACTTTATGTTTGACCCCCAGAATGTACAGGGAATGCCAGGCTCAGCTGTCATGTTTATCATGTGCTCTTAAAGAAATGGTAAAGAAAAAAGTTAGTGTTCGTCAGAAAGACAGCAAGGAATAATAATTGACATTTCCAATGTTAAAACTCTTTTCATTTAGCATTTTCTCTATAAATTGGAAGTTTTTTTGAGTATGCATATGTGTATGTTTCTCTCTTGGTAAAATAATGTATCACAGATGCAAACTTACAGTAACATACACACAGACTCACATTAACATGTTATCCCAATCTAAGCCATCGTGTACTTCAGCTCCAGTCAGGCTGTTAGAGTTATTATAGTGGTTCAGGGACAAATTGACTTTGTAATGCCTGATGTTCACCATACACAGCAGAAAAATACTTGCCTTACTTTTAATTGACCTTGTCTAGTCCAGCCTCTAGAGAAACTGTGCTATTGAGCTGTCAGGGGTATCTTCTCAGTAACTCAGTCTAGACGACTGCCAGTGTCTCTTGAGCCTCACTCTTCCTCAGTTAAAACTGTAACTCTGCATATATTCACAACATGGTATTAACTACAAATAAAATATAACATATAACGGATGAATGGCAAATATTGTTCCAAAGGCACTAATAGTCCGTTTCCATTGACTGTTTCAGAGCTTCCATTTTACAAGGTCCAAATGTTTCGGCCTGCAATTTTGCAAGTATTAAAAAAGAAGAAGAAGTCCTAACCTATCAAAGCACATCAAATACATCACATCAAACAGGATATGTCAAAAGTTATGTTTCCACTACAGGAATTATGTCCAGGACACAAGAACATTAGACATGTTTCTAGTATAGGAGTCCGGATCTGATTTAATTTCTGGTGCATAGTTTCATGAAAGTTCCTCCCTATGAGTTGATGTGTTTCTGTGGACCAAAAATATTGTTATAAAACTAAAGAATGATTTAGAAATATTTAGGGAATAATAATTTTTTTAAAAAAGTGCACAGGAAGTGATGCAATATGTACATCAGGTAATCCAGGTAGCTTATACATGTGGGTAAATTTTTAATTACACAAATGAAAATTGATAGTAATAGATACATTTTGTAAGACAAACAGGTATTGCTTGCATTTAGTACCCACAATGCATGTATGTATAGGAAAGTTTGACTTGATTAAAACTTGGAGATTACACACAGTAACCTCACTATCTCATTCTCTATGCCACTCGTCCAGTTCAGGGTTATGGGGAGCCTGAAGCCTATCCCAAGGACGTCAGGGTGCTAGGTAGGGAACACCCTGGAGAGGGTGCCAATCTATGCCAGTTAGCCTCCTCAGCATGTCTTTGGATTCAATGCACACAGACCCAAAGCGGGACTCAAACCTTCAATTTTGGAGATGAGAGGCCACAATGCAAACCACTACACTACACCACATCCTAATTTTAAATATTTTACTATTTATTAGTAGTAGTGTTAGGGGCATTGATGGCTCAGTGGTATGTTTCTTTCTGCCATGCAAAAGGCCTGGGGTCAATGCACAAACCCAGCCACTGGATGCAGTGGCAGTCCCAAACCAGATTCTCAGGAAGGGCATCTGGCGTAAAACCTGTGCCAAGTTGTGTGTGTATCGGATGGTTCACTGTGTTTAATATGGAAGCAGACGAAAGACTAACAAGTAGTAGTAGTAGTAGTAGTAGTAGTATTACTAATTCATTCTTTAGTAGATTTATTTATCTAGTACCATTCTGCATTTAGGGAAAATGCAAAATAACATAAATATAACAATAAATAACAAATAATAATGTGATTTTTATTCATAATGTATATAGTAATACTAATATATATATTATATTGTTATACTGTACAATACTATTTTGCTTGATTTATTTTTAAATTGGGGATATTTCACTTGCCTACTTTAAATAACTAGCTTATCCTGGTAATGGTCACGGTGAATCCATAGCCATCATTTAAGTACAGCTCCCTATTTCATAAATTTCAAAGTGTTAATTATGATAACACTCACATACCTAGCACTGCACATACATCCTTACGTTTCTCAAAGCATATATGTCACTGACTAATCGCCATCATGCAAAGGAAGCCCTGACCAAGTATTAAGTGTTGTACATGTTCATACTTTTCAGTAGTACAACATTTCTCTGTTAAAACATCTTTTTATTATTATTATTATTATTATTATTATTATTATTATTATTATTGGTCTTGAAATACACCTGTTTAGAGTGGAAGTTTGACAGAAAAAAAACCTTCAGTTATAGAACCTTTTATACTGTGGTTACCAAAATGACGAATTATATGTGCTGAAGTTTTTACAGCAATAAATGATTAGCTATGCCTCAACAGTTAAGAAGACAGGAAAGGAACCCGCTCATGCTTACACAGGTTGTTTTAATCATGACTGACTATCTTGGGTGGGAAGCGATGTTTTTTAGGCTGTGTTGAAAGAACACTCGGTTCATTTGATAAAGAAATATACGCAATCTGACCCAGATGAACAGTTTGATGATAAAAGCAAGCACACAGAGCACATTAGCAAAGTCTTCCAAGCTCCAAGACTGATTTGTTTCTTTGAACAAATACTGACAGTATTTCTGTCTTGATGTAAGTTCCCAAAACATCAGTTATCATCTTGCAGCTTGTCTTTGTTAAGCTAAAAAATTGTTGGTTGAGATACTCTGTTCCTGGTTTTACAGGGTGACTTACAAAGCAAAACAATCCTCTTATGAGAAACGTCATAGAGGCAGCCGAAAACATAAATTATGCAAAATGTTTAGGTCGGTTAATTGCAGCTTCATGATTCTGTTTTTGCAAAGGGATTTCAAAACTATGGAGAATGAAAGATTTGTCCTGACACACATAATTCAAAGTTATTATGTGTATTGCCTGGGTGTTATTGTGGGCATAATAGTGAAACTGGGTCTATTTAGGAGACAAAACATGGATCTAATCACACAAGCTCAGAAAAATAAACCAAATATTTACGTTTGCATTCTCAAGCTCAGGCTCGAATGCCGAGTTCAATTTTAAATCTCAAGTGCAGAAATCATATCAGTTACCAAATTCGCCAAAGAAAACGAAAAAGATTCGTTAGGGAAAAGTAAATTAAACTCTTGCACAATGTAGTTGAGAAAGAGGCTGGAATGTTTGGTTGTTTTACTTGTTGTGTTTTAGTGTGTTAGGGCAATAATCTATTTTAAGGGGAATATGACAAATTACCCCTGCGCAATATAAATATCAATCAATGTCTCTCAAACTTCCTATGAACATTTGCCCAACACTGGGAACATATGGGATTGTTATGGGAAATGCATTTATGTATCCATTAACTGCAACAGCACTCATCAGCCTTACTCACTCAGTTATTCTAAGACCCCACAGAATTATTACCACAACACTCAGCCCAAAGTGAGTGCGCAGGTTTGACTAACACATACAGTATGTGCTGTCTAAACTGGAAGTGTTGGGGTGAGTAGAGAAGGTTTCACTCACAGATTGTGGACATAAAATCTTCTAATTTTTTCCCTCATTCCTCATGTAAATACAGTTCAATCATTCATGTCTGCTGCATAACAGAGGGAGTTACAGAAGAAGAGGAAATGTTCTGGGAAATGTACGTGTAAAATTGTAAGATTATATTAATCAAGAAAATCATGTGAATCACCACCAACAAACCCCTGGGACCCTTGGGACTATTAATTTCACAATAGGGCATGCTGGCGTCCATAAGCATTTGAGTGAATAGTATTTTACTGCCCTTGAAGGGACATTAAATCTAATTTAATGGTGACAGGGCTCACCAATATGCCACTGTATACCAAACTAGCTTTACTAAATTGCCCTAATTCAGAACAAAATAAAAGATTTTTAGATTCAATTATACTTGATGTCATCACAAGTCTGGCTTATTTTGGATTACATTTACATTTATGAGGTCTGTCATTTACATTTACCTTCATGTCATTTGGCAGACGTCCTTATTCAGAGTGACTTGTTGACTAACAATGTCTTGGCTAATGGTTCACCACTACCCATGATGACACTAATGGACTAATGGAAATCCGGAACCTCAAAGCCTCAGTAACCATTCCTTGCCATTCAAATATGGCAACCGGTTCTGTCTTAATGCCTAATCAGCGTGTTTGTAATGCCACAGTGCATAGTAATTTCAAATTACTGAAAGTGCTTGAGTGGAAATGACTACCTAGGGACTGTAAACTTCCTGGAAGAAATGTGGTCAGGAAAAAATAAATGTAAAAAAATCAACAGCTATGTAATATGTACAGTATATTGTAATTAATTGCATTTCTACAATCACAATTTGACATGAACTTACAGATTGGGACTAAACAATTGTGTGGTCATACAAAAACCACTTGTTAGTGAGACAAATGCTTCATGTTTCAGGAGGTCTGATGAGTCCAGATCAGGGTAAGAAGGGAAGTGCATGAAGTGATGCACCCTCATGCATAGTGCCTTTTGTAAAAGTCTCTGGGGGCAGTTTTATGATCCGGGCCTGCTTCAGTTGGTCAGGTACAGAATCCAGAAATCCTATTTCTGTAAAGCTGCTTTGCGACAATGTCCATTGTTAAAAATGCTTTCATACTGGCTGCACTGGTTTACACTTAGCAAGAAATTGCTATAACTATTTTCTTTCACAACTTGCACTATTTAAAATTCTGAAAAAGATTTTAGACAAACAATACTTTACAGTAGAAATACTGTAAGTGTAGCTCCTGTTTCATGAAACCAGTCAAATGTATGACTCTTCATACATGTTCTGAACACTCTGAATGTATTCAGAACATTACAGTTCTAGGATTGTTTCATCATGTTATCGTGGTCTGAGATCATTAAAAAAAATTAAGTCTTATAGACCCAAATACTTTCAGTTGTAACTTCAGGATGTTAGAATAGATGGTTTAGTATTTCATAATTTTTTTTTCTTGAACATTGCATTATTTATTTTGTAATATTATAGTGAACTGTGTTAATTAGATTGCTTTGACAATCTTTACTCACTGAGGTGCTGGTGTAAACTTTTCAAAAATCAAAAATATGGCTGGAATTAAACATGACCTGACAATAATGACTTAGAAAGGACGCTATGGTATTACGAAGCTGGCTAATGGCTGAGAACTTTCCCATCTACAGGTATATCTGAGGGACATGACCTGCCGGTCATGTTATTAGATTATCACATTACACTATCTCTTCAATGCTGTGAGATTCTTTGATGCTGGAGAAGAGCTGAGCTAAGGAAGAAGCCATGGAACACGGCCATGGCATGACCCCAAGTGTTAGGAACGAGGGAGAGAGTGCAGAAAGATTATTTGAACCTGCACCTGTTTACCGCTCTCTGAAAGGTGGTAATACTGAAAGCAAGAGTAAGAGAGAGATTTAACACCACACACACAAGGAGGTGTCAATCATGACAGAGTCAGTGTGTCTAGCAGATAGACAAGCACCCGGTATTATTTATAGGAAGGCATTTAGACATACCAGATTACATTATTTGGCATTCAGTGGTGGTCAAAGTTTACATGCAAATTTCTTATTTGTGTACTGGTCATATTTGGATATATATGTGCATCTACATGACCTCCTGCAGTGTGTGCATGTGTATAGGAGTGGGGCCGGGCGGGCTCCTGTGGACATATGCCTTGTTTCTGTTTCTCTGTTTGGCATGTTTTAAAAAAGAGGCCTCCTGCAATAAGAAATACGATCCAACTGCTTTAGTACCCAGGGGGCAATGAGTAAATAAGACCTTGCCTTGCCATCCCACTCATTTTACTCTCTCTTTCAGGCACACACACAAACTAGCACTTTTTTCCTAGTGTTTCAGTACTTGCCACACATGAGATGTATTCAGTGACTACATAGAGCAGGGGATCTTTATCCATATATCTAGCAACTTGGTTCAGTGATGAAAATAATTTCACAGACACGTCACATGAATGTTAGTAACAAGCTCATGCCACATGTTTTAATATATGACAGCTGCCAACTGTGAAAGCAGTCTATTTCGTGGAAGCAATTACTGCAATTGAGTTGTACGCTTGGGTGGATATGGGATTGACTGCTGGTAAAAAGTAGCAGAAAAGCACTACCGAGTTATTTTTATTAAAGTACACATGAAGTGAAGCGTCCTATGGAACTCGGCCACGTACTTTATTCTGCAGAATGTGGCATTCATAAGAACGGTGAGGTATTTTAGTAAGCTGGGTTTATATGTAAACACTTACTGACCATTCATTGCAGGTTTCATTCATGCTAGTGGATCATATTTGAGTCGCATGCCAGTTGGTGAAATCTCACAATCAAAGAAGATCAGATAAATTCGAATTCGAACATCAACGCGAGATCAAAATGTAGGCATGTTTCACCTTATAAAAGCTTCATACCACAGTGTGCTGACTATAAGCCATGTCTTAACCTTTAATGAACTGGATAAATATATTACTTCAGTCATAGAACTTCATTATTTAGTCATCAAACATCCAATTACCAGATTAAACAAAAAAAGGAAAATGAAGTAGGAGTTCAGCTACTACTATACGTATTGTTCTCTTAAAATATGTTCTTCCTTCTGAATTATTTTCAAATTAATCCGAGTCAGATCTACTGACCCAGAAAACCCAGCACAGAGAAACACAATTAAAGTGGTTCCAGCTTGTCCACCCACTCACTGGGGAGCAACACTATGTTTGTTGAGTCACTCAGTGAAAAGAAATAAAGAAAACCTAACAGGAAGAAAACATCCACACTGGTGACGTAGCTTCCCAGAAACGTTTCAGTCTGCAGGGGCCAGCATGACCTTAGTGTTGTAATGTCCTGGTGCTTTGACGAGTGCGAGTTCTGCGATATTCTGACTGGCTAAATTTAACACTAGCATACCAAAAAGAGTTTCAGTAGGAAATGTTCACATTTCATCTGTTGCGGTTTGGAGCAGTGCTCATAGCTAATTAATTTTAATTCAAGCCACGTGCAAAGATCATCAGAGGTGAGGAAAAGATGGAAAAGATGTGGAAAAGAGCTTCCACTTTTCCCCCTCATTCAGTGGAAGGCATTGGACACAGAAAAAAAACTCAAGTTCATAAGGTCTCAATGCCTCCAGTCTTGTTACTTTCTATCAAGTAATCCAAAAATATTGGCACCCTTGATAAGAATAAAATTGTTCAGGTAAAAAAAAAAAAGTCAATATGACATATGACAATAATTTTAATTTCACTTGAATTAAAATCCCAGGAGGCTTAGGGCAGGGTACACCCTGGACAGGGTGCCAATCCATCACAGCGCACACACTATGGGCAATTTGGAAATGCCACTTAGCCTAATCTGCAGGTCTTTGGAAAGAAACCGGATGAAACCCACCAAGCTCGGGGAGAACATGCAAACTCCATGCACAGAAATTGAGCCTGGCCGGGAATTGAACCCGGACCCTGGAGGTGCAAGGCGACAGTGCTAACCACCACACCACCGTGCAACCGATAGCCTAAATTGTCATTATTGAATATATATAATACAAGCATCATATTAGTTTTTATTATATTAAAGGGTGACAATAATTCTGGAATGTACCGTTCTGTATATACAAGAAACATCATCTGTAGCTTAGACTGCTTTGGTGGTAAATACTTATAAAATACGGAATACTTATTAATAGTTTTTAGATAGAAATAATTAATAGTTTTTAGATGTCCATCAGTCAAATATGCCCTTTGATCCCTAATGTTATTAACTAAAGCAATACAGTTGTTTCTAATGCATGTACAGTAGATCACAATACAAGATTCTCAATACAATCAACTGGGGGGGAAAAAAGAAAATCATTCATGACGGTTTCTTTTTATCATTTCCCCTTATCTTTTTTCATCTCCAAGCATTACAGTCATTTGTATACAAATGTTGTTGAGATCCACATCTTTCCATCCAAATGGACATCCAGTTACACTTTACAGTATCTTTCTTTTTTGTCAATCAATCCCAGCATCTTTAAATGACTACATGAGAAACAAGACATTTCACCCCAAATTAAGTGCAACAAAGAGAAATTCTTGTAGAGCTTGTACTGAACTTAACAACTACCATTTCTCTTCTGTACATCTTCATCTTAAACCAAAGCTGAAACACATGGAACTGGAAATGTGCTATTAATTTTGGAGAGAAAAAAAGGAAAAAAGAAGGAAGATCATGGCAAGCAGTATTACCCCCAGAGGCACAGCTACATTCTGGGGTTTATTTTATAAGGATATAAATTAAGCTTCAGTGTGCGAGAGGGAAAGGGAACATTGTTCCAGGCTAAGATGAAGTACACCAGAACCAGTAAAGCACTGCCTTCTTCCTTTATTGCTCTCTCCTATAGGGAGGTTTGGGTTAAGAGCAACATGTGCTACCTATTACATCACCCAATTATGATTTCAGATTTTATATGATTTATTGTAGTTTTTTTAAAGTGTGCAAAATGTGATAATGTGGACAAAAGAGAAAACAGGCTGGAAAGTAAAGCACTGTTATCAATCAACACTGTTAGACATGTTACAATGCAAGTGCGTTCCAGCATACACAAAACATGGAAACAGCTTTACAAACACAGTTTGTCTACAGTACATGGAATCAGAGTTTTTTATTATTATTATTATTATTATTGTGTTATTTAAATATGTTGAATAAAGGTGGATACAAATATGAAACATGCTCATTTGAGGGAAATTGTCTCTGCCATACACCGATCAGCCATAACAATAAAATCACCTGCTTTATATGGTGTAATCTTTTGTCACTGGAGCAACTCTGAACCATCAAGACCTGGACTCCACAAGACCTCTGAAGGTGTGCTGTGCTATCTGGCATCATGCAGTTAACAGCAGATTCCTGTAAGTTGTGAGGTTTGGCATTCATGGGTCAGACTTGTTAGTCCAGCACATCCCATAAATTAATGATCCTTGGACACCCATGAATGTTACCAGTTCACCAGTTGTCCTTCCATGGATTACTTTTGGTAGGTACTAACTCTTGCATACCAGGAACACAATGTGTCCCTTTGTTAAAATCTCTGAGATCAACTTCAAGAACCAACTGTCAACTTGCTGCCTAACATATCTAACACCCCTTGGGAGTTGCCAATATAGAGATATTATCAATGTTATTCACTTCACGCTTTCACCTGCTTCTAATGTTATGGTTGCTCGGTCCATACTAGAAACTCAAATTAGCTACAGTAGCTTGCTTCACAATACATGCTGTAGGCAGGTGCTTACTCTAATCTCAGCATAACTGCTTAAGTCTGTTTTATAAAGCTAGCTATATTGGCTCGATATTTAGTTAGATATGCAGTTTTGTAGAAAGCAAATAAAAAATAAATAAATAAAATGTAGGACTTAGTGCAGAACTTTTTGTGCCATCTTTTATATACAGCATCCATTTAAATCTCAGACTCTGGGTTTTTACTATTTAAGCCCAAATCCTTTTACTAAACAGAAATCAAAAGAATTAATTGCATTTTAAATCCTATGAAGAGTTCTCCTAATTTTGGCCAAGTATGACATAAGTGTCCCTCTTGCTAAACATTGAGGGAGATGGCAGATCTAGTCTGCTTTGGAAAAAAAGAAGGCACAGCTCTCAGCTCTAGCTCCGTCTAATCATATGATCAGGGGGATGAACTGTATAAACAAAGTTTTCATCACTCAAAGAAATGAAAAACAAAAGTTGTTTTTTGCCATCATTTGTTTAATTAATCCATACAGAATTAGTGTATGAAACACAGGTGCTATCTGCACGTCCAGACAAACCAAACAACAGCTAAAACTGAGCATGTGCTTGTAGAGCACAAAATGTCATTTTGTTTTTCCTGTGTATGTGTTTGCTGCAATCAAAGAGCGTGCAGTTCTCATAAAACAGAGAGCAGGCTGAGATCAACTGGACCTCGGGCTGAGGAAACTTCACTAGAATTGGCACAGGGAATAATTCAAGGCCTGTTTACCACACAGCACGCACTATTTAGTTTGTAGGTTTTGGCGCATCTCGTACATGGATTAATTCCCACCCACCTGAAATAATCTATTTGATGTTTGGGAGCGAAAACAAAAAGGACCTAAACATGATTATGGATCACAGAGAAAAATGTTTAATTGGCATGCTGTAAGTTGTTAATGATCAACATTTCTAAACACAATCTTAAACAAATCCAGATAAATATCTCTCATCATTTACCAACACAAGCACACAGACTTACAAGCCAAGAAGAATATTCTTTTTTTTCTTTTCCTCTTTTCTTTTTGTACAAGAGCCAAGTCATAAACATGTTTCCAATTTCCCTCTCTCCTGTATGGACCCTTTCCACTCGCTTGTACTTTATTCACACTGTCAACATAAATGTTAAAGAGATTACAGTATATGTGAAGATTAACTACAGGCTAAGATACTGAAAAAAATCTGGTACCATTAATAGTTCTGTTTCATCTGTAAGGCAAATGGGCTTCATGTCACACACCATTTTCTGCATTAGGTATGTTATTACACTTTCTGGTACTTAATGATTCCACACCAGAGACGTTTAGTTGAGATGGTTTTTCGAGTTCCTGAGAGTGTCCTCTAAGGCTTTTTATGTAAACGTTTGTGAGTTTATTCCAAAGTCTTAATAGTTATCCTAAAATGCTACATTTAAAGTGATAGCAATTAATACAATTAACGGTCATTTCAAAACAATGTACATTTAAACCAGAATAAAATATAAATCCTTGTTATTTTGAACCAAACAAAAATATTTGGGTATAGCTGTAATCCTGCAGCAATATTTAATATTTGCTTCAAAAAGGTACTGGAAACATGAACTCCTAAATTAATATAATCTGTCGGTGAAATGCAAAGAAGTTAATATATACTGTACAATATATTACACATAGAATTAAAATTTTCCATTTAAGTACCTGTAAAATGTAAAAAAAAAAAATAATAATAATTCTCATTTTCTAATATTATTTCCTCACACTATTGACACTTATTAAGCTCAGTGTTTTCCACGTCAGTGTGGGTTCTCTGTTTTCCTCAAACCTCCCAAAAACACGTCAAATAAAGAATTACACATGATGGGGTTGTTGATGTGATGGTTATCATCATGGCTTTGATGTGGTCATAGGCACAAAGGCGTAGCCCGAGTGCTGAAGATATCATACTGTAGCTGTGATGATAACCAGCAAAACCTTGAGTGCGATATTGCTTTTATACATCAGTTCCACAAACACCTTTTATCATCAACAGATTATGACTTATTTGTTTACTTAACCAGTTACTCTGCTTTACCAACACATATCCTTCCGTGACTGGTGGAGCTGGCGACCGACAGTTAGTGTGATTAACAGGGGTAATTCTTATCGCTACTACGTAGCCAAAAGGTGAGGGGAATAAAAGAGTTCACTTTAGAATATTCACTTCATTAAAGTTTGGGTTCCGGGTTGAATCACAAATAGCGTTAAATGGAAAGCTAGTGCACTATTTAGAGTATACAATCAACTGTCATACACACCAAGTAGGGCCTTTGATCAGGAATTAGAGACTGATTTTGGCCTTGTGTTAGATGCTAGTTACAGTAACTTTGTAGCTGTAAATAAAAGAACATTGACTTTGAATGACTTAGAAGCTATTATTAAAGAGTCAAAGTGGTGTTTATGATGACATAACATTATCAGATGTGTTTTCTTGCTGAAAGTGCTTCTGTAACAGTATTTTTTTCTATGTGGGGTTTGGGAGACGTTAGAGTATTATGGTGAACTTGTATGTTAAGATACTGTCTTCCCCAATCTCATTAATCACTCAGGTTTGTTAACGGTGACATGATTGGTTGCTTTACATCCCAGGGAGCCCTCATGTCTGTTTCCTTCTGGCTTTCCTTTTTAATTATGCTGTCATAGGTCTGCCGGAGTATCTGCTTGCACTCTGCACTAAGTCTACATTCACCTTATATATTACGTGACTGTGACCATACCTAACTTATTTCTCCTCCTCTTCTCTCTCCCTGTCTCTTTCTGTCGAGCTACACATGTTGCTCCTAAGCTGCCAGTGATCCAGACCCACTCTGCCCTCTGGACCTGTCTGACTTGTCCTGTTGCCCTGCTTCTGGTTGGAGACGTAGTTGCTTGGATGCCCCGTGTTGTCTGCTTCTGATGCATGTGGTGACTGAGGACAGTTCCAATTTACCATCAAGACAGTTCTGGCCTCAGATGATGCAGACAGCTGTTCTCTGAGGACTTGTGACTGCAGTGGCTCAATAGTTCAGTTCCTACAGTATACCTAAGACTCCAAAAACTAATTGGATTCCATATTAACTTAAAGATTTCAACTGTTATATTAAACATCCAGCCGCCTAACACAAGGTATGACTGCAGATCAATCCCTGCTATCTGTTATCACCCAAATGAGGATGGGTTCCCTGTTGAGTCTGGTTCCTAGGTTTCTTCCTATTGCCATCTCAGGGAGTTTTTCATACAAATGAAATATCATACAAATTTTCATAATTTTCTTTTGATTGTGATTGTGTAAAGCTGCTTTGTGACAGTGACAATGCTTTTGGGTTTCCTCCAGGTACCTACTGTAGGAATTGTTCAGGCTCCACACCATCTTTCACAATATTCATGCACCCCTTGCAGTAGTGAAAGTCAAAGTTAAATTGCTGCAGCATCAGTGGGAGGGTAGGGTGATATCAGGCTGGTGTTTTCAGTGCCTGCTTTGGTGGATCAAAACTCTGACATTTAAACCTACTCCACCGTCTTTTGCTTCAAGTTGTTCAATAACCTTCAAAAGTGGCAAGGTCTGCAAAGTGAGTGGATAAATTTATGATGCCACCCTACAAAGCCTAACATTATTTTCTTTTGATGTCCTGTGGAATAGCATAATTGGTCATTGTGCTGGGCTTTCCTACATCGATCACTACTCTCGCAAAAACTTGAGCAAGAACAAGTTCTAAGTGAGATTTGTAGGGTACAGTTTAGAGAGTACAGCATTGACATCTTTCAAGTGCTGCTTAGGGTGGGGAGAGAGACAATGATGTCAATGTATACAAAGCATTTGTGACCCCATAGTTTATCCAGAACTGTTTCCATAAGCCACAGAAACTTTACTTGCATCTAACAAGCTGAAACACTTTGCCCTGTATAGAGATTCCAGTATGTCATTGGCATTGGATAGGCATCTTGAGCAGTCTTAGAATTCAGTCTTCTATAATCTATGCAAAAGCAGTAGGGCCCATCTGGTTTCCCCACCAGCACCACTTGAGAGGCCCATACACACTGTGAGGGTTCCATGATGTCATCTTCCAACATCTGTCTTACGTGCTCCTCCATAATATTTCTTTCAGTGGGGATATCCGATAAACCCGATAAATGAAGTGGGAATTTCATGTATGTGATGCTGAATTATGGTGGTCCTTCCTATTTTTCATGAACACTTTAAGGCCCAAGCTTGGAACAGCTCCTGCTTCTAAGGAGGATGGGTTCTCAGAAGAGCTTCCTGGGCCAAGGATACATCTGTTGCCATCAAAATGGTGGAAAGAGGAGGAGCCATAGCCACATACAAATTTACAACCTGTCTTGGTTCTTCTAATGGTTACCATGTCAGGTTGGACCTCTTTCCATGAATCATTAACATGGTCACCTAAATTAAGTTGGACCTAAGACTTTGTTTTGTAAAATCTGGACATAAAATTAGTGGATAAGCCTTGTTTCCATGTGCCACGATATAGGGGTCTCTAACGTCCAGGCAGCCATGCCAGGTGTATGGCACCTGAAGCTTCGATTCGGCCCTAGGTAATTTTATGTTTCTTAATACAACTAACTACGGCTGGTTTGCAGTTCATTATACTTCTGAAAAATCCAGGATTGCTAACTGAAGTACTACCCTGTCTATCCTCTAATCTGAGCTCCCTGCTGGCAACCATTTGCATTTTAATGATCAGTCACAAAATGTAGGTTGTTAGTAACCCAACTATAATGATGTATACCTCTCAATATGGGCCACCACTCAACAAGTCATCCTGAAAATACTACCAGTATGTACCAGTATGCAACAGTATGTGTGAACCAGACCATTTGATTTTAATAAAAAACTAATCTAATTAGATTACTGTCACCTGCAAATAGAGCAAAGACATTCCCACAACCAAACAAATTCAACACTCAACAAATAAGCAATATATACAATGCCCTCCAAAGCTCAATGTCCATTAGTCCAACCACCCCACCAAAAAAAAAAATTAAATCAGCAATATAAAAAATAAGTTCTTAGCAATGCATTGCAGAAACAAAAAGAAAAAAAATCCAGGATTGATCTCACCAATAAGGCAGTTCCATTTTGATGTTAAGGTTAAAATTAGTTCCACAGGTTAGCACCGTCATCTTTGTCGTGCTCCCTTAAAGTGCATAAAATACAAAGAAATGACCTTGGGCATTTTGACAGTGACTGTGAGAGTTTCATCTTCCTTTTCCAAACAAAACACTCCATACTTCCTCCTCACCAATCTTTTTCTCCTCTTCCTGTTTCCAGTTGCTTGTCCCAGTCCACTTTTAGTAAAGTCCTTAAAGGGACTATGCAGCTTTTTCCAGTTCAAAACATAAACATATGTAAAACATAGATTAGGTTCCCAGTATAACATATGCAAACAATATCAAAACACATATCTTAATAAGGTTGACCCATGAAAAGTTTAATATTGTAAGGATTTTAATATTCGAATCTATTCAATTCATATCTGTGCAACACAAACATCTGACCCTTTTCTGATAGGGCACTTCTAAATTGGCCGTAGTACATGTGAGAATCTGTGTGCTCGTGCCATCCAGGGTGTCCACCCTTGTGCCTTAAGTTTCATTAAATAGAGCAGGGCCCCCAAAACTCTACATAAGATAAGCAGTGTGAAAAGTCCACTGTAATCACTCCAAAATAATCAAATTCTTATAATAAATGGATTTAAAAAAATATATCGTAGAAAAACAAAGGTTTGTGTAGAAGTTAGTGACCTGTCTTTTATTTCCATGTGGATTTGTATCGCGTCACAGATAGTGCAGATAGTTTATGTTCACATACAGCTACATGACACACTGCATGAAAGATCATATTTGAAAAAGCATAATAGGGGCACTTTAAAGCTGGTGTAAGATATAAGGAAAGTCGTAGCAGTACATGACTTAACTTGCGGAACCGTGTTACTTTATACAGTATGAGCATATAAAAAGATGTATTGTTAATTAATAAATAAAATTTATAATCACTGGCAAATTGCCATAAAAGAAGAACACAGTCACACTTTTTCACACTTTTCCATTTCTGTTTGTTCAATGCAAATAAGGACGTCTATTATGAAAAACAAAAGAAATTATCTACATCTATTTGTTAAGTAAAGACTTACAGTATCTGCCATTTTCACTTTTAGGAATACACACCGCATTGCTGCTTGCTTAGTGAACACATCTGGCCAATCTGGCCCAGAGAGTAGAGCTGTCACATCATAAGCAGCTCGTTTAGCTTTCCAGTCAGTTCATTTCAGCAATCCTCTCTCCCTCGTTCTGACCTGAAAGGTGGTGGAAAATGCATATAAGAGTCTTGTGAAAATATGAGGTTAAAAGGTTTTTTCGGTCCAGAGCGGCTTGGATGGTTTTCTTGTGTAAACAAAGTCATTTCACCTTCAAAAGCTCAAGGCTTCGCCCAGGGAATCTGCAAGTGTCCCGTAAAACTTATAAAGGTAAACATGGAGGTTCAACCACAGGTTTTATGGTAGTGCATACTGTGTATGTGCTAATTTCTGTCAGCTCTTTAAATGACAGACAGATAAAAGTCAGTATTGCTCTGATATGAATGGATCTTTTGGATGTCCTATTATCATGTGTTCTAATTATGCAGAAAAACATCGGTAAATGCTAAATAGAAACACTTTATATACCCTTGAATGATCGTAATATTTCCTTACATCAAATATTTCAAAAGCAATTTTTTTCCCTTAAATAAGACATCATGTTCCAATCATCTCTCTCACTCTCGTTTCATGTGACCTAGCCATTCTGTGCTTAACTGGAGCCTCGCATGCATGTCCCCTAATAATAAAGAGTACTCCCAGCCGACGCCAGTGAATGTTATTTATTAGAGCAGATAGAGGGCCCCCTGTGTCTGGATCTTAGCCAGCGTTACATTGTATATGATGCCGATTAAAGCCCTAGTGATGTAATCCTTAGGGAGATCTCCATGACCATGACTTGGCTCCACTCATGGCTTCAAGCGGTCCAGGGGGTAACGAGTGAGAGGACCCACCAACAGTGCACACACATTCACACATGCACTGGCTGGACCACAGGAACATTGCTGCTGAGGGTAGAGCTAACGACCTAACATCTGGAAATATCTACACGACGAGCTTTTGCAAGGAAGAGTCTTGCTTGAAAAACAAATACAGAAGGAAAGTATATGAATAGATTATGGATGGATTAATAAACATTAGAATTAATGAATAAGAAAAATAACAAGATGGAAAGGAAGAATCTTAGCTTTCGGAACATATAATTTTAAAACAATGCTAATATTGAGTCAGTACACATTGTGCTAAAACATCATTGCATCACACTGTTCAGAACAAGTTTATCAAAACCAGAGAAAAAAAACAGACTAGATCGGTTTTACGAACATTCTGCTTTCTTGGCCACTATTATGTCATAATAACAACCCCCTGACTTGTGTGGTTTTCACAGGCTGTGTGTAATTGCAACTGATGTCCACTGATTAGCCATAACATTGACACCACCACCACCAGGTAAACTGAACATTGATCACCAACTATACACCAGCAAACTGATGACAGGATCATGAGCACCCAACTCTCACCCATGCCGACAAAGACCAAAGGCCACCCATCCGGTCTGATCCCACAGAAAAGCTAATGCAGTACAAATCAATGCTGGCCATGATAGAAACAGACAAGAACACCCAGTGCTCCCCAGATCCCAATCGGATCAAGCACCCATAGGACGCACCAGACAAAGAAAGCCGATCCACAGAGGCCCCAACAACTTGACAGGCCAGACAGCACACCACAGAGGGCCTGTGGAGCCACCCCGCTAGCACAATGGGAACCTAAAACTTAGGTGGATTTAATTTTAATAGTTTTAATGATATGGCTGATCGGTGTATATCTGTGTACTCTGGTTCATTAGAAAAACTGGCAATCTAATCTAGTTTATGACACTCAGACCAAAGTCAAGCCTTATCATGCTCTTGCTTGACAACCATGTCAATACATACTGTACATAAGCGTACATTTGGCTGTCTCAACCTATCCGTAAAGTATGGATATAAAACATATGGTCCCAATATCTCAAGCCAATTTATAATGACGTTTATGGAGAGTATTTTATCTCCAAGGGGGACAGGATAGAAATGATAGATGAATGATTGCTTGGCAGAAAAGTAACTGGTTGGGGGGAAAAGAAATGATTGGTGTGTTGTTGTTTTTTTGTTTGGATAAACTATTTTGCTATTTTTTTTTCATTGCACAGTTGCTGGGAATGTCAGTTATACACACACTTCATCATCTTCCAAATGTATTAACTTTTTTTCCCCTATTGCAGTAATTTTGCATAATAGGAATCGTACAATGCAGTACCTTACTTGTTTGTGCATGTGCATCGCACATTTATACCTCAGGGAAAGAGGACATAGTTAAAGGATAAAGTTTTTGCGAATGGGGCAGAAATCTTATCATGAAATTTTCTTGAAAAAAATCTTTAATGTTATAATTTTTTAATATTGTCTGTAAGACATTTTATAAATAAATGTTTTTCTTCCTTTTTAAATGTTGGAATTACTTTTTTTTGTGAAAACAAAGATGGATGTTCCTCCATTTGAATAAGTGGAACATTCATTTTAGCCTGTGTAATTTTATTTTATGTAATCAGTTTTTTAAATGGTGCCTATAATTCTGGAGATGTAAGTTTAAAAAATCAGCACCATGCCAAAAAAGAGACTGGGGTTACGTCACATGTTGCCAGGTGCCAGGCAGCTATCGTGTCTAGAAAGAGAGTTCCCGTAAGCCAAAGCGATAAAGAAGTGTGGCAAGTGATTGCAAAGACATGAAGGGGCTGAGAGCCAAAATGTGGGTCAAAGGGTTACTCCATCCGGCAGTATACAGTACACCACACACATACACACAGGAATGTTTACATGCATTAAAAGTATGTGAGAGATGCTCTGATTGCCAGGAATTAATTCAAAAACGTGCCATTTCTCAAACTGGGAATGAGTAGGATATGGGAACACTGAGAACTCAGGAAGAGTGACCTGCCAAGAGATGAAGGAAGGGGAACGAGGAAGGGGATGGTAGACGCCTCATACTGTCTCGTCTGCTAATTTGGACACATCCAAGCTAAGTATGGTGTTCGTAGTTATATTTGTCGTCTTTTTTCCTCGACACGCGTTGCCATTGACATTCTCTCCCACACTAACAGACCTGCACACACATTCCTGCAGCTATATTTATCTAGCCGGATTACACTATTGTTCCTGAACCATCTTCCCATGCTCAGCACTGTACTTACACAAGATAAAGACATGGGTGCTTAGCTCATCTGATTAAATAAGTACGGCACACAACAAACTCTTCAGGAGCAGTCGTGTCCTGTACACATCTTTTCACTGCAATTGATTTGAGCTTGACCCCAATATAAACAAAAAACTGGTCATGGTCGGTTGCATGTAGAGGATGTGACTACAGGAAAATTACCACAGGCTTGCATGTTTTAAAAACTTTATACAATTTTTCTGAACCAAGGAAGAAGCATGCTTTTAACTGCAGTACTTCCTTTAGCCACATGAGGGCACCTGTCTGTTTTTAATTCATTTTGTCTCCTGATGGTAAATTCAAGTCATGCAGAAACAGAATATACAGCATTATAATCATCAGTAAAGGAGCATCAATATATAAGAAAAAAAAAAAGTCCTTTATGAGAAGACAGAGGAAGTATACTCTGGACTGACTTACGGGTGTGTTTCTGCACTGGGAAAGCCCCGAACAAGATTTTTAATTAATGCCATATTAACAGCATCCACATGTTCCTGGAAACTTTATAGTGTGAAAGCAATATATAGAGATTGTACATGATGATAACGTCTACGTATGTGGATTTTATGTTTGTGTGATATTCTTTGTTACAGCTTATGGCCTTCTCATAATCAACCATACACATAATATGATGGATTTATTTCAGACAACACCACAAAGGCTTAAAATGCTGTTCCCGTTTCTAAAAACACACACAGAGAAGGAAGAAAAGACACAAATTATGAGTCAATAGTGGATATAACAATTTAACCCCCTGTATAGAAGCATGTTTATTTAAAACAAAATATTCTGTAATGTTCTTCTGGCAATCCTAGAACACATTTAGGAGGAGTTGTTGATATATACAGTAATTGCGTACCAAGCTGAGTTATCTGGTCCAGTCCATTTGACATTGGACTTCAATGAGGCTCGTTACCTAAAATGAGTTTGACATCTCGAGCCTAGTGGTTAAGGGAAAGTGTTTGACAGGTCAGAGAAAACAAATCAGACCAGGTTACAAATGATCAGATAACAAAATACATGAAGAAAACAGAATGTTTATATGAGTAAGTGAGGAAATAGACTGAGATAGGCCAGGTTGTCCTGAGCTGCTTCCAAGGCCAGAGGAATTGTGTTGGGGCACAGGAAAACATGTGTGTGTTAATGAGCACCGTGTCGCCATGCTTTAATCTGCATCACTGGTTTCAGCTCTCAGCTGTGATATGAGCTCGGTCGGATTGAGATTCGGGGAATTTGATGGCTGGATCATCAACATTTAACTCTGCTAAGCGCCATACACACCAGTCTGTGATGCACTGAGTGTTCTGACACTTTTCTGTTGTGGGCATCATTAACCTTTTTTTTTTTTTTTTTTTCGTAACTTCTGCTACATTGGCTTTCCTGTGCGATCGGACCAGACGGGCTGACCTTTGATCCCCACAGGCATAGATGAGCCTTGGGTGCTCATGATCTTGTCACCAGTTTACTGGTATATCATTGATTAATGTTATTTAATTCACCTGGTGGCGGTGTTAGTGTTGTTGCGGACCGTAAGATTTAGTTTTGACAGTTAGGGAAGAACAACCAATACCTCACCCCTTTCAAGAAATAATACTTCTTCAGTTGATAATATTACAAATTCTGTTGATATTCTGTTGCTTATCACTTCTGAGTGACCAGTGGTTTAAAATCTTTGCTGCCTGAGGTGTTCCCACTGCGTTACTTTGAACTACAACAAGCACTAATAGAGGCCCATTGGACAAAGAATAATGCTGACCAATGCTTGCTCTGTGAGTATTGTCAGTGAAGGAGGAAGGGGCAGTTAAATACCACTCCATCCAACTGTTGTCTATACTGTTTATCCTGGCTAAGTGGTCTGAAGTCTAAGGGTGGGCTGTTCCTTGGATACGGTGCCAACCTACAGTATCACATAGCACAAGCACACACTCAGTCATACAATATACAGGCAATTTGGATACATTAATTCATTTACACTGCATTTATATCGACTGTTGGATGAAACTGGAGTACCTTGAGGGAACCCATCAAACACAGGAAGAACATAAAAAACTCCATGATTGAAGGAAATCCAAACCCCTAAATTTAGTTTTATTGAAAATTGTTATTTAAATGAAATTCTAATCTAACTATTATAACGGTGATATACAGAACATCTGTGTCTCCCATTTCTGCTGCTAAAGGTCTGGGCTGTGTAATCACATTGTGTAAAGTTTTTTTTTTTCAGGTTTTAAAATGTATTTTTGCTATAAATAGAACCAGGCATGGCAAATCCATTTGAAATTATATTATCTCATCTGCGTTCATCTTGCATTGTGGAAGCACACCTGCCGGATGCTGGATGGCTGTATGCTCTCAGCCGTCAATTGCTTATTATATGGTTACCCTAAAGAATTACTAGACCATAGCACAAGTCATGTGGCATAACCTTTTGGCAAAATTCTGTCTGAGGTTATTTCATTATTAATGTCATCTTGTTGCAACAACAACAAAAAAAAAATCCATGGTCACAAACCGCTGCTGGTTTTCATCATGGAAAAAATGTGGTTTGCGAATGTCTTTGCTCTGATTTTTGTCAAGAAAATGAACACTGCATGGAAGTGACACGGACCCGGGTAAAATACTTGCAGAAGACCAGTAAATGTGCTGTCTGTTTGTGGAGGATTATCTGCCTGCTTGACATTCCAACTAATTCATAAAGCTCAAGTAATTTATTTGGTTTTGTTAATTAATGTTATTCAGCTGAAAATTTAGAACGTGAC
>JAOVVA010000035.1:4458671-4469428 GCA_028565275.1 Leiocassis micropogon
TTCTTCCTATTGCCATCTCAGGGAGTTTTTCCTTGCCACTGTCGCCGTCACCCTTGGCTTGCTCATCAGAGACATTTATTTCATTCATCTCATTATTATCTAGACACATTTTTCTCACACATACACAATTTATTATTATTATTATTATAATTATATATATTTATTTATTATTATTTATTATTTAAAAGCACTATATAAATAAAATTGAATTGAATTGAATTGAACAAACCTGCAAAAAGACACTACGAACAGCTTCAGAGCACTGAACCTACCCAATTTAAAGTGAATGGCCACTATATCCCTCAATAATTATGAGGAAATTATGGCAAGAGGAGAACCAAATATGGATTATTTCCCACATGAAGGAAACAATGCTCTGTGCTGTTAATGAGCACACAAAATCTACAAGGCTTGTTTCTGTCATCTTTAATTTGATGACAACAAAGCAGGCCAAACCTCAATCAAGGACCAGAAATAAAGAGAGAAGAACCAGATGAGGAAATAAATAACAGTGGTGCAGGGAATGCAAGGAACATAGTAAAATGCTGTGGTTTTCTCAGGCACTTTTCTCACCACTTGGTCAAAAAACAAAGGGACTGATGAAGACAGGACAGAGGTCAAACACCAGACCAATTCCTCTCTTCCTGTCCAATTCCACCACAATACCATTTTAACAATGCCATCTTCTCACTCCACATTTCATTTCATTTCACTTTTTTCCGCATTACACTCGCATTGCTACACAAGCTCCCTGCTCTTCTAGTCCTTTTAAAATTATTTCTCCACAATGTTCTCAAAACTGAATTGTGTCTGGTATTCAGTTATTAAATTACACTATTAATTAAAAGGGATGACAGTTTACTTTAAGGCAATGTTTATAAGGTTGATCAACAAAATCATCACATAAAATGACATAAATCATAAGATACATTAATACAGGTTTAATAAAACCATAAAACACACTGCTTTTATCCACTTACTGTTGCTTAGAGGACTTTGAGTATCCAAGAGGTTGGTATTAAGTAGAGCATTTCCTCGGTTATATGGCACCTTGATTACATAAATCTAAGAATGTGTTATGACACCTTCTGGGATAAATTACAGAAGTAAATTGTATTAGAACAGACTGACTGTCAACTAAATTTTAGCTCAGTTTACTAATACAGTATAAGCAAAATATGCTAAGTGCATTGGAAAATACAACAAAGACAAACCTGCAGTGTGTCCTGGCAATAGTTGAAACTGTATAAAGTAATAAAGGGTTTCTAGACAGTAATCACACTGAAACATAGTTTGCTTCAGCCCTTTAATATAAAACATCATAAATTTAATTTAAAAAAACTATAAAAAATTATTAGCACACATAAAACATGTCATACATGATATCATCATAAGGGGTTGATATCCAAGAGTATGTCTGTGTAATCAGGAATCTTCATGATAAATGTCATAATATTTAATGTCATGCCAGGTAGGCGTGAAATTTGCTTGCATTACTGTATTATTTTTATAAGATTGTTGAAATTTAAGAATTGTACTCTGCAATTTTAAAAAAATGTCGCCAGCTATCTGCTTGCTTTTCATAAATTAGTACATTACATCAGTCAGATGGGCTTGGTTTGGCAACAAGTTTCAATTTCGCATAAAGTTTATCAATGTAGAAAATCTAAGAATAATTCTGTCAACTGAGATCTCTTGCTACACCATGTACGCTAAAGATGTCCAGTACTTTTGAATATGTACCGTTTAAGCCAAAAAAACTACACTGCTGAAGATGAGAATGGGTCGTCTTTGCCACTACCTCAGTAAAATATACTGTAGAGACAAAAAAAAATTATAAAATGAGGAGAATCCTTTGCCTCCCTAGAATGCATGACCTACATCAACATTAGCCGGGTTTATTAATCTGGTGTATGGCAACAAACAAAAAGTTTGTTGTTTTAGTTTTTTTTTTTTTTTTCCTAATGGTTACCCCATTATTGATACCAGCTGGGCAGCAAGTCAATCTTATAGTGAATATATGATTATATACAAGATGTTTTTTCATTCAAATTAATTAATTGTCAGGCTATGTAGCATTAGTCATAGGACCAGCAAACTTTAAACTTTCAGACTCTTTTTCTTAATGCAAAACTGCATAGTTTCTTTAAAAAGACAGCCAGCTTTTAACCAGGTAAGTAATAAAAACAAGTCTAAATGAAAACATGACCAAATCTGGTCCAGTTCGTCAGTAAAGTTAAGTAAATTTTTATTTTTATTTTATGATGGATACATTCAATACACTCAGTATCCTGTGTGGCACATTAACACTTATTTGTGGCTATCAAACATTTGATGTTATCTATATACAATTAAAGTTGCTATTGCGACTTATTGTCCCGTTCAGCAGTTTTGCATCACCATAAATCATTAACATCAAAAACACACAGAGGTAATGATAAAATAAGACCCATTATTTGTTATATTACTAAACATCAATTATTATGATGAACTCATGACAGGATATGACATCATGCATGACATATTTATGTCATAACCACGTCTGTGTCATGACACAGGTTTTAAATAACCATGAAGACTACATGCAAAACCCCTCACAGACATTAACCAGAGCTCAGGATCAAACCCAGAACCCTGGAGCTGTCTGCACCACTGTGCTGCTGTTAATCACTTTGTGCAATACTAAAAAGTTGATACTTTTTTCAGCAGAGACTTTGATTGCACCAAGCTTTAAAAGATCTGTCCAAGTAGAGTGAATATAATTCTCACAACATTGCTCTTTCTATAAGGTTATTCCACTCTGACATTCATATCTAAACAGCATTAGAGTTCTTTGTGTGGTCTGACTCCGAAGGCAACTGGAGACAGTCCTGGTTTACGTAACTGAGAGTTGAGGTGTGTTCTGTGAGGCTGAGCGCCATTAGTTAAGATGTAAAATAGATCTTTCTTATTGGAGGTCAAGAGTTTTAAGCTGAAAGAGCCAAGCAAATGGATGCATTAAGGACACATCGTGGATGTCTAGCCACTATGGCATTATACACTTAAACCACAAGCTCTCAGACACACACACAAACACACAGGCCTATGGAATGCAGCCTCACATGACTCTACAAGAACAACACTCAGAAATTTGTTAAACCAATTAACAAAAGCAAACTTTCAAATGCAGGCATTTTCAGCTTTTGTTTGTCTGGGTTAAAACATTTGACCTGTACACAGAGAATGACTTCCCTGTAATAGGAAATGGGGTACTGGCTTGCACAGTGTAATCAAGTCAGGAGAGAGCTAAATGACACTTGCAGACTTGAAAACTTCCCCTGATGGTGTCAATAATTCAGATCACTAACAGGCATTGAGTCCAATACTGCTTATACTAATATGATTTCCTACGTACATTGGCTAGCTTTGTCTATAAATAGCAAAAGATAATGCAGGTGAAACAAATTATATACATATAGGTCTTGTAGGGAAAATTTCTTCTAAAACAACTGTCAAATAAAAAAATAAGTATTTAAAAAAGGTTAAAATTTGGAACAGTTTAGGCTCAACAATTTGCCAGCAAACAGTGGCATGTCTTTTGCACTAATGTGGCACATATTTTGTACTTTTCTGACACTTGAATGCAAGTTGCTTTAACTTAAAGTTTTAGTTAACTTAACTTTTAGTTAAAGTTGGTTTGGTTTATATCAGTTAAACTGTGGCAAATCTTTCCCCCTAGGCTCGAAGGTATTTTGTCACCGACTGTCTTACTGTAAATGTGATTGTATGTTGCTTGTAAGTTATAAGCAAGTTTCATAAAAGTCATTTGCTTATCACCAATCGTTCTGGACCTTGGACCTTGAATAGAATTCAGACCTTTGAAAATAAAGTTTAAGAACCTCTGACATAGACACTAACACATGGTGCATTTGGAGGAGGTGTGAAATAAAGGCATTTGATGTATGAAAACATGCGTTATCTGGGGGTATTTCAGCTGGAGCATTAACACACACATAAACACACACACACACACACACACACACACACACGCATACACACACACACTCTGGTATAGCTGTTAGATCTGTGTTAACTTGTTAAAGAAATAGGAAAATATGGGCCCCGTAAGAGAATATGCCTACACCTCCAATGTTATCAGTCTGCAAAACAATTGGGAATTGGGATTCAATAGGTTTTTAAGTGTATTTATGATTTTCAGTATTTCAGTATTGTATTTATATAAAGTCAGGTCCAAATCAGTAGGAATTGTTGAACGTTCAAGTGCTGAACGTTGAACTGTTATGCCCGAGGTCTGAATACCGATGGGAGTAATCATATAACTCAGCTTTGGATATGAGCCATGATGTCTAAGAAAAGGGTGAATGCGGACACACTGACATACCCATCAAAAACAATAGCCATAGATCTTGTACTTACATTGTCTCTTACACTGCTGGGTCTGGTAGAACATGTAGACAGTCTAGCAAGCAAATTGCTGTTGTAAGTGACCCTGTGCAGACGCTGAGGCCAACATGGGGCAAACACCACCTGGATGAGTAAAAATGATTGTCAGTGAACATATAGTCAAACAGCAGCACAGCTGGAGTGAAGCTGGATAAATGGGCCCATGAAACTTTACTCGCTAGGGTTGTTTTCACAAACTGTTCATGTACTGACAGAAAACTTATTACACTATGTTGGTTGGTCTTCCAACGAGTTATTTTAGAAGTTCAACACAATTAGAGAATTCAGTTTTACTAATTGTATTAAATATGTGCTTATCCTGTAAGCAAATTTTTATATCAATCCAGTCTTTAATAACTTGCTTAAAGATAAATTTAAGCAATTGAATAAATTCCATATGAATGTAACCAACAAGTACCTTATGATATACTGATTGTTTTTACTTTAACACCCAGACTAAATCCTGTATCCATGAATCCTTCCTGCCTATGCTCCATGCCTATTTCTCCATGACCCATTCCCTTAGCCCCTTCACCTACTTGCCCCTTCCTGCTCTAAATCAGTCTGTCATTGCCGCCTCACTAGCTGCTTCCTGCTCCATTGGCCTCAACTCATGGGATACTGTGTACCAGGCTTGCAACATGTTTGCCTAGCATGGTAGAAGGTCAAATACACCAACACAAAGACTTGTTTAATACAGCTGAATGTCTGTCACAGATAATACAGGATACTTTTATCCACCAACATTGTTAACAATAGTATTGTGAAAATTTTTTCATCTTACATTAAACTCCAGAATGATTTATTTGCTTGTAAAGTTCCAACCAACATGATTCATTCTGTTGATATTTTGGTAAAATAAACCAATTACCAAACCTTTTGTAAGAACATTGGACTAGCCAACTATGGGCAAGTTGAGTTAGGTCAAGACTGAAAGTTGCACAACTGCATTTGTTGTCAGCTCTGGCACTTCACTTTAATGTGCACCAGTCATGTTTAATGAAATTTAATGAGCACAGCTATTATCTTTCTGTCTTTAGGCGCACTCATTATGTAGCTTTTGCCACCTTTGCTTTTTGTTTCATGTAATTTTTTCCTTGTTTACCAAGGTATTTTTTTATTTACTAGAGGTGATTTCTACGTATGTGTTTTACCTATTAAATGTTTACCTGCATTTGTATCTGCACGTGACTTAGAATTCTGACACTCACCAGTCAACCAAGAGTAAGGGCTCAAATGAACTTTTTTATTTGCATGCGTGTCCTTGGCATGGTAGAAAAACAGTAACATAAAACTTTCAAAACAAATCATGTTGCAGCTTCCCAGCTTGTGCACTGCTTTCTGCTTGGCTTTGGGTTTACTCTGCTCATGGCCACACACATTCTCAGCTCACTGCACACAAAGAGATAGAGAGAGAAAATGTAAATATACGTGGGACAAACAGGGTTTAGATGTGTTGCATTAGACAATACTTTCTCCTTAAGAAATTTTTACCATGTTGCAGGTACCATGGTGGTTTGATAGTACCTGTACCATGCTATTTTTGACAGTACTATGGTATTTGCTGATACACCACATGCACCACACTATGGTACATGGTATCATGGTACATACTTTGGTACAAGCATATATGACCTATAGTTTGTATAGCATGTGTACGTATGTGTTCCACAGTACCATTATATTGCCAAAAAAATTATAGTTATACATTTTATGTACTATAATAGTAAAAATTATATAGTAGGGTACCATTGTATGTATGTAACATGTATTAAATACCATAGTGCATGTTCACAATCTTAATATTGCAACAACAGTATGGTATTGTCTGTACTATACCATACCAGTACCAATAGTAATGTATTATGGTGCAGTATGTACAAAAATACCATGTTTCTTTTTGGGTTTAATAAAAATATCCATCCATCTATTAGATGCATGATGAACTTTGGCATAGTCACTGTGGTACCCAGTAATTACCATGGTATTCACTAAAGTACTGTGCTACACACCATAGTACTACCATTGTCCCAGCTGAAGTGCCACAGTACCTACCCTGGTACTCTATAAATTTCTAGGCCACCTATCATAGTACTGTCTGAAGTTTCACGCCGATACTGTGTTATATTATTGTACTATAGCTTACCATGGTACAATATAGTACATATCATATTAAAATTTTATCTCTGTACATACTTCCAATAAACCAAGGCTTGACCTGCTACACTTACACTGAGCAGTTGTTAATTACAGTTTTTACAACCTCTTAATTTAATAGGAGTTATTTTAACATAAGTTGAATATGAAAATTAAGTGTATGACTAGGTTAGTTTAAAAAACTGACAGGTGACAGACGTGACCATGGAAAAAAAAACATAGAATAAATACATGATTAAATTTTAAAGGACATCATAAAGTAAACAAATAAATAAACACGTAAACAAACAAATAAAACACTAAAATTTCAATTAAAATAACTTATTTTTAAATATTTAAGTGGCAACATGAAATCTGAATTTCATGACATATTCAATTACATATCCTTCACAAATCTTAGAAAATGATTTCAGCATTGACTCTAAATGAAAAGACCAAACCACACAATACCGAGCTGCACCCTGAAACAGTGTCTGCTTTCATTTATCTCATTCTAATTCAGTAATGAGAACAAAATTACACTACGTGACTGAGGACACCGGACCATCACACGTACATGAGGGCCTTGTCTAAATTGTTGATACTAAGTTTGAAGGGCACAATTGTATAGGATATCTTATGTTTGCCGTAGAGATTTTCATCACCAAAACTAAGAGGCCCAAACCTGTTCCAGCATGTCAGTGCCACCATGCATGAAAGTGAGCTGCATGAATACAATGTTTGCAAAGATTAAGGGCCTACTCAAAGCCTTGACCCACTGACTGCCTTTGAATTGAATGAACTGGAACACAGACTGTACCTCAGGATTCCTTGCATGATACCAGTTCACGTTCAACAAATGCGTATAAGAGACACGCTCAACAAATACATAGAAGGGTTACGATCAGGTGTCCACAAACTTTTGGCCATATAATAGATATTAGTCTTACCTCAAGCATTTCTAGGACCCAGTGTATTTTTAACACTGTTAAAGTTTCCTGGACATCTTTATAATGGTTCTTTATAACAGTATTCTGCTGACCAAAACTGGACACCCACTAATAATTTCAAGGACATTTATTAATGTGAAAGGTGGGCTTTTAAAATACTGTAAAGCATGTCATCTGGTACCGTGAATCTGCAAATAGAGAATTAACTATGCCATTGGGACAATTTACAGTATGCAGAAGAACACGCGAGAAATCTGAGATCTTCAAATGCCACAAGAACCTTACATACACACTGAGATGGGAGCCATTATTAATGTGATTCATAACTTCAATCTCCCCAATGTATTACAACATTACATTTCTGCACCTAGGTACCATTAATGCACATCTGGTCCAGAAAACTGAAAGATAAAAACTTGTGTAGGAAAAAATTGTCAGGAAAAAAAAAAATTCCTGGTTTTGTCCACCTAATATATAACAGCCATGGAGACAACGGTGTGCATTGTCTGCCTTTCATCTTGCACAACAATCTTTCACAACCTGGTGACATTTTGACCTTTGCTGTGACCCTTGACCTCATGGGTTCAACAAGAGTCTGAGCACTGTGAGGACTGGCATCTCTGTTGTTTGCCTACATGCCACTCCATCTCAGACTGAAACAGAAACAAGCAGACTCCTGCACACCGACAGCAAAAGCATCTCGAAGCATTATGCTTATGTAGTTTCAAAATATTAAAAGTGTACTTAGGAGGAGTGAAGTAGCCAAAGTTTCGCAATTTTGGGAATCATTAAATTTTAATTATTTCATTAATTGTAAAAGATTTGTGTAATGACATTTATTTATGCAATATTTTGAGTCTCTTCCTCATTAGTAGTTTTCCTAGAGTACACAAGTCTTCGAAAATGATTGACAAAAAAAATTGACTCCATTTGAGGGTATAAATGAAAAGACAACATTATAAAGATGTCCTATGATAGGGTTTGGTAAACAAACCCTATAAACTGTTTCAAAAATGGAACAAATGTCTGCTACGTGACTGAAAGCATGAAGACACTTAACCATTACATGTACATGCAGGCCTTCTCCAAATTGTTGTTCCACACAATTGTATAGAATATCATATGCAAGCTGTAGAGATTTTCATCACCAAAACTAAGAGGCCCAAACCTGTTCCTGCATGTCAATGCCACCATGCAGCAGCAAAAATGAGCTTCATAAAGACAATGTTTGAAAAGATTAGTGTGCAAGGACTCAAGGAGCCTACGCTGATCCCCAACTAACAGAATGAGTACCTCAGGACTCTCTCCCTGCACGACACCAGTTTATAATCTTACTATAATGCCTTTTAACCTTACTATAATGGGCACAAATCTAACAAAAAATTTAAAAAGTGCAAAAATGGAGCCATAAAGTAGCCGATGTGGGTGGATGTGCCTTGGTGTAAAATTAAAATTTGGGAATCATGCTTTCTATCATGCATTTCTATCAGAAGCAAATGTGATCACTGAGCAATGCTGATATCTGGGAGTCTGCGTGCTTCCAATACATTGTGTCAGAGTGTCAGAATAGCCTGTGTTGGTGTATGTGGGAGCTGTCTGCACTTTTAGTGGAGTTAAAATGGTCTCTCTAACCTCTCTGACATATGGGGATTTTCTTCATCTAATAAAAGGTATTGCTGCAAATTCTCAAGAAACTGCATAAGCTACATTTTATGAAAAAAAAACGCTGCAGTGTTTAAAATATAGTTGGGTGTAGATTTTCTTTCAGCTTTATTATTTCATTACTAGGTTTTTCAGATTCTACAGTAGGGAATACTGCCAAGGACTTTTGTTTTTTGTCAGGCATCTTCTTATAAAGGTTTATGCATGCGGTGACTTCTGGTAACTATGGAGGCCTTTGAGTTCAGTGAATTCACTGTCATGTTCAAGAAACCAATTTGAGATATTTTTTGCTTTGGGACATAGCACGTTATCCTGTGGTCATAAAGGAATGGACATGGTCAGGAAAAATACTCAGGTAGGCTATGACATTTAAACAATACTCAATTGGTCCTAAGGGGCCCAAAGTGTTGCAAGAAAATCTCCCCCACACATCATTACACCAGCAGCAGCAGCCTAAACTGTTGATACAAGGTAGGATGGATCCATGCTTGCTGTTACACCAAATTTTTACCCAGGCATCCGAATGTTGCAACAGAAATCAAGACTCATCAGACCAATGTTTTTCCAGCCTTTACATTCCAATTTTGGTGACCCTATGCAAATTATAGCCACAAGAATGGCATCTGGTGTGGTCTTCTGCTGCTGAAGCCCATCTGCTTAAGTTTCACCATGTTTCACATTCAGAGTTGCTCTTTAGCATATGTTGGTTGTAACAAGATTTTATATGAGTTACTGTTGCCTTTCTATCAGCTTAAACAAGTCTCCTTAAATTCCCCTTGGAATTCTGCCATCAACAAGGCATTTTCCCCCAGAGAACGGAAACTCTTCTTTCTCTTTCTCTTTTTCAGACCGTTTAAAAAAAAAAAAAAAATCTTTTTTTTGTGTGTGTTTTTGGTTGTACACAAAAATCCCAGTAGATCAGCAGAAATACTCAGACGAGCCCATTTGGCATCAACAACTATGCCACATTCAAAGTCACTTAAATCACCTTTCCTTCCTAATCTGATGTTAGCAGACCTAGCAGAGTGGCTGATATAGATATTTGTGGTAGATATTTGCATTAATGAAATGGCCAGTGAGTATAATGAATTTAATTATCATCAATTTCAACAAGATTTGGATGCTCTATAATAGTGCAGGACACCTACACAATTATCAAACAGGCAGGGGTGAAGGCTAACATGATTTGTCCAAGCCACATGAAGCCAGCCAACCACTTTTTTTCAAGTTTCCACAATGCTATATTCAATTCAATTCAATTTTATTTATATAGCGCTTTTAACAATTGTCATTGTCCCAAAGCAGCTTTACACAATCAAAAGAATTATATACTATATACTGTGCGGCCAAAAGAAACCTCACACAGTAACATTTAATTGGAAAGCCTTTCGCTTTAGTATATTCAGGTAGTCAGCTTACCTCATTTTGGGCACATAACACTGCTGAACCTAGACCTGAGTAACAGAAGCAACCCCAGTTCATAACACTGCCCCCATAGACGTGTACAGTATTCACTAAGCATGAGGGGTGCATCGCTTCATCTGCCCATCTTCTTACTCTGATGCA
>JAOVVA010000035.1:4473541-4501580 GCA_028565275.1 Leiocassis micropogon
AACAAAAACATGGAGACAGCTACTACCAAAAATAAAACAGCAAAATAAGCATGGCTTTTAGGATAAAGCTCCTAAATATATATATATATATAATTTTTTTTTAAATCAGACTAGTTCATCTTGTGGTGCGTTGATTTTAGGCTAATTACCGAGAAAATGCATTGTCATAGCTGGTGTCATACTGGCACATTACAATCACCCAAATATTAATATTTCCATCTAGTAGTTATATGTACAGCTGTGGTACTTTTTCCCGTAGTTGGCACATTGACTGATAGTTAATTTAGCCTAAGTCACAAGCAACTTTGGTTAAAGAGGGCTACCTGGTTAGCTCACATGTAGCAGTTAATGGTGAAATATTAGCATACTTGCCAAGGGGGAAAGGTGTAAAATATTGTTATAACTCGGGAGAAACGCGGGAAAATTTTGACCGCGGAGTAAATTACTAGCTAGTGAAAAACCCGGAGTCTCCAGGGAAAATCGGGAGGGAGCAGGTATTCATATTTGTGAGAAGATCAGTGTTTTGTAACACCCCAGCATTTTATTCTCTCAAGCAGTGAGATTAATAAAGTTCTAATGTTAATGTGGTTGCCAACGCTAGCAACCTAACTAAATGCCAGCATCATGCTAGCACTACAGTTTAACGTTCATTCATCACTTCACCATCTTCGTACACCCTGCAAGCATTCTACAAAGAAAGCTAAAAAGCTTAGACATCTTAGCCGTTTCTTTCATACACAGGTGGGGTTCTTTGGCTAGCTAGCAGCAATTGTCAACTAAATTATCATACCTCAGACCAAGAAGACAAAGCAGACGGTGAAGATGGGTTTTACTTTTTCGCACCAAATTTAAAATTAAATATTCTTTACAAGGAGTCAAAATAAGTTAAAACCACAGAGTCTGTGGTATAAAAACAAACAAAAACAACAACAACAACTGTGGTATACTTACACACAGCTTATAATTTACACAGCTTAAGTTTGTTTTTAAATTGCAAAAAGAATTCAAATGCTACCTGTGGGTGGTTTAGCATGTGGATTAGCATCATCTAGGTAACACCTGTGAGGTTGAATGTTTTTTTTAATAGTAAAAATCAGTCAGCTGGTTACAGTATTATTATTAGGCATGTTCTATGTTAACCAGTGTGGTTTGACATATTAAGTAAATTTTTACCTTTTTTTTTTTAAGTTAATGTTACTGCATGATCAATTTTTGAAAACCAGTAGTTTTATCATAGAGTTTTCAGTGTTCAACAGTAGTTACCAGAACATGTAACTTTAGAGAAAGCGGTTAATTATATTCTATAAATAAAGACCAACATGTTTGTTTGTGGAAAGGTTATCTTGGGATTTATATATATTTTACTTTAACTCGGTTCTTTTCTGAAGCATGCCACCTCAGGAGACCAAGAATCTCAACAAAGAAAATGCAGGAGAATGTTCCGGAGTCTCCATCAGCACCACATCATCAGTCAGGTAAGCCCATTACTCAACCTTCAGAAAGTTGGGAATGGAATAGCTGAATGGTGTTTAGGTAAATCTCAAATGTTTTAATATATATTTTTTTGTTCCATTAGATACTAAGCAACTCCAGGAGTTGCAGACTTTGGACAAACTTGTTGGACATCCACCACAAGAGAAGACAGATGTAGCCGGTGAGAGAGAACTTTTCCTGGCATTGGCCTGTTCTTGTAGCCCTTACATATACAGCAAGCAACCAATTTTCCTTTAAAATTTTTTGACTGATTCTTTTCACTAGAAGATTGTCACAATTCTGTGGCCTTTATGTAACTCATATATAAATCATACTTTGAGTTGAGTAATGTGACACTTAATATCTTTGTCAAGTTGGGTGACATTTTGTATCATTTAGTGTCTTGATTTGCCAGATTTTCCTGGTGTTTGTTATATTGTGTGAATTGTAATTTTTTTACACTGTATGCTGTTAATTGAGGATTTTTGATATGTTCAATAAAACTATAATATTTTTCATTTGTGTTTTATGCATCTCAATTATATCTGACTTTAATCTCATTATGGTCTTATATATGGCTCATTTGCTTCTCTTTCAAATGCAGTTCTGTTTCTCATGTACATCTTAAATTTCTCAACATACACAGAGACTGGAAAAGACAGTCCAGTAGAAGATCATCAAAGACTACACATTCCAGTATCAAGCCCAACCTTTATACAGCAACAATCATTCCGGTTCTATCACTGGCAAAGAGACTAGAAATCACCTAAACAAAGTTTCTAGACAGATCAAGTACAAAAGAAATAATAAAAATAAGTAAATGTTGTTGTTTTTTTCCCCCTGATACATCTTTGCTGAGGTTCAGTGAAAAGACAAAGAACAGCAATAAATTTTATTCATTAATAAATTACCATTAATAATCACTTTTACATTCTTTTTTAATTAAATGCATTTATTTTCATTACAAATTATATTATTGTCAACAGCCTACTTTCATAAATTTCTTACTATTTCATATGATCCCCTTTTTTGCTTTCATATCAGTGTGCATTTGAGCTGGCGCAGACTTTACAAGTTTGTACAAAACCTTATTTAAGCCAAATCTAGCGGAGTCATGAAAAATGAACAAAGACCATAATGTGGTCAATATCATGCATTTGTTTACAAATAAAGGACAAGATATAGTGCAGAATTTATGGAGGGTGTTCAAGTCAAACCGGGACTTTGTACAGAATAACAAAACTCATTTACTGTATGAGAGTAAAAACATCCTTTATTTCTCGATATAATCCCCTACTATACTACTTATTCCGGTGTTTCACTAATGCTTGGATACTATCAAGGTAGAAAGTTTTCTCAGAACGCCGGAGCCATGATCGAACTGCCTGCTTTATATCTGAAACACTAGCCTCCCTGGAACACCTTTAACGGCCCAAATATGTGGAAATAGCTTGAAGTGAGGTCAGGACTAACTCCCAGCCGAGTTCCTGTAACGTGCAAGTGGTGTTGGTGAATGAGTGTGTTTACAGTTCCCACAAACAGATGCATGTCTTCATGAATCAGGCGATACACTCACTGAATGTTCATGGAAGCAACTGCAGTGGGCTCCAAACCACCTCGTCCTGGATCGTTCACAGATGTTCGGCCTTCTTCAAAAATGTTTCCACCGTATAATGTTTTACTTCAGCTGAGAGTCTCATACTGTGCTTGAAGTCTTCTGTAAATGTCAATGTGTTTTATGCCTTCATTCACCAAAACTTTTTCAAAAGTCCCAATTTGATCTGAACGTCCCTTGTAGAATACAAAATATTTAAGATATTGAACACTTACTTTTTTGCTTTTGTATTTTTAATTTTGAATAAAAAAAATTAATCCTAGATTTTCCATGTGTTCTCAGACCTTTTTATCCTGATGTTTATCGACTATTTAAAATTTCATAATTAATTGAATAACTCTAATTCCAGAGCTACCAGACCCCTCACTGAAAACATTTGTAAATCTAACATCTAACATCCATTGCAAAATGTTGCCAACTATTCAAAAGTTAGGTTCACTTTGTGCAGTTGATTGATGCAAGCCAGATTCTGTTCTGGAACATGGAATGAGACCACCTCACTTAGATGGTAATACATCTTTTTAAAATATATAATATTTTAAAAAGCAATAAAAAATGTTAATGTAAAAAAAAAAGAAAAAAGGTTTTTATTCTACACTGCTGGAGATTACAATGTCATAATGATAGCTTTGTGTAATGTTATTTGCCTGGATATTTTGAACAATTCTGCATGAATTACATTTAAAAATACTAATAGTATGAATAATTTTTTAGCTTTTAACTAAAATATTCCCAATACCGTCCTGGTTCCAAAGTGCTACTGAAGTGTGGCTCCAGTTGCCAGAGTAAACATGTGGCAATGTCAAGTTACTAATGTATATAAGTGACAAAACATAAACATTGCACTGCAGGAAACATTCCAGCAAAGGAAAATCTGCCTTTTATTAATGAAGCTTCTTTAAAAAGATTTTGATCAAACACCAACACTTCAGCCTCCCATGAGCAAGCTGAATGTTTATTCATGTTAAAAACTCTTCGGTGCAGCGGATGCTCTTAGACAGGCTCCACTGATCTGGCTTCTCCAACGCTTAAAATCTCTGCCTATCGAAAAAATGTTTTTCTTTCACTAATTGTTAAGATTAGCTCAAAGAATGTTGAAACTGGCAGTTGTTTGACATTGTACTTAGTCAAGAGTGTATGTAAATTGTGCACACAAACTCAATTAGGTTGTGTATAAAATGTCAGCTATGACAGCCAGAGCTACTCAAGCACAGCCATTCTTACTGTGAATTATTAACAAATATTTACTCAGATTTACTTCCTGCAATTGCATCTGATGAAATCTTTAAATGCAAAGGGACTAATATTTACTTTTTGTAGCTGGCTGAACTCTCCACGATGACCTTATCGCTTTCTTATTATCCCTTCTCACACGAATCACATATGGCAGTAAATTGGTAGAAAGGGAACAAGGGGGTTCAGAAGCACATAGACCATTGGACTGGGATTAACTAATGACTATTACAGACATGCACAGAATCTGCAGTGTATGCTGTTTCATATCTACACGTATCACACAGCAAGAGAGACCGAGGTGGTATGGGAGTCAAGTAGCCTAGTATTTGAAAATGGGCCTCAGTCTACATGTCCTCACCATTCAGCTGCATGTCTAAAACAGTACGTCTTTTTTAAAAATCTTTTTCCACCACTTAAACCAAGAACAAGCTTCCAGTGTTTTTCATCATAATTCATGTTGCCTGGCTTTACAGTGATCAGCAAACAGTGATTCTACCTACAAAAGCACAGGTTGAATACACATCAAACAACATGTGTGGCAATGTCCCAAATCCACATGATACACCTACCATATGAGCCTCTGATGACAGTCTCATAAGTCAACATGAACGCCTTTGAGGACATGCAACATTATGGGTAAAAATAAATAGTGCTCATCCCAGGAGTCTGTACATCACCAGAACGAGATCTGCACAAGTGTTCAGCATGCACAGAGATGAAATCCACTTCTGGCTAATAGTCTTAACATGGTAAACACGTGGTGCTATGCTGCCCAACTCAGCCAGCTGAGCCTCAGCGCCCTTCGGTTTATATTTTTCCTTTACATTTATTGATGAGACACCTTTTTAAACAGCACTGCTAGAAGCTGATGCTATAGAACAATTTAGTCTCATCTTCAGGGGACTTGCCATTGAACCGACTGGAGTGTCTGATACTCACTCACTCATCGTCTATACCACTTAATCCTGTATTCATGGTCAAGGTGGGCACGGAGCCTATCCCAGGTGACTTAGGGCACAAGGCGGGGCACACCCTGGACAGGGTGCCAATCCATCGCAGGGCACACACACACATAAACACACTACGGGCAAACTATCAAGAATGACTCTATAAGCAGAAGTGATGATGGATTTTGATATTATTAACATAGCATTTTGTTAAACAGAAATATTAATGCATTAAAAAAATTATTACAAAGCACAATAATCACAAGACTGAAAAGAGAATGTGAGAAAACTTAGCTCAATCATGTTTCTGAATAAAAAATTAAACACTATCATTAAAAGTGATTCACAACTGAGGTGAATCATTCACATAAACGTGTTACAAAAACAGAAATAAACTGGTTTAAATTCATATTGCATAGCAGCAGTACTATTTAGAAGAAGAAAAAATCACCTCAGAAGAGCAAAAATAAATAACGAACTAAATAAAATGCTCTTGTGGTGCCTAACCCCCCCCCCCCCCTTCCCCACACACACCCACACACACACACACCACCATGTGACCACCTATGTTGCCTATGCCACAATTTTGGATCACTACAATTTCAGAAATTGTGATGAGCCATGGGCAGTCATACGGTAGGATTGTGGCTTACCTGGGTGTGGCAACGTGACCTGAAGTGATCTACAGCTTGCTGGCAGGGGGTACCATGCTTTTTATAACTTGAAGGTCTGCCGTATGTCCAAACATAACCCTTGTCATTCAAGGCTCTCCATAGTCAATCGTAGGCAGGCAGGGACGGTATCACTGGTAAGTGTACAGTGGGATTAGTTAAGTTATATATACAGTATAGGCAGCACGGTGGTGTAGTGGTTAGCACCATCTCCAGGGTCCGGGTTCGATTCCAGGCCAGGCTTTATTCCATGTCCCTGAATACAGGATAAAACGGTATAAAAGATGAGAAAGTAAGTGAGTGATTGAATATATATATAGTTTGGGGTCACTTTCTAACTCCATGATCGAAATCCCCAGTACTGTTGTAGAATGTAGAAAATAACAAAATAACTAAACAAAAACAAAGAAATTTGCAAGTGACCCCTAACTTTTGAATGCCAGACGACTTTTGAATGCAGGTGACTCCACTGACACCAAGACACCGCCGTGAACGTTTGCAGTGGGGACAAGACCATGTGACCTGGTCAATGCAGCAGTGATCTACCGTCCTGTGCACAGAAATGATTGTCGTCAGCATTACGAGGTGAGAGATACGCTGAGGTCAACATGGTCCCCAAGGTTTGCTTTGATGGAGGAGGTGCAACAGTCTGGGCAGGCATCACCAGTCAGCGCAAAACAGATTTGGTTATTGTACATGGCTCAGTCACTGCACGTCCTTACCTCAGAGACATCATAGAACCCATCATCATCCCTCAATTCCGCCAGCCCACCCCCAACTTTCTGTTCATGGATGATAATGTTCCACCACATCGTGGCAGAATTGTCACAGCTCGACTTCAGGAAGTTGGAGTGCCTAATATATACCATATATATATATATGCCATCAATGTCCCCTGACCTGAACCCCATAGAGCACGTCTGGGACCAGTTGAAGCAGAAACTGGATGATCGTACCCCACCCCCACATGACCTGGCAAAACTGCGTGTAGGACTTGTGGAAGAGTGAAACGCATTGCCTCAGAACAACATCATGAGGCTAGTGAGGAGCATGAGATGTCGCTGTCAAGCTGTCATTGTGGCAAATGGTGGAAACACCCGCTACTGACATTGTCAATTTTTGTTATTTGGGGCTATCCCTGTTATTGTCTAAATTTTTGGGGTAATAAATATCCAATAATGAACACAATAACAATAAAATCATCTGTCTAATATTGTGTAGGACTGTCATATCAACTCCATCATCTACCATCAAGACATGGACTCCACAAGACCTCTGAAGGTGTGCTGTGGTATCTTGCACCAATGTGTTAGCAGCAGGTCCTTTAAGTCCTGTAAGTTACAAGGCGGCATAATAATGGATCAAACTTGCCAGTCCAGCACACCCCAAATGATGTTCAATTAGTTAAAGAATTTGGAGGCCTTGGAAGTCAACACCTTTGTCATGTTCCTCAAATCATTCCTAAATGATTTTTTACTGCGGCAGGGGACCTTATCCCACTTAAAGAGTCCAAAGCCATTAGGGAATACAACATTTTTTGGTAAATGGTACATGTCAAAGGTACATCCACATGAACACCAAGCAGAACATTGCCCAGAGCATCATACTGTCCCCATCCTGGAGTCATTAATTGCAAAGGTAAATTGAGGCACCTGTACCCAGACATAATACAGCATAAATTTCTTCCTCACTCTTTTTGCTCACTACAATCCAATAAAAACCCACCATAAACAGTCAAGATATGACTGGGACAACTTTCACATTTAAAAGATTATTGATGTTCTTGGCTTACTTTCTTACTATATGTGAAGTTTTACTAATACTAATGGTTAAAGCCTATACTTCATCCACAGAATAATCCTATGTAAAGAACATGATTGATTAAGAGGCACCTACTGACACAAACATATTCAACACGTCAGAAGATGGCAGAGATGAAAAATAGATCTACTGTATAATAAAGTAGAATAGTAATAAAGCCTATAAATAATGCATACTTTTAAATAATCCTACAGGTGTAAAGCAAACTACCTAAATTCCCCTTCATCCTTTGTTTTTTTTATTGTCCTGGCCTGGCTACCACCCTCCTAACCCACCCAACACACACATGCATACACCCATCACCATAAATCCATCTCTTTTCCTCTCTGTCTCTCTCTTTTCCCTAGTACAGCTCTTAGGAATGCAGTCTATTTCCCTAAAGGAAGTGAGGAACTCAGCCCTGCCCAGGATCCCCCTCCTCTTTTTTAGGTTACAGTGAACTGAAAAGCCCCTGTGAGCCATGGACCCCCTTCCTGCAGGTCCCACCCTCGATCTGGCCTCATTCCCATTCCTGCCACAGCCGGACAGTTCCCTCCACCACCACAGTGCCCCTCTTGTCCCTGGAAGAATTTTTACACTATACTGTATACTGTATGTGGTCCTACTGTATGGCAACAGTTCCATCTTCCCAAAGTCCAAGCACCCTCCTGTGCTGTTATTCTGTACCACTTGCATTCAGTTTGTTCAAATGTTTCATTTGAATCAGGGATATTTTTTAATATGTTTAATACAATTAACATCATGCGCTACGAATTATATCAATGGATATGCTATATTATCTTTTATACATTTATAATATTGTATATTTAGTGTCCAGATTTGCAGAGTTTCAGATAGGTGGATTCAATTGAGCCTAGAGATGGCTGTCAAAGACAAACTTCAATCCTGAGAGAGAGAGAGAGAGAGAGAGAGAGAGAGAGAGAGAGAGAGAGAGAGAGAGAATAAATGTGTTCTTGTGTATCACAAGGAATGGATTATGATTTTAAATATTCCCCCTAAGCTGAAATCCAAACCTGCTAAATGTGATAAGTACAGTGTATGTGCTTTCTTTTCTTACAATGCCAAACACATTCCTTCTCTCTCTCTCTCTCTCTCTCTCTCTCTCTAATAGAGAGTGCTTTATAATAGTACTTTTTCATGACAGTCAGCTCTGTCATGCACCTTGACATTTAACATGAAACATTTTTTTTGAAATACATTTTCTCATACACAAATTCAAACTCACCGATCAGCCATAAAACAAACACCACTGCCAGGTAAATTGAATAACATTAATAACATTGATTAATAATTATATACCAGTAAACTGGTGACAGGGTCATAAGCAATGCTTATTTATGCCAGTGGGGACCAAAGGCTGGCCCGTTTGGTCTGATCTCTCAGAAAACTGTTGCTGCACAAATTGCTGAAAAAAAGTTAATGCCGGGCCTCTGATAGAAAGATATAAAAACACAATGTGCAGTGCATGTGGTTAAACAAGCAAATAATCTCTGAATTCCTCAGATGTCAATCCAACTGAGCATCCATGGGATGTGCTGGACAAACAAGCCTGATCCGTGGATCCCCCACCTTGCACCCTATAGCCCTCAAGGGATCTGCTACTAATGTCCTGGTGCCAGACACCACGGCACATGCCTGTAGGTCTTGTGGAGTCATGCCTCTAGGGGGTCAGTGCTGCTTAGAGTAGCACAAAAAGAACCAAAAACCCACAGTTGCAAGAAAAAAAGTCATTGAACCACTTCCAATTTAAAGAAAATTTCTTCTTTAATAAACTGGTCAGGAAATGTGATCTGATTGTCAACAAAGTCACAATTTAAATTAAAAATAGTATTTCTAAGCTGATAAAACACAAACAGTTATGATCTCTTAATGTCTTTATTGAATACACCCATCAAACCTACAAAGTGAAGGTGCAACACTAGGTGTCTCTAGAAAGATGTCTCTAAAAATCAACTGCAGTTAGAAGTTAGACAACCTGGGGGCCAATCAATGAAATAATAATGGAAGTACGGCTTAGAGATAGCTCAACTTGTAAAAACACTCCAACAGTGTGAGAGATTTATTTACACGCAACAACAACTAATGCCTCACAAAAAAAAAAGAGATACCAGAAGACCTACGATCAAGATTGGTTGATTTGCATGTAGCTAGAAAGTTTAGATATGCAGTTAGACAAACTGTCTATAAATAGAAACTATTTGGTACAATAGCTATTCTCCATAGACATGGCTGCCCAACCAAGATCACAACAAATTCACAACACAGAATGCTCAGTGAAGTAAGAAAACATTATATTACGTTATATTATGAACCATTCCAATTTTAGGCTTATTATTGAATGGTGCACAATAAAATTCTATACAGCTTTTTATTCCAAAACTCTCCAGCTACAGAGCAGAAGAGGTCCAACATGACATTATTTATAACCCTACATGTTCATGACTTACTGAGGTTTTAATATTAAGTCCATTCAATTTAAGAGGCCAGTCAGACAAGCTAATAACAATAAGAACTCCATAATAAATACAATTCTGATAATGGCGGGTCATTACTTCTCCCTTGATTTAAAAAATCCCAGACTCTATGCTGGCAAAGCTTCACAGGTCCCACATTGAAAACCACTGATCTAGACAATGCCTGTTAGTGGCCAAACCTCTATTCCTGGCATTTACTATACATAGACGTGCCAGTCCCTGTAAGAGGGAGAGGCAGAGATTGAAACTTCTAAAACACCCTTTCCTGAGCACCAACATGGTATCCATAACAAACATACAATCTCAGACTCATTAGCACGCCTTCTTTTTGGTCTCCTTCCTATACGCAAGCAGTGCCAGGTTTTTGCCAGACCCTAGAGCCAAGCATGGCATCGGTGCCAGCTTGTCCGTGCAGAACTCCTCCTCCGTATACCACCGTTAAGATCTATCTGTGCGTTCGCTTTGCCAGCTCTGGCACATTTGTGCTTTTGGCTGTCTGATCGGTTCTTATGTCCATCCTGGGGATAGGTTTTAGAGGTGTAAAGAGAGAATTTATTTCACAGTCCCGGCTTCATGCTGTAACAGATCTGAAAGCAGATTTATTGCATTTAAACTGCTCTCAGAGACCATAACGCTGGTAGCCGCACACTTGTGCCACTTTAGCACACTGCCAAAAAGTGAAGTCATGCACTCTTTCAAAGTGTGTTATGGTAGATTGAACATTACCACCCTTATTACTAAAACAATCACGTAAGAGTTTCTGTTTATACTGAGCATTTTTTTATTCCATAACACATGTATTAGATCTAGGTACATTAGCAGAAAAAAAAATTGCTATTATTTCTTTTGTACAAAATGAGACAATACAAAAATACTAATAGTGAACTTTGATACATTTGTAGATGCAGTTCTTTTTAAAAAATTTATATGACAAATCTACAATAGTTTAGTAAGCTAAATACAAAACAATCTGTCAATCAATGCTTGTTGAAGCAGCAATTTGTAAATAACACAGGTCATGACACTGTTTTTTATTTATAGTGGATATATCTAAATATGTTCAGAAATAATATTTTACATAGTTAATTTTAGTAATCTATACATTATTTATATATTTAAAATAAAATGCTGAAATGATACGGACGGACTAGACAATGTGAGGGATGTGCAACATGTTGGATGTATGGCATTGTGTAGATGCTCTCTATGGCATGTAAACTAATCAGTTTATTTGTGTATATAACACTGTACAGGTGTTAGTGAGAACAGTAGACATTATTTTAGATAAGAAAAAAACAAAGAAAATAAATCCACAGTTTTCTTCCATTTTTTTTTCTTCACATGGTAACAGTCCTTGGCACAGAGACAAGGACTAGGTGCAGAAACACATTGAGACACACGCATACAAAGTATCTCACTCACACACACTCATACACAAAAATGTGGCACTGTGGTGGGACCCCACACCTTGAACATGATGGGTTGGATGGGAGTCCTGGCAGGCAATTTAATCAACGCCATCCCTGGCTTTAGATACAGTTGGCACTGCCGTTGAGTGATTATGTGCTTGGATGGGAGAAGAATCCATACCAGCCAGCAGAAGAGACTCGTTCAGCCATCCAAAATGAAATGTGCCAAGCCAGTGCAGTCGATAGGACTCTCCATACCATCGTGTCCCATCCCGTCCCATTCCATCCTGCTCAGGACAATTCACAACCACTGGATCCAGGTGCACGGCTCTGCCATGCTCTTTCAGCTGGGTGGCCATCTTCAGTTCACTACTTCACTACTAAAATGTGCCTACCATCTTTTATCTACAACCCATCCCCCATCCCACCCCCTTCAAATCCCAGTAAAATGCAACATCCCTTAGAGCTAGGCTTCTGTGTGGATAGCTTAGGACAGCAGGGATGGGTCTAGTGCTTTGGAGTGTCAGCATATCCTAATGGTATGTGAAGGCCACAACTTGATTCTACAGGACCCTCACATACCACAGCGTAAGAGTTCACTGGTATACAGTCTACCACACACTAAACCTCATCGAGCGTCCTCAGAGCTATACCGCCCAGACAGCGAGTGGTGACGATTTATAATGATCGGATATAGTGCTATAAGTTATTTTTCTTTATACTGTTAAAATATCTGTGCTAGTAACATTGCAGGTAATAAAGTATCATTCCTATAACTAAGGAATTTGTTTTCTTATACTGGCGAAAGGCCTTGGAGACAAGACGGAGGAAAAGGGGGAAAGAAAAGAGTGAGAGAGAGAAACAAAAAGAGAGGTCAGTCTCACAGTTCCACTTTTCATTCATTTACCATGCATCCATTCATTCATTCATTAGTACTTGGTTTGCTTTCCATCTGTCCCGTTATTAATATGGCGCCTTAAAGTACTGCAAAGGCTCAATCAGTTCCTGCTGCTTTGGGAACAACCTCCCAAAAATGAATGACTTTTCTTGTGATTGTTAAGCTTGCATAAATTGGGCTCAAAAAAGAAACAGCAAGGTTTGTAATAGTACAAAAATATAGAGTCTCAAAAACAAACAAAAAAAGTCTCCATTTCCTGCCTCTACATTCTACTGTCAGATGAGAGAAAGAGACAGCAACAGTTAAAATGCTGCGCCTCTTCATTCACAGGTGGCTCTTCAGGTTCTTCAAAGGTATGATGGAATCACATGATCCTCTCACACCATGTTGTGATGGTTGTTTCTGTCTATGGTGTCAGCGGAGGGCAGGAGTTCTTTCTTAATCGGCGATGGCGGAGGACTGACGGTCTTGATTTTGGGCTTAAACAGGTCTGACACATAGAAGACCTACGGAGGAGACAAGAGAAAATAAAAGCAGGTTAGAATTAAGCTTTGAAGTGAAAGTGCAACCTTGGTGAAAAGCGTTCATGAAAAATAAACGATAACTTATATAGTATAACTCATATAGTAACGATAACTCATATAGTATGTCTTCCAATTCGCACGTTTTGCAACATGACTTGTAAAGCACAGCTGTCTAAAAACTCTGTGATTAATAGGGGAATTATTACATCATTAATGTCGTCATTCACCCCATTGACCTGAGCAGCTCGAACTCAGCTACTTCCTTGTCTGAGCTCACACTCTTGATAACAGCCGTCCAACAACAACAGTCTTTCAAAATCACTGACTCAGAAGGGAAGACAAATGCTTCCACTTGTTTCCCTGGGCCCCTTTAAGAAAGTTAAGACAGAGTGAACTGTGTGTCAGAGGCACTGAGAAAGGAACAGATATCATCTGCCAGGCATGGTTCTATGGTCTAATGATGACATCACTGGTTTAAGAGGGAAATCAGGATAATAAGTGTGCATGCGGCAACAAGCCAGGCACATGTAGGAGGATTCTCACGCAGTCTGGGAGGTCAAATTGGTGATTTACAACTCCACCTGGACTGGCTTATAAAGGCAAATTAATCGAAGTGCGAATCTCTGACATTTTGGGCTTGGAGAAAGCGTAGATTATTTAGTGTTCCTGGCAGAGCTGATGTAAAAATGAAGCCAATAAATTTTCACAATTCATATAAGCCAGGTTACAGTACACAAAGTCAAAAGTGTATATTACTGCCATTTCAACATAGCTGCTGAGAGGATACAGTTGAGGTGAGGATGATGCGCAACATGAATTGGTGATTATTTTTTTAATGACTCGAAAACTTGCATGACATCCAAGAAAATCATTCGTTTTCATTGGAATTTCCTTTACATTTCCATGAGATCTGGTAGGCGAAGCAGACTTTCAACAGCTTTGGTCTTACACACCCATGTGTTTGACTAAAGCCTGGGCTACAGCTGAGAAAAATGCTAATACCGTGGAGTAACAGATTCCAACAAGCTTGTTATCACATGCACATGCACACGCACACAAAGACTGTATAATATAATAAAGGTTAGCATGATTCAACCAACAGCTTTTTTTTTTCTTTTTTTTACACTTCCTGCCATGCTATCGGTCATGCCATATCATAGCTCAGAAATGGTAGGGGAAATGCAAGACAGCTTAAAAAAAGAGGGGGAGGGGATTTCCCTTTTCTGAGTCAATGACTGATAGCGTGAGATCTCAACCCTGCCAGTCTTACAATTGAAAATTATGATGCAGTTTAGTCTGAGAGAGAGTTTGGTGCCATCATTAACAAAAAAAAACACTTTTACAACAGTGGAATATTGGAGCCAGTCCCCTGCCGTCTGCCCTCTCTCTCTCTCTCTCTCTCTCGCTTCCCGCCTCCAAACTCACACACACACGCACACATGCACACACAAAGAGCGCCTTGCCATAGTTTGAGAAAGGGCACCCGGATCCAGTGTTCACTGTACAAGTGTTCATGATTAGATCATGGCATTTTCTGTGTGACCTTTCGACACAAGTACAAATGACATCAGAACACTGGAACATAAGCCCACTCACTAATTGTACGTCTATGTCATTATCCCTCAATAGACTACATGATTATAATGAGCATGTATAATGGGTATGTACCAGCTCTGCGGCAGATGAGCCATCGTTTTATGTGAATGGCGAACACGATGACCTCTGCCCTATGACCCTAGGCGGTAATGAAGCTTTATCATGAAGGGAGTGCTTCCTGTGGTAAGACCCTCACATGTGAAAGTGCTCTTCCTCTGCACTGTTAGCCCATTGTGTTCGAAATGCCTCATCAGCAACAGGAACCAGTCTGGGTTGTGGGGCTTACAGATGAGTGCGTCTTCAATACATTGCAGAGAAAACCAATAATCATAAAAATAATAATAATGAATATATTAATAATATAATTAATTAATAAATAATGTTCTTAAAAATGGTATGTAAATGGAGCTTTAGGAGATTTTTAAAAGCAATTAAAGTATGTGTTGTATGTCTGTAAAGTTTGTAGGTTCTGAAGTCCGTCATGCTTTCAAGCATGTATTGGCGTAAAAAATTAGATTTGCAAGTTGGCATAAGGAAATTTTCCACTCTTTCATCTGGCCAATCTGAAACCCTATGAAATGGTGCTTAAGGGTTTCTTCTTTGGAAAAAATATGGCATGAGTACAGTTTTGTAAGCCTCGATTCAAAGAACCTAAGTCTCTTTGGTTTCTGGTTTAGACTGTGTGATTTAAGTATATAAGATATACAGTAAGTATGCGCAATCACACATGCCTTTTCTTAATCTTTAATTAAAACTAATAAATTTCATGCTGGTAAAATTTGACCACATAGTGAGATGGAGCCATTAGGAGCTCAGAGTGTACAGCATCTGACTCACACATGCACACAGACAGACAGCAACTGGAAAAATAAACACATAAATATTTTACCATCGTTAGGTACGATGGTAGTCTGATACCTGTACCATGAGATTTTTAAGGTAATTTTTGCTAATATACTATGGTTTTACTATAGTATGTACTTTGGTACAATGTTACATATACTAAAGTATGGTACATGGTTCTGTCATATACAGCAGTATGGTATGATGGAATACGTATTATAATGCTGTCGAAAATATTTTATGCATTCATAATTAAATACCATAGGGTATATTCAAAGTCTTAATTGCATGCAATAATATAGTACTGCCAGTAGTACCGCCAGTAGTACAAACATACCATACTACATACCTGCTGAGCTTTGGTAGCCACTGTGGCAATCAGTACGTACCATGGTATTCACCAAATTATTGTGGTACACAACATAGTACTACCTGGCACTCAATGAGGTACCACAGTATCTGGCCTGGTACTATGGCGATTACCATGCTAAGGGCTTTAGTACCACAGTGATGCTATGGTATGTACTATGATGGTAAGCTACAGTACATACCATATTAAAATCTGTTATGGGAATTTATAACAATCCAACCATTGTGCCAGGGAATGATGGCAGTTTTAAAAAGAGAATCTGGTGGAATAGAAAAATTTTCGGATGTTTGAGCATCTGAGACTTGTTTTTTACCCAATACATTACAGGAAAGAAATATACAAAAACAAACAGCACTCTTGACTATGGGTTTAGTGTTAACAGGCTAATAATAAACTAATAGCGTGGGTGGTCTTCTATGTGTTTTTAGAATACAGGCTCTGCTTGTGTGAATATTAGTGTATAGGTGCAGCCTATATTATATGTTTTTGGAGACATTGCATGAAGGTGCATCATTGTAAAGACTGGAAAGACCAGAAGGATCAATGTTTGGCACATATTTAATCCCGTCTTAACTTGGGCTGATTTTAATGACGCTGTTAGGATTTCCTTGGCTTTACATAAACACACACATTATTTTTGGCTCCCTACTGCATCCCCTGCCTGTCACGGCTCAAAAGAGTGCTGTAAAAGATGGAAAGCACAACAGTCAGACGTATGGAAGAAAATGATAGGATATCAGGATATCTATCTTGGCATACAACGCAGCAAAGAACAATTAAGTCTTATCAATGAAGAAACACCATTCCGGAACAGTGACCATGACCCTTAGCGCTCTAGTGGAAAGCTGGGATACTGGAAGTCAGGAAGTGAAGAAAGAACAGGAGGAGCATGTATAGCGTGAGCGAAGAAATGGAGAAAAGCAGAAAGGAAAAGGCAGTTGGTGCGTTTCTTTCAAGCTGTTTCCTCTTTCACCTACCATTTTGACTTTCTGTAAAAAGCGGTTCCAGTATGCTTAGTATGCAGGAAGAAATTTGGGATAGCTTTAATGTCTTGATGATGCAAACACCTCATGGGTGAGGAGGATGTGATGGCTCTTCAAAGAAAGCAGACTACTGTGGGTTTTTTCATTGGTTTGTCAGACAAAACACAAACCACACGTCCTCTTGCTCGGCTTGTGACTCCGTGTTGGTGTGTATAGTGTGTATTTGTTAGGTTCTGGAGATCCTTCGGGCCTACTTTCTTCATAGATGAAACTCCATGTCTGGAGTTTCCTTTCATCGAGCGCAGCCCAGCAGATTGACGATACTCTGAGTGGAACTTTGTCAGCTTCCATCTCCATAAGCCTTATGAGCTGGTTCGAGTTAATGAGGAGCAGACGCGAAGCCTGTCGGCAGCTCCGCACCACTGCCAGAGCTCACCAGAACACACCACTTAAAAGCCAGGACTCTCTACTTCAAAGCTTAAACTCGCCGCTTTAAAGTCCCTGGTATCTTATCAGGAATAAAAGATTTTGTCTAAAAACTCGGCTTCACTTCAGAATAAACACCAACACGAACATGGAAGAAGTGGTCGGTTTAGACGCTATGAAGCTTCAGTCATGCCTCAATATGGTGTGAACCGGTCCAGCATGTGTTTGTATTAAATTATAACATTAGGTTTTGGTTATGTTTTCATTTGTTCAGCAGCCACGTGCACTGTATGTATTTCCCATATGTTCCCACTGAACTCTTGCTGTTAGAGATACTCTAATTGGGCTTTCCAAAGTGTTCGCAGATGTGTGCGTGTGAGCACAGTGGAACAGGCAGAGGGGAGAAAGGGGAATGGGAGAGATTCCAGCGCAGGGTCATAAAACAATCGCACGGACACAGCCTTAATCTACAAGACTGCACTCTCACTCTTTCTTTTAACATTGTTTTAGTGGTGCATTGGTCGTCACAGACATGCACATTGACTTTTAGAGAGGACATGATGCTGTGAAAGTTAAGTTGAGCTTCATTTTAATGGACAAGCTTTATTTTACAATAGAAAACGCTAGTTAAATAGGAAAACTATTTGTTAGATAAAAAGGGTTGTCTTCATGTGGTAGAAGAAAAACAAGGGATATGAGCCTGAGAACCATTTGGAATCATTCTCTAAAACATATTTGTAATGACCTCAGTGTTGCACAAATAATTGGAAAGGATGCGTGTTAACTATTTGTGTACTACCAAATGTAGGAGAAAAAAGAAAACAGCCGGAGTAAAATTGTGCTTTCTGGGTAATGTAGTCCAGTAGAAACTTGCCAACATGCAGCAACCACTGACAAACGACCTGGTACATTTGGAGCATAGAAATCTTGCCAGGACTTTGTAATCACCACGGTAGGCTCTGTGAAAGCACTTTTCATTTGAATGCCACTAACAATTTCCATGTTTGCCTTTGGCCCCCTGTTCAGAGGCAGTTATGAGCTGGGCAAAGTGGTTTTAGGGTTGAAGATGATGCGGGGTGATAGTGCTTTCATGGTCTCATGCCCTTCTGGTTTCCAAAGAAATGGGTTTTCGTGTTGAATGAGTTGAATATAAAAAATCTTTACAGTTGGACAAGTTTGTTAACAGAGAATAAGAGACAAAGAGGGGTTAAATGGAGGAGAGGGTATGATCTGGGGAATGTCCTGGTCTGTCTCCAGTGGTTTGGTTTCCAGACTCCAAATGGTCTCTGTCCTCACTTTGACATGAAGAGAAAAACAGCCAATGATAATGCAGCTCTTGAATGTCTCTCACTGTGGCGAGCACAAACCTTACCACACAACACTTCCGGTCTATTGGAGGACAAAGAGAATTCTACAAGAAAAGATTTCTCAGTGGGAATCGTGTTTGGGGTGAACATGTCTAGTTATAAACTTATGGTTAAAATAACAGCACTAGAAAGAGCAGACAAGAGGCACGGAGACTTTGCATGGCTGCTCTCAGCACGTGGTTTGTGTTTGTGGGCGCGACGTCTGCTGTTTGAGGCTGCTGCTGCAAACAGCGTGTGTATGTGAGTTGAAGCTGGTGGAAACTCGGCGCCGTCCTCGTAACATGAGTAGCCTTAACCCTTAAATTTTATAGCGATCTAATTTAAATGTGAAATATCGCTTGGGATTATTTCATATCAGTGGCTTGATTGAAAATCTATCTCTGCGACAAAACAACAAAGGTATTCCCTGTCACATTTACAGCATCTGTTTTTACACTTAACTCCGTTACGAACACAACTGGATACCCGAGCATGTGAAATGACTTTGTGACTGAGATGAACATGTGATATTGTGGTATTTGGTGTATTGGATGTAATATACTAGTATTTAAAATACACAGATCAGCCATAACATTATTTCCACCTAGGGCCACGGCTCTGGCTCCTTGGGGGCATGGCTTCGCAGGGCCTTTGGGGGATGTGGTGTGGTGTCTGGCACTAGGATGTTGACATCAGATTGAGGACCCTTGGGTGCTTGATCAGATTGGGTGCTTGATCAGATTGGGATCTGTCGAGTTTGGAGGCTAGGTTAGCAGCCTTGGGCCCTTTGCCTATTGTATGGGCCCTGTATTGACTCCATGCACAGTAGGGTGCACTGGGTGTTCTGGTGACTTTCTAGGGGGCCAAAATTGACTTTTTCCAGCGAGTTGTGCAGCATTGGCTTTCCTGTGGAATCAGACCGAACATGTTGGCCTTTGGAGCCCACAGGTATGGGTCAGCCTAATGGGTGCCCATGATCCTGTCACTAGTTTACTGGTATATAATTGATAATCAATTTTCATGTGTTAATGTTATGTGGTTTTAATGTTATAGCTGATCAGTGTATATTTACCAAGAATCCACTGTTAAGTGGCTTATTAGAGTATATAATTAGATAAGGAAAACCAGCAAAGTCGATGTGATGTACTTACTATGCAGTATGCCACCAGCGCCCCTTGTACAAAGCCAGCCAGCACATCAGTGGGATGGTGCTTATGGTCCGAAACACGAGACAGACCGGTGTAAAAGGCCATCATCAGAAGAGTGAACTGCACCAGCGGCCTCAGGAGACGAGCGCCACGCCACGTAAACCGAGACTGCAGGTAGAACTGGAAGAAGAGACAGAAAGAAAGAAGACAGAAGCTTCCGTGTTAAAACAGGGCTGTATTTTTGTTAGTAGATTCTACGATATGGGTCAGTTTGAAATCATACAGTTTAATGTCACTGGATGACACTAGCTTCAAAATGGCTAAGAATTGCAACCATGTGACGGGTTCCATAAATAAGTCTCTCAGACAGCTGTACAAACAGCTACATACAAACACTCATATTGAACAAATGCTACGATATGCTACATTACTATACACTTTATAGAATTATACAATTTATAAATGATTAAATCTTACAGATTAAATTTATTTTAAACTTCTTCATCAATTAGACTTGTAGCATGTGTCTAAGGCTTGGATGTGTCAGTGGAACATCACAGATCTCAGAGGGATGTTCTTCATCGTTTCTAGCCTCCTTGACCCAAAGACCTTGAGAAAGAATGCGGTTTCTGGGAACAGGAAGGACCTCTGGATCAAGAAAACACCAGCAGTCAGTTGAGAGCGAGAGATGATGAGGAAGTAGCAGGTGGGGGCCAGCAACTGGATGACGCAGTGTGATGTTAAAAGCAGACAGATCTCACGGATGGGTCAGTGTGAACACTATTCATTTCCTGTATTCGCCAGCCAAATGCAAGGCATTTAGGTGAGATGTTAATGTAACTCCTGTTACACCCACATCATAAAAGACTGACGACCAAAGTGTCAGACAAAACAAACAACAGCACAGAAACATTAGCATTGCCAGCTAAGGTGTGGACGAGGTCGGTTTAGTCTTCCTGAACGATTTGCCGTTCACATTGCTGCCATTGTATGTGCACCAGAAGGAAAGGATCCCTCCCTACGGATGTTTGGAAATGGAGTTTCCTCGCTGCTTGTAGGATGGGTGGAGCTCGCCGCTCGCCGCTCGCCAGACGGTAACCCGTAGCCTAAAAATAAATCTTTTTTGTTCATTCGTTCATTTTTTGTTTGGTAATTTTTTTTTTTATCGTGTTAAACGAGTTCACAATATTTACTTCCAGCTAAAATGACACTAGAGAATTCTGCATACTGAAAACAGCCCATGAGTCTAATCTACTAAGCAGGTCTGCTAATTCCGCATTCACAAACAGCTTAGGGCAAAATGGTGATAAAAAGATAAAAGTGATTGAGGATGTGTGTGGGCACTAAGCTATTACACAGTCTTGTTAAAGCATGTATTGCGGTATCCTGACTCAGCATTTGGGGAAAAAACACCATCCAGCATTGCTTTCCTGGATTGCATTTCTTTCAAGAAAATTCACCATCCTTGTAAAGGGAAGAAAGCCAGTTTCTATAAAAGGCCAGTTTCAATATGAAACACTTTTTGTTTTTATTTAACTGAACAAACATGAACATAGATTATTTCAGTACTTACTGGATCTAATTAAATGTGTTCTTATGTGCAGAGTTTTATTGCTTCAAACTATTCCACAAACACACTACCATTACCGAACCTGTGATTTCCCATAAACACCAAATATCTCAAGTTTATAAATCCACAAATTTGACCAAAGCTTTATTGTACGTTGTTGCTCGTATAAACCGCCCTGTTTCGCTTACAGCCAGGGAAAACCGAGGGATATTCTAACCTAAACCTCGGAGTTATTTAAACTGCTGACTTGCGGATACTTGCCATTCCTATGGCTAAAATAAACAGTAGTATGCATAGAGGAATTAAAAACAAACACATAAATAAAGCACGTTCTCATGGAAAACGAACAGGATGCTGTCGGTCCTGAGAATTGCGGCCTGTGGCGGATTTGTCATTGAGTGACTCAGTAGTGCCAAGCCGTAAAAAACGGGGAAAAAAAAAAAAGAATAATCTCTTCGAGAGCATTGAGTTATAAAAAGAAAACTTTACTAGTCCTGGGATACAATGAGCTTGAGAATGCCTTTTCTCTGTCTTTCAACTTTCAACTGTGATTTAGCCTTAAGGATTAGGTATCAAAGACTACGAAGGTTATGAGTTGCGTCATGTCATTTAGAGTATATGTACCAGGACAGTTAAACAAAGTGCACAACAGGAGTTAATCTAATCTTTTTAATGTCACGTCAATGAAAAGACTCTCATTTTCTCACCCAGTCTTCCCTTCTGGCTATAATTACGAATGCTATACAATGCCAGGAATGCCCTTGATTTCACTCTGAACATAAACAACTGACCACAAAACAAACAAGTCAACCAAACCCTTGGGACAGTACACACCATGAAGAGATTAGCACACACATACATACACACAAACACATACGCAAGATAGGAATGAGACACATCCAAACCACATCTAATGGCTGAACTTATAAAACTGGATGTAATGCGAAATGATCGAATAACAACAATTAGTTCCAAAATAAGCAGATGGAGGAAACAAGCAGAAAGGGTGCCGGGGATTAGTCAAACACCACTTAGCAGGAACAGCAGAGTGACGCGTCCTAGCCTGGAGACGAGCATTCTGGGACATTAAGGACATGAAGGTGTAGCATCCCTGCAGGGCAACATACAGTCCCTCTCGGCTCGTTGATAACACGAGTGTGCTTGGAGACACAATCTTCCGAGTTCAGATAGAGCCCTAAGCTATCAAAGTTCTGATAAAGTCAACGTGGTGAGGACGTCAAGACACACACACACACACACACCAGCGTTCCGAGCCCTTGATCTCCTAAAACCCGTCAGGAGCTGGGTGTGGATGGAGGACAAAGTGTGTCCTGATACTCTCTCTTATCCCAGGGTGTGGTATAACACACACACATACACACACTAAGCTGAGACATAACATTCAGGAGATAACATGCTTTGTCTTCCTAGGATTCTCTTACCATACATGCATTGCCTGCAGGCACATCCCATGATACACTGTGTAAGGGTGGGGCAGGGGGAGTCTGGCTGGCCCAATGGAAAAGAGAAAATGTATTTTTAAACTGCTGGTAAGTCCTTGGACTCAACACATAGCCATGAACAAGCCCTGAAACCATACAGTAAACATTTGGATCTTATGGGAGAATCTTTCTCTCTATTTTGATAAAGTGGAAACATAAGTAAAGGGAGCAGATAAAAAACCCCTCCTCTCCCCTTCTGGCCAGCATCCACATTATTAATATTGTTCTGTACCCGAGTACACTTGTATATATTTAATACAGCAGGTGGCAGTATGCACCTAGTTGCTTAAAAAATAAGTGTACATGGATGTCAACTTTTATGTTATGACAAAATATATTGATATTACTAAAAAAAAAAATCAACTGTGACCTGTACTTTATTAGCCATGGTTGTGTAGTTCATATGAGATTGGCACATGCTGCAAGCACACACAGCTTTTGGAGGATAAGGTTCGGTTGGCTTTCATATATATTTCGTACCATGCCTGAATACACAACTCCATGCCCATGTCCTATATGAAGTGTTCACCTATTCCCTGTTCACCTAATCTGGATCCCTTATTGTGACCTCATAAAAGAAGATACCCTACCCCAACTTCTTGTTCACCTCTGCTTGTTGTTCATACCTACATAGACACTGAATTGGAGCTTTAAAGAAAGTAAGCTAGGATTCTTTTTTGTGATCCCAACACTGGATGTGATGACCAAAAACAAGCATTTCAAAGAGCATCACTCTGAACATTCATCCCTTGGTTCATCTCCATGAGTCTCAACAGTGCCCCATCATTTCCTCACTCTACCAGCTGACATGTGGTTTGGGCTCTACATGGATGCCTCTTTCTTACTCAAACTCAAACCCAAACCCAAGAAGTAAGCGACTAGAAGTTAGCGAAAGACTAGAACCGTACAGAAATCCCCACAGACTACTGCGCCAAGTCAGAGTCAGTCACTCTAGTAAACGTCACCTAGATGATGTTTAAAGAACCTCATAAAATCCTATTGAAAAACGGGGGGGAGGAAAGCACCACATGATATGCAGCTTGGCAAGGAAATGAATCAGCAATGAGGAACGCCTGTTAAGACATGTTAAAATAATACCATTATAGACAATACAAATACTTCACAGAAGATAAGGTACAGTGTGTGTTATAATGCAGTCTTTTGTGTAGGGTGGAAATCTCTCTGGAAAGTAGGACAGTCAAGTGTCAGATGTAGAGATGCTGATGAAGTTTTCAGACAGGGGGTTTTTAGGCAGACAGAAAGAGTGACAATAAGAGACGAAATTACAGTGTCTCCAGTGGACTATAAATTAACATGAGAGAACGCAGAAACAAGAGCAGCTTATTAAGGTATAATCTCAACCATTAACTTTTCATGGATTAATTTCTTACTGTCAACTTCTATCAACGTCTAATCCTTACCAGCATAATCAATTTATTTATCTTCTGTAATCACTTTATCCTGATCAGGGTCACATTGGCCCCAGAGCAAATCCTGGGAGCACCGCATATAAGTACATTCAGAATAATACTGAACTCACAGGCTGTTTTATTTTATTTTATTATTCTTAAAGGGGCCTGTTAATTTATATTTTATATATTTTTATTCTGATATTTATATTTTTGCTTAATTTATGTTTTTCTCATTTTTATAAATTCCAGGGAGTCTCCAGTATGTAAAATAATAATAATAATAATAATAATAATAAAGAGGAAAAACATTCCTTATCCAAACTACATTTCCTTTTTCCATTTTTTGACGGTTAAGGCTAATTTACTGATGGTAAGGTCGGTGGTTCAGCCCCCAGCACCACCAAGCTGCCACTGTTGAGCTCTTGAGTAATGCCCTTAACCCTATCTGCTCCAGGGGTACTGCATCCTGGCTGACTTTGTGGTCTGACCCTAGCTTCCTAACCAGGGTATGGGACAATTTTTTTTTTCCTATGCTCTAAGATACTTGTGACAAATATTTGAATGTTAAGTTAAGTTTTTCACCCTATTGTAACTTCATATAGGCGGCACAGTGGTGTAGTGGTTAGCACTGTCGCCTTGCACCTCCAGGCTCAATTCCCGTCTCTGTGTGCATGGAGTTTGCATGTTCTCCACGTGCTTGTGGGGTTTCCTCCGGGTATTCCGGTTTCCTCCCACAGTCCAAAGATATGCAGGTTAGGCTAATTGGAGTTCCCAAATTGCCCGTAGTGTGTGAATGGTTGTGATTGTGTGTATGCGTGTGGCCTGCGATGGATTGGCACCCTGTCCAGGGTGTACCCTGCCTCATGCCCTAAGTCTCCTGGGATAGGCTCCAGGTCCCCGCTACCCTGAATATAGGATAAAGCGGAATAGAAGATGAGTGAGTGAGTGGGTAACTTCATATAACAAGACCCCCTTCCCAGGTGGGCGTGGCTTAGCAGTGGCTAATTTACATTGACGCACAATTTTGGCTACAGCATTAACATACATACTTAGGTGGAACTCTGAGACTTGATAAAGAAAAAGTCAAATATGGGACCTTTAAATGAAAGAGAAATGTATACTTTGGGTCCATTTTTCTATTGATTATTAAACTGATACAAGATTTTAAAATAAAGCCATCATAAAAAAAAAAAAATCTTCTGTGTCAAGCAGTCGTCATAGAGTTGTGTGTATCAAATGTAACATCCAGCACATAATGTTAACAGCACTTATTCATGTTCTTTCTTGGATATTAACTGCTATGATTCCTTGCATATCAGATTCCAGCAATGAAAGTCCATGCACTAGTCACTTGGCCTCTACTTTGTGCCTAATCACTCTGCTCAAAGTGCACTAGATGGAAAGCCAATCACTTCTGTCATGAAACACTGTCAGTTCTGTGAGACCAGCAAAGCCGTCAAAGTCGCACATTAATTTAATGACCACTCGGAGTGTATTAAGGTGATTGCTTTCTGAGTTAAAACAGCTTCCCTCTGTTGCCCCTCTGGCCACATATACACATATTTACACTCACACACGCTGCCCCAGGGTCTCGCTTACACAGAGCTGGCGGCGCTCCTGCCTTGTTCTGCCCTCACTCACTCTCCCACTTAATCTTTCCGAACTCTGGGAATGCACAGCTGGCCACATTCATTAGCGAACAAGACCCTCGGCCCCCACATTTCATCTGCCCTACCTCAGTGCTCTCTGGGCTACAGCTGAAAGGGAGGGGGTGGTGGTGTGGCATCCAGTGGGAAATGCTTAAGTAAGAAGAAAAGGAAACCAAGGAAAAGAAAAAACAGGGTGGACCTAAGACCTGAGGTGAGACTAACGTAATAGGTTTGAAAGCAGGAAACGGTTTGATCTATAATGTGGAAACGTGAAAACGCTTAAACAGGAAGTGAATGGGTGTGTGCGTGGCGTGTCTGAAGTGGGTTTCAAACTGGCAATGTGTCTAATTAGCAGAACACTCAAAGCACTTTCTTTCAACAGGTGGCCATGAACAAGAGAGAGAAAAAAAGAATTTGAGGAGAGAAGAATGAGGGGGAATCGACGAAGAGTCATTTTCATAGAGATCAATAAAGCGAGTCCAGGCAGCTACGCAAAAAATTAACATCTGGAGCACAAGATGATCAAGAAAAAGGTTTCTATAGATTGTCCTCAATAAGAACAAAAGACACTGTGTCCACTTTTCAGGACCAGCCATGAATGTGTTTATGCGTGCGAGTGTGTATGTCCATGCTTGTGTGCTTTTGCAATATACTTACAGCTAGATACAGCATGGTGTACATGGAAAATGAGGCATGTCCAGAGAAGAAAGATTTTCTAAAAAAAAAAAAAAAAGACAAAAAAAATAAGCACATTTAATCCAAATATTTATTCAGTTGTGCTATTTTATAATTCTGTTTGTCTGATCTAAATTAGAGAGAAGTTCAATGTTTCAAATGTTTCATGCCTTTCTTTCAATTTGGTCTAATTTTCACATCATACCGATTACAGTGGAACAACAAAATAAAGATTCAGAAAAGTTCTCAAATTTTCTGACTTGACTGTGGGAAGACATGCAACTTGGAAAACATGCATGATCTATCATTCCTTGTGCACAAATATAGCTATGGAAAATCGAAGCAATACAAGACGTACAAAGTAGGGAAGCAGAAAGTTGTGCAAAACAAGAAGTAAGTAATTGGCTAATAAATACCTAATGAATGTTTTTCATGAAAAGTCCTCAAAATCCAAACAGCACAACATGTTCAATTGTCCTATTATTCAATTTTACTGTTTCCGCAAGCAATCACATCTTATTACGATTTGGTTTAAACAAAATCCCTGCCTTAACATCCCACTCAGTGACTGGATGACTGAGTTCAAGCATGTGCAGGTGTGTTAATGTATGAACTCACAAGCTACACAACTCACCTCGCCTCCTGCACCCTGCTGGGGTCGCCCCTGCACACATAGTCGGTAATGTAGCCAGCTGAGCAGTTGATTTGTGTGTAGTCCGGGTCGCACAGGTTGAGAAAGTGTGGTCTCATGCGCCCCACAGACACCTTTGCGATGTCCGTGAACGACTGACTCACCGCGCAGCCGAAGATGAACACGCCTACTTGCCGGTAAAGGGCGGAGATGTACGGGTTTCCCACGAAGGAATGTGAACCCTGATTCAGATAACGGATCCTATAGCACTCGCCAATCACAATCTGTAGGCCAGAGAGAAACATCAGATATGTACTGCATAATTTCCTTTAAAAAAAATTATAATAATCACATGCTGGACACATGGTTTATTACAATTAGTATAAAAATTCATAATGGTCAGGTGTGTGTCGTGTTAGACATGCAGAGTACGTGTTGTGATGTACATGCATATATAATTATTGGAGCATTCCTTTATGAAATCGGTGTGTAGTGATAATTAGTGAGAGAGGGAAAGAAAGAGAGAGAGAGAGAGAGAGAGAGAGAGAGAGACAGAGAGGGGGAAAGAGAGAGAGAGAGAGAGATGAGTGAAGGGATCAGGAGAACAGGTTTTTGATCCTGGGCATGACCTGCCTCTCTTGTAAGTGGTGACATGAAAATGGAATTGAGGGTGACCTTATCATAACGTGACAGATGTGGATGAGTTTTTAAAAAAAATAAAATAAACTTTTGACTGAATTTCCAGTGAATTTTCCTTTTGATAGAAGCCTAAATTTAATTTTAAAATTAATATGTGAAAATCAATATGATGAAAAGTGTA
>JAOVVA010000035.1:4502137-4515501 GCA_028565275.1 Leiocassis micropogon
TGAATCATTTATTTTTCCTTTATGATGGAAACAGTGTACACAGGGACACTCATGCACTGTTTGGAGAGACAACGACGTTTTCTGATTGGAATTACTCTTAATTCCAATAACTGTTATATTGTTTGTTTGTTTTTATGTTGAATAATGTTATAGCATTTATATTATACAGGTTACACCGGAGAAGCTATGATATCATGGTTCTTTGCCAAAACTGTGACCTGGATTTCAGGAAACTGGCTTCAGCTGTCACAGACGCTATTAAAAGTCCTCGCCGATATAATAAAGAGACGTCAGCAGACTGACAGCTGCAGGGCCAAGTATGTCAGCCAGCTTAGATCGGCTATCTCAAATAGAAATTGCGACTCAGAGTTGAATGTGAGCCTCGTACTGTTTAGGTCAGGGGTGTTTTGAGTCCCCACTCTACTCAAAAGTGGTATTAAAATCAGTACTGATTTTCAAAGTTCTCTTGATTCTAATTTTCCAGAATGGGGGAAAATTATTCGTAATAAAATCGAGAATGTAAAAAAAAAAAAAAAAGAAAGAAAGAAAATCAGAGAAAAGACAGTAATGGAGACCAAAATGCAGAAGAAGAAGAAGAATGAGAAGATGAGAAGCCCAAAAGCCTCCCCTGACCACTCTCATATTAAGTTAGTTTGGGTTCTCTTTGTCAGATGGATATGAAGGGTTTAGTTCTGGTGGAGTTTTATGTCCTGTGTTATTAAGCCACTAGTTATTTCGACTAGATCTCGTACTTCACTATTTCACTGTGGTTAATTGTAGGGGTGAAGCTCTATTTCTATAGGAGTGGGGTTAAGGATGATATATTGGATATATATATATATATATATGTAAGAGGATCACTTACAGAGACGATGACAATAAGAATGCCAGCGGCAGAGAGCACGCCATCGGTTATGGTGTCTCCGTTTTTATAAGGATACCGGATGGACTGGTCACTGCAGTAAAACCCGCGTTGATACGGCTCGATCATGCTAGTTTCGACTAACAGGAAAGGCAGGGCAGCTACAGCGAGAGGGAAAGAGAGAGAGGGAGAGAGAGAGAGAGAGAGAGAGAGAGATGCTTCAGGTCAGTCACAGACAAACAGAAAGACACACACACAGGAGGCGAGGTGGCACAGCACAGCACGCGCAGCAGCCGAAAATCATGGGATACGCCAGGAAAGACAGGGAGTTTTTGGCATGGAGGACTGTCCATTAAAAGAGCAAGGCACTAAACTACACTAAATAGTTTCTCTACATCCGTCTTTTTTCAGGTCTAATATAAAGCACATCTTTTGATGTATAGAAATATATATTGTATTATTTAAAAAGACATCCAGGTCTGTTATGTGACTACAAACTACCTTACATTCTATACATAGTACAGTGTGCCTCCACTCGTTCAGTGTCCTTGGCCTCTCATGCCATCCCCAGTCTTGCCTGGCACCATGCCTCCGAGTCTGATGCCCCCAGCTGGGGCACTTACACTGGCGAGGGGCAGGAGGATGCCCACAGCCATCAGCACGCGAGAGGGCACAGTGCTGCTCTTAAAGGTGTAGCGGATGCTGTCGTCCGTGCAGTAGAAGCCGCGCTGGTACGGCTGTATCGAGGACTTGTGCAGCACCATGGAGGGCAGCATGACTGCGCAGAACACACACAAAAACACGCCGCGCATGACGTCACACACAAAGACTTACCTGGGATGCTGTGGTGCTCAGCATGATGTACATCTTTTTTTTTTATCTCACATGCATTATCCATACAGAATATACAAGGAAAAGGAAAGACAGCAGCTTTAACAGTGATCCCTGCAGTACACCTAAGCACTTCTTATCCGCTAACTAAACGCAAATATACTACTGTATGCCTAGCATTCAAACAGGATAGATTCTCTGTGTTGGCATACTCATTTAAAGAACTCCTTATCTATGCTTTCAACAGGCTTAGGGTAAGCTTGAAACAATGCGTTCTAAATAGCATTAGCTAAAATCCTTTGAATAAACTCAACTTGAGAGAGCGCTTCAACAAACTTCAATGAACAACACTCTTAGAAGGAAAATGGGCTTTTACTTGGTTTGTTCCTCTTCCTATGAAGCTGTGTCTCAACCCTGGTCTTGGAAGACCCCCTGCACGCTTTAGTCCAGAACAACTGATTTAACTAATCAGCTAATTAGCAAGCTTTTCTGAATTGAAGGTGGTGTGCCAAAGCAGGGAAAACACTCAAATGTGCAGGGCAGGGGGTCCTCCAGGACCTAGGTTGAGAAGCATTACTCTGAAGAAACTTTGAAATGTTCGACAGGTTTGTTGGTGTTTTTTAGAAATGGATCAAGGTTGAACCGATTTAGGATGCTGAAACCTCCTGTGCATCCAAAGAACCCTGTTCCTTACATATGAAGCTCTATTTGGGTGAACTTAAATCATAATGAATCCAGATTGGTAGTTAAGAGCATCTCTTATATGACAGGACATGGTGACATCACCAGGTAAGATTTACTGGAACTTTGGTGCTTCGGTGCTATAATCTGTAAGAGCCTACATTGACACAGGTGTCATAAACCTTTTTCATTTTCTGTAAAGTTCCCTATTCAGCTGTATCCCTGACTTTAACTTCGGCATTTAATGAACATCCTGATGGAGTCATGTAACCATCTGTGGATTTGTGTAGCCATGACATTGTTTCAAAAAACGGTGGTGTGTCTAGATCAACTGGATAGCATGGCTTTGAAAGTTTCATCCGATTTTGGCTTTGAAAGTTTCAATCCAATGATTTAATAACATGTCACATTTTAGATATAACAAATTGATATATAACAAATTAAGAAAATATTGCTGTGACATTTTAGTCCTAAAATTGTCTGGGGAAATGCCATGTGACATCTTTCAAAACGTCTAGTTGTTGTCTATTTGGTCCAAAAGAGAAATCTGAGGAGTTTCTTCTTCAAAAGTGAAATGGGTCTAAGCTCATGTGGGTTCAACAGTCCGGTTTATAGTGAAATTATGCTCAGTAAGCTAAGCTAGCTCAGTTCAAAGATATATTCGTGGTCAGTTATACCACAAGATTAAACCAACAGCACATCTTTTTTTCCAATTTCCCCTTAACTAACCAGATCTATAAGGTACATTTATGAAGTGCAGATTTCTCAGGCCACTGTGTTATTAAGAAGAGGGGAAGAGATGCCAGTCTGAGAGCGGAGCCCGAAACGGCCTACTCGTTAACATTACCTGCGAAACATGTCAGCTGACACGCAGGGAAAATAAATCTAGATTTTCAAAAGCAAAGCAAAGAAAACGCAAGTGGGAGTTCTTAAGCAGGCTTCTACGAAACGTTGTAAAATGTGTGAATAGCAAGAAAAACAAGGTTAAGCTTACACTGGCCACCCAAATCTTTGGAATAGGTTTTAGGATGGCAATAACGGCCAGTATAAGGAAGAGCTCTGGGTTTGTGTGGTTAGGGAGAGGGGCCGAAACACACAAGTCAACGTAACAGCCATCTTTCATTTGGAAGCACTTTGAACTCTCTTTAGCAAGAAAAATGTTGACCTCGAAAAGGGCATGCAGCACCAAACCTGATTCAAATCGACATTCAGGATTGCTTAAATCCCAGTCCTGAAATAATTCACACGCATGAGTTGGCGTTCAACATATTCCAAATCTCCACAACATGCCTGAACTTTTCCTGTCTGCCATTTCACTCTTTAAACAGCTCAGCAAGGCAACTCTTTAAAGCTTCATTCCCGGGCTTCACCTGCGCAAACAAAACGTGTGTAGTCGCGACGAAGCACATTTACACATAAGGTAAACTATTGGTGAGGGTTGGTGAGTTCACAGACTTGGAGGGGCTTCATGGGAGCAGGTTATGAGTTAGGGAAACACCCAGTGGTATGGAGATTTGACATACTTGTCTGGATTCTTCCCACACCTGTGTCAAATAGACTAGAAAGAACGCGCAAAGATGAACAGGGATAAGTGTGTTTGTGTCTGTGTTTTTATCCTTCACAACCTCAAAAAGCAAACACCGATCTTGGCGAGCAGAGGAATTCCAATTTGAAACAAGCTATCAGAAATTTCCATCACATTGTTGTGGTTGTATGCAGAAATTATGATGCAAATGAGCATGAGTGGGAGAGGGAGAGAGAGAGAGAGAGAGAGAGAGAGAGAGGGAGAGAGAGAGAGAAAAACTTTCATTTCTCAGCCAAAGAGTGAGAGCAGGAGTGAGCGAAAGATAGATGGAGAAAAGCAATCATAGCTTCAGTGCATGTGGGAACTCCAATGACAGAACGCTGACCCCTTACCGAGACTTAAAAATAAGCCCAACGGCAGCATGGGGGAATACAGAGGACCTACTACAAAGCCTAAATAGGCCTGAAAGGAGTGAGAGTGCGTGTATGTGCGCCTCTCCAGCAAATGTTGATGAAAGGCTCTCTGTATATGCCCGCACTGCCAGCCACTCTATGCCAGCCTGGGATTGTTCAACCCATCATGCGATCACCATGAGAGACGGCTGGTATGTGGAGATTCTGAACCTCCCCTCCACATACACACATATACACACACACACACACACACACACACACACACATGATCCCGCTCTCTTTCCCTAACTCTAATTCACTCCCCATGCCTGGGCTCATTTGCGTCACAGAAAAGAAGCTGTTGAGCTTCAAACGAAACAGCCTCATAAATAATAGGCTTATGCCGCTTTGCCTTAATGTCTCTCTGTCTTTCTTTCTCTGCTACGCTTAACTAAAAACAAGACACCTGAATTCAGCGGGTGATAAATCAAAGAAGAATACCTCTGTTTAGAGTCCACAGAGAGTGGGCAGTGCTTTCCTACACTATGAGGAAGTCGATTAAGGTTTTTTGGTTTGGTGGAGAAACTTTCATCCCCCATCCTTTTCAACACCCCTAAGGCACCTTTCTTTAAGAGGATAGATACTGTTCTAATTTGAACAAATGTGAAATCATCAGGGAGTGTGTCATAAGAGAACCTGAGAAGAGAAAGAGAGCTTTCCCAGGAGCCCGCCAGATCTGCTTGGTATACATATTTCAGCCAATGAGCTGCCCCAGACCGAGCGCATGGTGAGAGCTTAATGAAAATCATCTGGAGCCAGAATGCCCTGGGGTTTCATCTCGGGGAAGCAAACAACATATACATCGCACACACAAGCATACAACAACAATCAAAGACTGGGTGGCAGAGTGCAGTACCGCAAGGGAAATTTTCCTATTTGGGTTATCAGATGTGGGCAGCAGTTTCCCCCAGCTGAAACACAGAGCAGGCGACAGCAAGCGTCACGGGTCACCTTAATCTCAAGGCAGCACATCGGAGATACCAACATGGCATGGTAGAATGTCAGAAAAATTTAAATGACTGTTTACACAAGAAATAAGTGCAGGGAAATGATTTGCTGGCACAGTCTTATCAGACTTGATTTTCGCTTTGCTGGAAGCGAGGAGGTTCTAGTCTAAACATGCAATATGAGGGACGAGTGTTTGTGTGTTTCCATACTGATCATCTGATAACCAGGAACTGTGTGTCTGTGGTTTGGCACCAGTATGGAGCAACACCTATGACATGCATGAAGGTGAGCACATTAATCAGTCGTCTGGAGTACTCAGGATCAGACTGGCTAATGGAGGATATGAGACTCTATCCCGTCATGGAATTGACAGGATTGCAAGGGGGGAAGAAAATGTCACGATTGCACCTCTTTTGCCCTGAGCACTCGGAAGTTGAATAGACAAATAATCATTATACCGGGATTAATCATTATTAGATGACAAGTGAATCTTGGGAAAGAGACTGTGACATTGTGAGAAGTTTTTAGGTGCTGTGACATGCGCCAGACAAAACACCCATGAACCGAAACATATGGAAAAATGGAAAGACAAAGGAAAGAAGAAAGTCGGGTACAAAGGTGAAAGCCTTTAACCGGGGGAGTCTATCAAGAGAACACCCATCTATACTTGTGAAAACATAGACGTTTGGGTCAGAGGTTCTGTTAAACCCACAACGCTATCATTGACAGCATTAAGATAGATCGGCAGAGGGGCAGAGGGTTAGAGGTCATGGGGCAGACCTGTAGCGCGATGATGCTGAAAGTGACTCTGGAGCTTGAAACCATAACTGAACAACATGTTTTTTGTCATGACCTTGGAACAAGCAAGTGACCATGCCGTGAAAGATATGAGAAATCTGTCAGAGTGCGCAGCTAGTGTGCTTAGGATAGCTCATTTCATTATGCTGGAAGCCTGGAGAGAACTGAAAGCATGATTTAATTGTGAGAACGGATGTAACATTTCCTCTGAATCACTGTACAAATATGATCTTACATATTAAAATAAGTAAAATCATTGAAGTAGTGATTCATACTATATGTACGAAGTGACGTTAGGTGCTCACGACCTGCTAGTGAAAGCTAACAGACTCCTTTTAAACAGACATGGTGACAGCCAGCGACACACCCGCGATTTAAAGATCAGCAGTCAAGTGTGATTATAACCTGCAATACTACTGTAGCTCGCGTCAGCAAATAAAGAATGACGCTTTCACTTCGATCACACATAACTCTTCTTTGCCTGAGGGAGACCGTGTGTACGCCCTGATATGGAGAAATTTGTTCCCGCCTGTTCCTGTGACACCTATTTCTTCACCCTGCTATTAGCCTGGCGCGGTTCAAAGAAAGGAAATGTGTCAAACTGATAAGTCAGCTTTTTTTTTTAACATATTAGTCATCTCTGATATTCCAAACATTTCCCCTGCTTTAATGTCTCAAAGTTTTACATCAGCTAAGTCTTTATATGCTATGGTGTAAAGTGGAAATGGTGCTTTAGTGATCAGACCTGCTCTTCTTATTTATAGAGTGTTACATTAAAGAACCCAAATGCGCCAAGTTAACCAAAAGGGTTGAACAGAGCACAAAGAACAGAAAGCCCATTGCTAAGTAGTGAACAGAAAGCTTGAAGGCATAGCTGACAGCACATATTTGCCCATTAGCTCAGCATTTCGGACCTCGCAGGGACATCAGTGTTCAGCACAGAAAGGGGGTTTGTGTTGAATTTAGGTTTCGGCTCTCTCGATTGGTTTGTCAATGCTGATCATTTGGAGGAGAGGGGCCCAGGGGTCAGGGGTCGGATCCCAGTCCGAAATCCCAGAGAGGGGTGGTGTACGAGTGAAAGAATACAGCACGCTGTGGGAATTGCCCTGCGGAGAACGAGTGGAGTTCTGCCAGACCTTGCGCTTGTGCCAGAGCAACAGAATACAGCCAGAGAGAGTGAGAAAGAGAGAAAGAGCTATTAGGGACAAGGGCAACTCTAGAGAAAAAAGTTCATTAATTACTCAGGGTGAGAGGATATAGAGATAGAGTAAGGGAAGAGAGAACGATAAACAGCGAAAGAGAAAGCGAGAGAGAGGTGGCAGGGATAGAAAGGGGAAACTGGGACTGCTTTTGCAGCTATCTGTTGTAACTAAATATTTAGAGCTGTGTGTGACTTTATGACCGTGCACTTTATAAATACAAGCATTGCACTTGCTCCCTGGTATTAAACTGTGCGGCATTCTTTAGAAGTCAGAGGTGCGTTTCAAGCTGGCATGGAATTTTCCAAAATACACGTTCGCGGACACGTGAGCACACACACACACAAACACACATACAACGTCTGGTGCACCGTCACTGCATATACAAATTCATGATTTAATGATCTAGCTGACCTCTGAACTCCAACTCTATGAACTGTGAACTCCAAAATGTGTGGCCTTTCTGCTACACATCATCTCTCCTGATGCCCATGCATGACTTATATAAACACACATATGCACACATGCACACACACACACACACACACACACACACAAATGATGCTGAACTGACATTTCCTGTGGAGAAATCCACACTTTATAAAATATATACCTTTATTGAGCTTAAACATTCTCACATATGAAAATTGAGAGATCCATGATTCTAATCCTGTCTGAATTTGGACTATGTATGTTTTAATTCATATTTTTTAACCAAACTAAAAAGCAATAATCACTAAATTACATATACCACCTCCCTGTGTAACAGTGGTACTGTTCATACTAATTATCTATCATAGTATCATAGTAACTCTTGCTACTTAATAACAGTAACACAGCTGACATGGGATCATTCAGGTACCTTACACCATCTGAATGTACTCTATCTTAGGTACTGGTTGGAAAAGTGTTTAAAAGATTATTACACAGACGTTCGGCGTTGTGTTTTCCTCCGGGTCAAAATACTGAGAGCCACTCGGCATTGTTTGTGCAAGCTGCTAAGCTCAGCGTTCTCTGTGCCTCAATACTCCGGATTCACTGTGGAGTGAAAAACGTGCTTACATGGAGCAATTTCAGCAAATGGAATATCAGAGTCTGGTCCTGGCCTTTGACCACATACACACGCAGTGACCAGCGTCGTATAGTGATACCCTGCCGATAGAGGGGGATATGTGGATTTCTGATAGCACAACCAATCAGATCGTGGGAATTGTCCAAATCATAGTATAGAGCAATTTTCGCATGGCATTGCATTAAAGCTGCTCTGTTATTTTGCCTTTTTGATGCCTATCCCACCCACCACGCGTGGTGCTTACTATACACCAGGCAGTCATGTGTTTACCTAAGAGGGATTGTGGGTGTGCATAAATATCATTTACTGTGGTTTCCCTAAAGAAAATAATGAGGTTAACACTATACCTAAACATGTCAAAATAAGAGACGGGAGACTTTTAAATCATGCTGCTAAATGCCCTAATATGGTTCGCTGTGGGGTTCATACTCAGTAAGCTCTCTAATTATCACTGTGTATAGAGGTTGTTGCTGTGTCTGCTGAGTCAGAAGTCAAATCTGAGGCTTGTGTGCCGACGCTCAGTCCATACCGAGAATCCTTTTGCCGTATTATTTACCTAAAAATGTATATTTCAGTATTTTTATTGACTTCATGTAATATATAATATGTAAACTAGGGCTGCAACTAATGATTGTTTTGATAATCAAATAATCTATTAAAAACCGAAATCAATAATTTCAGATTACGAATACTACAATTACTCAGTGGCTTTTTAGCTATCAGCTTTTAAATTTAATAAGGTTGTGCTAAGACATATGTTTAAAACCCTTCGTTTAAACAACACTAAACGTCTTTCAGCAAACGTTCCTGCTGATACATGGGTTAAAATTCCAATAATTTCTATGTTCTGTGGGGTTTAAATCAGAAAAAAAAAGCCAACAATAGCACAACGCATCAAAAATCGCAGCATCTGATTGGTCAACAGAATCAAATCATAGTTGGCTAGCAAATCTTTTTCAACATAGAAAATTTAATAAAAACCTAATAAAACATTTATTATTTCGCAACTGCATGAAAAATTCCACTTTTCTAAACAATGTCAAAATAACAGACGGGAGACTTTTAAATCATGCTGCTAAATGCCCTAATATGGTTCGTTGTGGGCCATATGTCTGACGTCAGACAAGCGCTAATGTCGGACACCAACTGGCTAACTAAACTAGCTATATAGGTGATCCAGATAGGCCAACATGCCTGCTGTTCAGATGCACCAACAAAACTGATGTGCTTCCATGCTACGCTAGGGCAGCTTTACAAATGTTGCAAGTTTTTCCCGAGGTTAAATGCTCCCTCCCACTCTGTGAAGGTTTTGGTAATGAACCTTGCACCACGCAGTTGTTTACTTTACTCCAGTAAGCAGTAAGACTGAATACATGTCAGACCATTCCAAATCAGGGTGAAACACATGCGTGATCACCTTGCCAACTAATCGACAGTTAAATTTATTGCCAACTACTTTGGTCATTGATTTTGGTCGACTATGTCAATTATTCATTGCAAACCAATTAGCACAACACTGGCACCTACATAAGTTCTGCTTTTCCTCCAGACACACCAGGATAAAAATGAGAAACTGATACTTTCAATAGGGCAGATAAGAACTAACATGGCAGAAAAATTTAACAATATAATCCTTTAACGTTTAACTATTCGTAATTCGTTCATGCCCGGAAAGAAGAACTCGTCAATTTAAAGCATTTGGTTTTGCAGTGGACTCAACAAGCCATATCATCACTTGAAACACCTGAAAAACCTTCCCTTTTTGACCTAATGTCTCGACCTTGTAGATGGTTTTTGGTCCAATGAGCTGCATTCAGCAACCCAATCACATTAATGTATGAGATAGATGTTCGCTCCAAATTCTCCATATTCAATAATAATATTAACATGCTTGCTGTGATAATGTGATTATGCAATTCTGAACCTAAATCCACTGTCTAACATCTCAGTCTGCCAAATCCCATGTCGCCCTTAAGCTACACAGACAGAAAGAGTGTCTGCTGTGGTCAGAAAATTGTAACCATGACTATGCTATACATAGCCATTCTACACTTATGTTATGCAGACGACTAAAGCTACATTTAGAACCAGTTTAGATCCGTGGCATGAAACCAGATGTGTTTTCATGTCTGGATCGGAGTGTGTTAACACGTGTGTGGGTCTGGAAGTGAGTGTATGATCCATGGTTTAATCCAGTCCGAAATTCCAGAGTCTAACATTTTTAGAATTCATAATATGTAAAGAATGAATACAAAAGTGTTATTTTGTGAGGTGTTTGAAGTGTTTATAAAGTCATTATGTGTTATTTTTTTTAAAGCTGGATATCGACAAATTCAACAAGATATTTATTATCGAATGAGCAACGAGGGCACTAATTTGACCAGCAGGATGATTTTAACAGCTTTGCAGGATAAATAGAAGTACGTTACATTCAGTATGACAGGTTTCCTTAAGCATTTTTTATGTTACATAAAATATAGAACATGTGAAATGTTGATATATAATATGAGGTAAGTATTATTTCCTATTTTAGTGGGAAAATTATTGGGTTTTATTTATATTGTTTCCACTTCCTCTTTGTAGTTATGTTTAGAATATAACAGGTTTAAATAGCAGAAATACAATTCTGACTAACAGCTCCTTACATTTGGCAAAATTACAAGGGGCATTCAAGTCAAACTGGGACTTGTGATGAAATTTCGGTGTACAGAAGAATTCAAGAACAGTACAGTAATGAGACTCTAAGCCGCAATAAAAGAAAAACATTTAAATGGTGCAAATGTTTAAAAGAAGGCTGTTCGTCTGCCAATGATGATCCTGGCTGAAGTGACTCGGAGTCCACAATGTGCAATGTGAACAGAACGTGTGACCATGGAAAATTGATGAACAACTTGTTGCCAACTTGCGTAAGAGATGCATCTGTCTGTGGAAACTGTACATACAATCATTCACCAACACCACTTGCACATTACAGGAACCCAGCTGGGAGTTATTGCCACATCCGCTATACAGTCCTGACCACAGTCCATATGTTTGAGTCATTAAAAGAGTTCCTGGGAGGCCTGGGTTTCAGATGTGGAGCAGGCAGTGCGATCATAGAAATCTGACCACCTTGATGGTATCCAAGCACCAGTGAAACGCTGAGATAAGCTCATGAATGTAGCATGCGGATTAAATAGAGAAATAAAGGGAGTTTTTACTCTTATAACGGTGTTCTGTTATTCTGCGCCATCGAAAGTCCCTGTTTGACTTGAACACCCCTCATTTGTTGATTGCTGCCTCCTACTTAAACAGCGTACAAGAGTTTGAGGTGCGGCAACTGACCCAGAGGTGATGAACTTTTACACACAGGACAGCTCGACCCAAACACAGGAATGCAGGACACCCAGAATTTAACCGAAGACAGAAAGAGAAAAGAGGGAGGGGGGGGGGGAGTGAGGTTGTCCTTGGCCTTTGGGACATAGATGCGGTTTGTTTAACAGATGCCCACACAGAATTCCAGAAATCTCATTACAGAATATGCACTACCAAGCACACACACATGCAGACACACAGCAGATTCCACAAAATCACATTCCCTGAATCTATGACTATGTTCACGTAACTAAGAGAAACTGTTCTTAACAGGGCTAATTATTTTAGGCATGGACTTTTACTACGGTTTACTATTCCTAACAATCAGTTTAAGCATCTATCCCACAGGCAAACAAACACACAAACACACAATGCCCCTCATTTGCTGAAACAATGGATAATAAACGGTTAACGAGAGCCAATATAATGCAATAAATCTCACTGTAAAAACTGAATAATTAGTTTCTCGGTGTTAAACTTGCAAATAAATCTAGGAGGGGGTTGGTGTAGTATATCCTAAACATAACAACTGAATACATTGATTTTCTGTTGTTCTTGAATGCAGTTTGATGGCAGTAAAATGTGAGAAATGTATATATCATTGGTTAACTGATGTCTGATAACTCAAGGCTTACTAGAAAACAGACGCTCTGGGGTATTTAACAAATCCCGGAGGCATCTTATCACTACATTGCTTCCTTGATGTCTGTTATAGGACTTGATAACATCACCTCACCCTACAGTATCCACACACACAGACACACACACAGACACAGCTAAACGACAACCATGTGCATCTAATTGCTATGTCAGGCACTGTGTTTGGCTCTAATAAATTCAAGATTAAATATGCAAATCACCCGGCCATCCACCTTGGAAACCAGCCACAAGAATACACACAGTTACTTTTCTAGGCACAAACCAAGACTCAGCTCCACACTTTGACAGGTTTGGGGTATTATTTAGATGGTGTGGTTTATGAAGTGGGTGTAAAAGGGTGACTAAGACTCTACATAAACACAAAGTGTTCACACACAACCATGTCTGGCATCGCCTAATGTCTGTCACTTTATCTATATTCGCCTTTTTATGAATACACACTGCTTGCCGATCTCATTATTTCACAGTGGTTCACACTAGGTTTTGTCTCATGGCATGAAGTAGCTTTAATAATCTGAATCTGAGTTCAAGTAATATTGATTAATAAATAGTGATGTAGGTGGCAGAATGGCTCAGCGGTTAGCACTGATGCCTCACACCTCCAGGGTTGGGGGTTCGATTTTCGTCCCTGGTCTGTGTGTGGTGTTTGAACGTTCTTCTCAGTGCTTTGTGGGGTTTCTGTTGGTTTTCTCTCTTGGTACAAAAACATGCACTGTAGGCTGACTGGTGTTTCCTAATTGCCTGTAGCGTATAAATGTGTGTGTGCATCTGGGCCGTGCAATTGATGGGACTTAGTACCCCATCCAGGGTGGTTGCCATAGACTCCAGGCCCTCCTGCAACCCTAGCCATGATAAGCAGTATGGAAAATGGTTGAATTAATTAATGAATATAATCTTGGTGCAAATTTGGAACTTCATTTGCAACTTGACTTTCAAGTCAATTTGATGCTACAATGATGCTTAACTTTACATCAATGATGCT
>JAOVVA010000035.1:4515601-4518101 GCA_028565275.1 Leiocassis micropogon
TGATGCTACAATGATGCTTTAGCTTTGTATCTGGATACACTGATGATCATTAATACTCGCTGACATACAATATAAACAAGATCTTGACAGTAGGCTGCGCTCTGTTCTGGCATTTCTCTAGAAAGGAACCTTGTCTGCCCCTTTTCTCCTACGTTCTCTAAACAACTCTGCTCGTTCCAATTCTTAAATTATATCCCTCACACTTCCCGGCCCACGCAGCTGACCACAATCACAGGTTTTTGCCCTGCCTCAGTGGATAGCTGCTTCTGACGTGTACGCTAGAATGTTACCTAGTCCTCAAGCACTGCTTATCCAGCCGGCGCCTGGCTCGTGCAATCTCTGCGAACATTTGCAACCAAACAACTTCGCCCCAGTAAACACGCCAACCATCCTGGCACCATGTCTGACAGATGTATAACTATAGAGTGAGGGATGCTGTATAACTCGTCTCTTTGCCTTTTCAGCTTGTCAGATGGACTCCTTGTCAAACATATGTGTACTATTTTAACCCGTAAAGTTGTGCAATCTCTGATGAAATGTTCCTGCTATGTTAGCGAGGCATTCGCGCAGGAGGACTTGAGCCTTGGGATCAGTAAGTTTTCCTGTATACTGGTTTAGCTTTGAGTTGCAATTATGACCCAGTCAATGAGAGCAAGAGGCTTTGCACTTGAGGAAATGGTCTGGAAAAAGAGAGGGATTATGTTTCACAGCACAGCTGGTCACATCTAGGGCAAAAAGTGAAAAAGGGTATGGAAATAGAGAAAGAGTGAAAGAGCGAGAAGACCTTTTCCTCTTCCCACCCTTTCCTGAGTTCTGGATCTGCAGACACCCATGCCAAAAAAATTGCACCAGATGTCATGAGTAAGTGCAGAGCATTCACTGACCCGGGAACAGGCATCTGAGAAATCCTGGAAAATATTTATTTACATGGCTGCACATGTGCACCTCAGCCAATTAACACAGGTTAACACAAGCACACAATATGAGTGCATCTCCCATGGGTTCGCCAACTTGTTACAACCCTGACTGCTACCCCTTTTCTGGAATGCCACACTTCACACACCAAAACCAAGAGAGCCAACCATTTTTTTAAATTCACTTTGATCACACAATATGCCAGGAGAATGAAAAAATGAGTGGCATGTGGTTGTGGTGTTGTCATGACTTGGAGTAGTGTATACCATGGATTGCATTCACATACCCCTTCCATCACTGTGTATAAACGTGATGACAACCCTTTTTTTCCCTGCTGCTTACTGGAGTAAAAGTTGGCTCGATGCGTGTTTTGCGGCATCTTAAAATGCACCGAGCGTGCCTGGGCTCCATCCTGCCTTGAATAGCATCGAAGCTCCATTGTGTGCTTGAGGAAAGTCATTGAAGCACAGTGCCGCTTAGGTGAGAGCCACTTTTAGCAAGCGGCTTCCTGCAAAAGGCCAATAGCAAGCAAGTCTTTCCATAACAAATATCCCAAAGGAAGTTACAGTGGAGAACAAAGGTCGATAAGCTTTCTAATGTTGCAAATGACACAGAAATATAGGTTATTACAGTTATACTCCTTCTTACTGAATAAAAAGGGACCATTCACGGTCATGGTGGATCCAAAGCAACATGAATGAATAAAATGACAGAAGGAGGGGGTGAAAGTCTGTTTGGTGGCTGTGGTACATACAGGAATGTGTGTCACAGCCCCCCACCCACCCACTATGATCTCTTTGGGGGTAGGGGGGAAATATGGAAGCGTTCACTAAGGACACACCTCCTGTGCTTTAGTGCACTGTATGCTAATTGGACAGCCTGAGCGTCACTCTCTCTGGAGGACCTCAGTGGGAGGTGAGGCTTCCCAGTCAGTGATCTGTCTCACTGCTCACATTTCAAGACGCACCATCACTCATGCTCATAAAAAGTTCCACTAATCAGGATTGGACCACAAGCACCATTGTGTTGTTGCTCTACCACTTAAATTAAGGATTAAGGCATTTTTTGTGAGAGTAGATTAAAGATTCAGGCAATGCAGCGTTAACCAGATGGAACCCCAAGCATCCAGCATCGCACTGAACAAAGCCTATTCAATCAAACATTCTTTAAGTGGCCCACAACTTCGCACCCCCCCTCCTCAAGTCCCCCATCTTAATGAGTCTCCTCGCTTTCACAACACCCTCCAGCCTGCAACATAAAGGAAAGCAACCGCCCTGTCTTTACCATCACAAAGAGGATGTTCGTTTGTATCCCACTTTGATGCACAGCGTTGATGCCACTGCCATCTTTTAATTGGACAAGGAAGTCTGTGTAAACAGGAGATTTACTCCATATGTTGTTTATGACATTGAACAAGAACCACATATGAGTCTTGTTTGAAAGGCCATGTAAAGCAAACACTGTAAATGTTTTCATTATGTTTCAACTAGGAAAAGAGGAAAGCAGGGAGGGGGGTGTCTAGAGGGGTTGGTGCATTGTGTTCACAGTTGTATTCATATCCTGGACTTATAGCAACTATAGCAAA
>JAOVVA010000035.1:4523101-4528289 GCA_028565275.1 Leiocassis micropogon
ATAATTGATGATATAGATTTGAAAAAATAATAGTTTATTTCATACAAATATTCTATTTCTAACAAGGTTAAAGAAGTTTACTTTAAAATAGTACACTGCATTTACCCTGTTAATTCCATAATTGCAAACTATGTGGACATTGTGGACCTGCGTACTTTGTGCAACCATCAAAAATAATGTATTCCTCATCTTTTTTCTACTTGTGGAGATGTATAAGCGTTTTGGCAGCAATTTTTTTTAATTATATATATTTTTTTATTTATAAATATTACTCTAAAGACATAATTATCTTTTCCCATCACAGTAACAAATCATTTGAATACACTGTCAACTTCTGTATTTTAATGGTAAAGTTCTACATTCATAAATGTAAATTTTCTAAATCATCTCCTAAATTATCACCTTTACTCTGTAAAATACCCTTTGAAAACAAAAACCTTTTGAGCTAATAGAAAAGTCTAATAGAAAATCATAGGTCTGCTCTGCTATTGTCTCAACATTTTGATTTAGTCAGTGGAACAGTGACAGTGACTTTTTTCTGCTATTTAGTTAGTTTATTTATTTTTATTAATTTTCACGTTTTCAATTATTTATATGTCTATTAGTTGGTTTACTCTGTCTAATGTTATTATTCATTTGTATATTTTTGTTAAGTTTGCTCATATTGTATATTTTCTATTTGATTAGTTATTTGTATAAGTCAATCCTTTATAACTGAATCTTGTACTTTCATACTTTTAATATCGTAATTGTTATTTTTTGTGATTTAATAAAAAAAATTAATAATAAAATAAATGAAGAATGCTAATTAGTGAAATGAACTGAAATGCAGTGCAACCTAGATAGATAGATATACTTTATTATGATCCCGTGGGGGAAATTATTGTGTAACAGCAATAACACAATTATTATGTAATAAAGTGACAGCAGTGCAAATAGTAGTAACTGTGCAAAGAACAGTCTAATAAGGTCCGTAACAATTTAATCTAAAAAAAAAAAAAAAAAAAACTTTTGATTTAAGCCTATTTATTTATTTATTTATTTATTGTGAGTGGTGTGTTACATTTTTTCGGTTTGTTTTAACAAAATAGACATTTGAATAATTCAGCCTTTGCATTTTTATTACTCTATTGTGATTCTTTAAGAAAGAAAAAAAATGTATAAGCAGAATATATCTTTAACATTAAGATAAATTAGCTTATTTTGCCTAACACGTGTTGTGTCAATTTATTCTTGTCATGCAGCGCAGTGCTCCGCCTCCATTTTGCTTTACGCGGTCGCACTGACCGCAGAACAGCTTTCCTGTGCGCGTAGATTTTTTTTTACTGTACGATTTACTGTACATTACAGGACACTTAGGCAAGCTGATCTAGGATCAGCCCTATTCTAACTAAAACTCGTCATCGAACCCCGCCCTTTTGTGCACTCCAGCCCCGCCTATTTTCCAGTACTCTGTCCAAACCGAGCGAACAGATCGCGCATAGTAAAATGGCCGAGAAGCAGAAGCACGAAGGCAGGGTCAAGATAGGACACTACATCCTCGGAGACACGCTCGGAGTCGGCACGTTTGGCAAAGTGAAGAGTTAAGTCGTGTGGCTTTTCTGTGGTTTTGAATAAGCATGAAAAGCGTTCGTTTTCGTGGCCGTTAGCTTTACCGGTGGTCAGTCAGTTTACGCAAAGCACGCAGCGCAGTTTGCGTACCGGTCGCGCTTTTCCATGCGGAGCGTTTGCGTAAGCTGTCGCGATTCCCCCGGGACCTCAGCGTGACATTCCTCTGTTTGTAAACGTTGCGTTTGGTTTGGTTTGAGGCTGCATTAACGTGAACAATTCTACTGGATAACTGAACAATACACTGCATTGTAACTACTACATGTAACTGCGATATTAAACGCGATACTATATCTGTCTATTTCTGTCCGCAGGGTTTACAGTAACACTGGGGTAGGCGGAGTTTGATTAATGAGATTTTTTTGTCGTGTTTTTTCCATTTTTAGAATCTGATCGAAGATGAGTGGGCAAATCCACTGTTTCACTAATATACTGATAAAATGCACAGGATCGGGGCATGACAATGTGAAAAACCAGAGAGAAATGTGCAGGTGTATGTTGGAGAGATAGTCTGCATGACCTTGAGGATGCAGTAAGGCAAAAATCTATTGCAACCAAAAGAACTGGGCAACCCTCTCCTGTGCACTTCAGTCACGATTGTCACCACCCCATGTGTTCTGCCCTACAAGCTTACCTCTATTTCTGTTGTAGAGGATGAGGTCAGGGTCTTTTGCCTTGAGGCGGCCACGCCCCCAAAAGACTAACACCACTAAAGTGTAGAGCCTCGCCCCCAAAACAGTAACGCCACTATAGTGCAGAGCCTCGCCCCCAAAATAATAACACCACTAAACTGCAGAGCCTCGCCTCCAAAACAATAACACCACTGGATTGCAGAGCCTCGCCCCTAAAACAATAACACCACTGGATTGCAGAGCCTCGCCTCCAAAACAATAACACCACTGGATTGCAGAGCCTCGCCCCTAAAACAATAACACCACTGGATTGCAAAGCCTCGCCCCTAAAACAATAACACCACTGGATTGCAAAGCCTTGCCCCCAAAACAATAACACCACCAGAGTGTACAGCCATGCCCCAAAACAGTAGTCCCACCAGAGTGTACAGCCACACCCCCAAAATAATACCAGCCAGACTGAAGAGCCACGCCCCAAAACACTAACAAACACCACTAGACTATAGAGCCACGCCCACAAACTACTAACACCACCAGAATGTAGAGCCCTGCCCCAAAACAATCACAGCCAGATTGTAGAGATACGCCCTAAAAACAGTAACACCACCAGATTGTAGAGCCATGCCATGCCCCAAAACAATAACACTACCAGAATTGGAGAGCAACACCCTAGAAACAATAACACAGACAGATTGTAGAGTCACACCCCAAAACATTAACACCACGATAATGTACAGCCACGGCTCCAAAAAAATGGCACCACCAGTTTGTAGAGCCACGCTACCAAAACAATAGCACCATGAGAACGTAGAGCCACGGTCTTCACAGGCCTGTCTGAAAACAAATGACGTTTCATATTGCTTCTTTCCCTAATTAGTAGTTTTCAGGTCATTTTGCTAATTAAAATAATAATTGTTAAAAAAAAAAATACATCAGAATTACACATTTATTTTGGGCAAGGAGACACAGGACCTGCTCTGTTTTATATAAACTACACTTAAAGTTACAGATTACAGTTATTTTGCAAACACTCATCATGAACATAAATTTAATAGCAATATTGGTCTTTCAGTGATTTCTTTGAACTGGTCTGTTGCTTGAGGAGAAGGATTCAACAACATCCCTTTTTTAAATTTAAATTGTACATGCTGGGCCATACATTCCTTGGAGTCCCAAAATCTCTTTAAACATTCTTTCAGTTTTCTGTTAGTGATGGTGATTAATTCCAGCTGGTTGCTTCTCTATGTGGGTATAAAATGGTTTGTTTAACAATACTCATTCAATTAACCGACACATAGTACAGTGGGAAAGTCCAAGGAGCTCAGTGCAGATCTGAGAAAGAGGATGGTGGATTTACACAAGACAGCAATGTCTCATGGAGCCATTTTTTAACAAATGCAGATTCCAGATTTAGTTCAAACAAGTGTATGTAAATTCAAGTTATTAAAAGGTGGAGCAACTTTGCCAAGGTCTGAAAGAAGACCCAAACTGTCACTCTCAGCTGTGAGGAAACTGGCTCAGATGGTCAGGAACAACCCAAGAACTATCAAGACACAGGAATTGGAAGCTTGCAGGTGACGACATGGATAAAGACAAAGCCTTCTGGAGGTGATTTTAACCAAGGGATGTTTGGAGGTATGAAGCCGAGGCATTCAGTCCCAAGAAAACTGCATAAACTGTAAATCATGGTGGTGGTAGCATAATGCTTTGGGGCTGGTTTGCTACCAGTGGAACTGGTGGATGGAACGGTGAAAAATGACGACTACACCAGAATTCTTAAGCAGAACTGCAAACCATTAGCTAGAGAACTGAAACTTAAACAAAATTGAGTGTTCCAACAGGATAGAGCAGGCAAACCTTAAGCTTTGGACAAAAATGTTTAGATCATGCTTAAAAGTCAGGTCTGCTCCAGGAATTTCATAAATTTAATTAAACACAAGTAATTCTGCCAAGAACAGTGGTCAAATATCTAAGCAGGATTCTGCCAGAAGCTTGTTGATGGCTTCCAAAAGCATCTGATATATAGGTTTAACCTATATCAGAATCCTGCTTGAATATTTGACCACTCTTCTTGGCAGAGTTAGTTGTGTTTAATTAAGTTAATTGATTTCCTGGAAGAAAAGGGAATTTGAACAAAATATTAGGTGTGCTGTATAGATAATTTTTATTATGAATGATTAATTAAGATTCTGAGTTAATTTCAGAAAATCTTTCAAAATAATGAGAACTTAAAAAATGTAAGATTTCTTTTGTTTAAAATTCTGCTCCAGAAAAAGACCAATAAAAATGCAAGCCCAATATTGCTATGACATCATGTTCATGACGAGTGTACGTGAACTTCTGACCACATATATGTATATGCTATACAGGCCAAAAGTATGTAGACATCTAACCATCACGCTCATATGTCAAGATTCAGTAAACTCTTCTGGGAAGGCTTTCTACTAGATAGTTGAGCGTAGCTGTGGGGATTTGTAAACATTCAGCCATAAGAGAATTAGTGAGGTCAGGCACGGATGTTTGGTGGGGAGGCATGGGGTGTATTTATGGTTTCAGTTCATCGCAGAGGTGATCGGTAGGGTTGAGGTCAGGGCTCTGGGCAGGACACTCAAGTTCATACACTTTAACCTTAACACACCATGTGTTCATGGAGCTCACTTTGTGCACACGGCCATTGTCATGCTGGACCAGGTTTTTTTTTTAACTGTGGCAACAGTTTAGGGAAGAAAAACATATGGGTTGGATGGACAGGTGTCAACAAACCTTTAGTTATTTACTAGGATATTTTGGGGATGTGATGCAATGTCATTATTTGTATATGAAATTGTCTCTGTTTAGTTCTAAAAATATTAATATTTTCATATGTGCATATTAAAGTGCCCCTATTATGCCTTTTCAAATATGATCTTTCATGCAGTGTGTCATGAAGCTGTATGTGAACATAAACT
>JAOVVA010000035.1:4528389-4542620 GCA_028565275.1 Leiocassis micropogon
ATACATGTAAACCTGTTTTAAGAGACTCATTAAGCAATATTAGCAACCTTTAAAATGGCATAATAGGGGCACTTTAATAATATTCTACTTAATATCTAGATCCTGTCAGGCATTTGAGATTTAGACAAATTGTCTTGGTTCCTGATGTCCCTGAATTTTTTTAGGAGACCATTATATAGTTCAGGCATTTTAGTCTTTAAAAATAAGGCCTCTGTTTCACTATTTAGGGTCCTACACAGAGTCCTTAAATAAAGTGTACTATAATGTGGGAAGAAGCTATATTGCAAATGTGAAGAATAGAAAAGAAAAGAAAGAAGCAATACAGTAAAATGTGATGTTTTGTTTAAAAAAAAACTTAAATGCTAAATGTGTCATGCAGTTTGAATAGATTTGAGGCATATCAGTTATCCATAAGGAAAGCCATCGACACTGTGGCTTAGTGGTTAGCACTGTCTCCTTGCACCTCCAGGGTCCAGGTTTGATTCCCACCTCTGTATCCATGTTCTCCCCGTGCTTGGTGGGTTTTTTCAGGGTACTACGATTTCCTCCTACAGTCCCAAGGCATGCATATTAGGCTAATTGGCGTTCGCAGATTGCCTGTAGTGTGTGAATGAGTGTGTGCCCTGTGATGGATTGGCAACCTGTCATGCCCTAAGTCTCCTGGGAAGGCTCCATAACCCTAACACCCTATATACAGGATAAAGCGATATAAACAATGAGTAATAAGAAAGCCGGAAATTCTTCCCCCAGCAGTGCCATGAGATTATGATGTTATAAAAATAGCTAATTGTTATATATCTAAACAAAGTGATTGTTTATAGGACTAAACAAAATTATGGTCAAAAGGAAGTCAAAAGCAAGCACATCGATAGGACGTTTATTATACCATGTAATGATAATATGCTTGTTCACTTACAGGTTGTGTTTGTCTTTCCAAAGTCAGGCATGGGAAGCTTAACACTGAAACAATGAAACCTTGTTTGCCATTGTTTTGTTAGAAGCTTAAAGCAGGATGTCACTGACCTCTGGTCCTGTAGCATGATTTCTTTCAGTTTGAACCGATCTTTCACCAGCTGTGTTTGACGAAACTGTCGGCGGTGCTGTCACAGCTGAGATTTCATTTGGCGTGTGTTTTTTGCCTAACAGTCGGAGAGCACCAGCTAACAGGGCATAAGGTTGCTGTAAAGATTCTGAACAGGCAGAAGATCCGCAGTCTAGATGTTGTCGGCAAAATCAAACGAGAAATCCAGAACCTCAAGCTTTTCCGGCATCCACACATCATCAAGCTGTGAGTGAAAGAGTATGCACACACACTTAAAACCAGAGAAGATAAGTTTCACTCAGGCTCATGCTCTCTAGCACCTTTAGTTTCATAAGAAATTATTAAAGAGGCCCATATTTTATTTGCACTCACAATCTTTTCATTTATTTAATGTTAAAATAATTTTATTACTGTTTTAACAGTGAATAAAAGAAAACATTTATATAGCCATTCAGGAAAAAAAATGTTTCAGGCAACAAACTTAGTTTTACAAGATTTCTATGTTATAAAGTTATAAAGAGTTATAAAGTTGTACAGTGAAACCTTGGATTGTGAGTAACGCGGTTTACAAGCGTTCCGCAAGACGAGCAAAGATTTTGAATAAATTTTGACTTGGAAAACGAACAAGTCTTGGTCTACGAGTACCGAGTATCATGTATCACGCATGCGCTTCTTGTTTTGACGCAGAGCGTCAAGTGATCACAACTGAGCCAACGGTTTTTCTCTCTCTTGCGCTGCAGAATTGTGGGTAATCGTCTCCCCTGCTGGGTCTTAGTGCGCGTCTCTTACTGGTATAATCAACATACGGGCACACGTGTACTGTTTACCATAACACCAGTGTCATTAGAGAAATTTCTTGTTTATTTTTCCAATAAAACAGTGTTTCCATTGTGTGCGCGCGCGCGTGTGTGTGTGTGTGTGAAAAGAGTGGAGAAAAGGTACCTGTTAGATGAGAAGGGTGAGAGGGGAGCTTACTTTAGATTCACACACACACACACACACACACACTTATCTGTCGGGATTTATTTTAACTTTTTTTTAAGGTTAAGTGCAGGAAAGAATAATTAGGGTTTCCCTTATTTATTATGGGGAAATTCACTTTGGTTTATGAATGTTTTGGAAGGCTCATAATCCAAGGTTCCACTGTATATAATAATAACTTAGGTGGTTATAATAACTGAAGTGGTTTAGAATTATTTTTTTTAAAGCTCATCATTTACTTTAAATGATTAAAACTTTTAAAACGTTTTGAATTTTAAATTGACCTCAAATATTTGAATCACAGAAAATAAAGAAAAACAGTGTGAGCACTTATTTTCATGTTCTTTAGGAAATTTGGATGATGGTGATTCATGGTAAGATCTGTAGAATATTTCAGATATTTTATAAGGATGAATAAATTAACAAGTTTAGATTAATCTTCATTATCTTCACTTTATCCTGGTCATGGTTAAGGTAAGTCCAAACTCATTTTATAGAGCTTTGTATCAAATGCTGGTATATGAGGAGTGTTCAGGTCAAACCAAGACTTTTGATTGTGCAGAATAAGAGAGCAACAGTTATGGGAGTTAGATTTTGAAAATTATTTCTCTTTATATTCCCCTGGTACACTAATGCACTTATGCCAGTGTTTCACTAGTGCTTAGATACCATCAAGGTAGAAACTTTTCTCAGTACGCTGGTGCCATTATCGGCCAACCTGCTTTATGTCTGAAATGGTGGCCTTCCAGGAAATCCTTCAATGGCATGAGTTCAGGACTGTGCAGGGGATGTGGCAATAACCGCAATTTGGTGAAGTGGGCAGTATGAGGTCATACATTGTCCTGCAAAAACAGCATTCGGTGTTAAAACAAGCTGGTTATTCTATTAAAGAAAAAGACCAATAAAGCAGGCAGTCCAATCATTGCTCTGTCATATGGAGAAACCTTGATGTTCAGGCACTAGTGAAACACTAGGATATGTGCTTTAATGTAGCAGGGGAAATATATAGAGAAATAGTAGTTTTTACAATTAAAAGTCCTGGTTTGACTTGAAAGTCCCTCGTACAATACATTATATCGGGTCACCACTACAATATAATGTTACACATTCAACCATAAGTCATTCTGTATAGAATTATAGAATTCTTTAGTAACATTACAATAAACAAACTTTTACAGCTCTTTAAATTTGAAATTAATGTGTTATGTCATTTTGCTGATAATTAATACTGTATATAGTATAACTGATCATTATTCTGTAGACCACTATAACCAGGCTGTAGGCTGTAAAATCCCCATAGGTTTTCCCTTATCTTGACAGTTTCCATATATCCCATTCAGCAGCTTTTCAGCTGTACTTTTCATCCTCTACCACTCTGCTGCGGTGAGCAGATCGGAAAGAGGTTTTCATACAGTTTCCCCTGCAGTGAATAAGCTGTCTCCTGTCATCATAACAGTCAAAAGCTTGCAGTAAGTAAGAAGAGACAGTAAGCGTGTTAAAATCAGAGACAGAGCCCAGCCATTACGCTTCAGAGAGAGACAGTGTGTGTTCCGATCTGCGGCAGGAGTCTCGCTGTCCCTCTGGGGAAGACAGTACCAAAGATGAGTGTGTGCAAGCCAGAGGAGACAGCACACTGAATACAGAGCACTGCATGTGTTACCGATAGCTCCGTTGTGAAAAGGTTCGTGTCAGATTTCATCGGCTGTGATGTCTATGAAATATGCAGCTTGACCTTTAACTCCGCGTGGTCTCGCAGTTTGCCTACAGCAACAATCAGCAGTGCCATTTACTCTCACAGCGACAACGATGAGCTTAGCCACTGTCAAGGAAATGATTACTCCTGTTAGATTATCGTCAGTCTTAATGATGTCATTTGAAATATATTGGCTGTAGGGCCTCAGCTTTTAGGCTTTTAGTTTGTGAATGTTCATGTAAGCCAACCCGAAATAAAGTCTTCAATTCCTTTTTTCCTTCACAAACATTTGAGAAAAGCTGACTTTCTTTCTATTCAAGTGTTTATGTTGATCAATTGCAAATCTACAAAAGATATCCCTGGTAAAGGTAATTTACACATAGCATCAATTCATCTTGGGAATGACAGATACAATGTGTATCTATATATGAATCATCCCCTCTTTTTCTTGTGAAATGAAAGTTTTTTTTCTTCATTTTTTAATTTTATTTGTATAGATATGTTTCTTTATTCTTCATGTCTCTTTTCAGTTTTCCTTTTATCTCTTTTCTTTATTTTTTCTTTTCAGTTTTCTCTTTTTGCTTTCTGTGTTCTCTCTTTTTTTCTTTACCCATATCTGAGCAACAATCCCAGACCTTGTGCTATCTAAATGTTCGCACATGGTGCACTGGTTTCTGGAGGCTTAAGTAACCTACCGCCCAGGTGTAGCACGTTCGTTTTGATTGCCTACGTGATTGCTTAGCAACTGCACAGGGACAGAGAGTCCACTGCTCTGCCTGCCTATAAATCCTTCTATGAACTCGTTCGCGGGTTTACCCATCACGCGGGCGACCTACAGCGACACCCACAAAACCCATAAAAGGTAAAATGCTCTGCTGGCTGGGAACAAGAACTGTACACTCAGGGGTTAGCCTGAAAGCAGAAGTGGAAATTATTTGGACTCCCTTTTATGCCAGTAAAAATATTTAATAAGATGTAATGTAAACAATAATAATAATCAAAATATTGTTAATAATTATTAAAATGAACAAGCATTAAATCTTACATAAGCTGAGGTCTTTCTTTACAGCTTATAGCTATGTGCAGACTAGCCTGTCCTCTATGTATACTACATCATTTCTTTAATCATAATTAAATTGTTGTGTTTGTATGTGTGTGAGACAGGTATCAGGTGATCAGTACTCCCACAGACTTCTTCATGGTGATGGAGTATGTATCTGGAGGAGAGCTCTTTGACTACATCTGTAAGCATGGAAGGGTAAGAATCCCACATTATCCTCTCTAAAGTGTGTTTTACGGCCACTTCATTAGGGACATACAGCAACAAATAGGCTATAGTCTGTATCTGCAAAATAGCACTAGCATTGACAGCTTGAAAAAAACACATTTCATCTCAGGACTATTATGAGGTTTGTTCAAGTCAAACTGGGACTTTTGATTACAGGAAAATAATGAGAGTAAAACCTCTCTATATTATAAAATTTCTCTATATAATCCCCTGCTCCACTAATGCACTTATGTCAGCTTTTCACTAATGCTTGGATACCAACAAAGTAGAAAGTTTTCTTAGTATGCCGGAGCCGTATGGCGATCGGAGTGCCTGTTCCACATCTGAATCGCTGACCTCCGAGGAACTCCTTTAATGGCCCTAACAAGTGGAACTAGCTTGAGGTCAGGACAGAGGATGTGACAATAACTTCCAGCCAGGTTCATATAAATGTGCAAGTGGTGTTAGTGAATGATTGTGTATACAGTTCGCACAGTCAGATATGTCTCTTCTGCAAGTTGGCACCAAGTTATCAATAGATTTTCAAGAATCAGACGATTTTCAAATGTTCACACGAACGAACGACTGCAGTGGGCTTCGGGCCACCTAGACCAGGATTTCTTTAAAACGTTTGCACCATTCAAATGGTCTACTCTGTAATTTCATCACAAGTCACAGGTTTTTTTTTACTTACACCTGCCCGGCGAACGTGGGCATTAAGTACGCAGTTATAGGTCTTGTTTTCTAAGGCTTTTGCCTGTCTGGTTGGCTACATTATGAATTTATTATAAGCAAACTGGTCAGATACTGGAAGACAACATAAAACTGCTTTTCCAGTCTATCCACTGTAGTCATTTCCACCGTCTGTTAGAAATGATCTTAAATTAAGAGCAGCCATCTTTTCACCCTAACTATACTGTTGCCCAAAAAAGCTTTGATTGTGATTATTATGGACCACTTTGTACCAATGTGGTTGTGTAATTGTTCTTGTGAATAATTCTTCATTATCATCATTCTCTCTTTTCTGTCTGAGCAGGTAGAGGAAACCGAAGCAAGGCGTTTGTTCCAGCAGATCATCTCTGCAGTGGACTACTGCCACAGACACATGGTGGTGCACAGAGACTTGAAACCAGAGAATGTCCTTCTGGATGGCAACATGAACGCCAAGATTGCTGACTTCGGTACACAGAGACAGAGAGGGTTGCTTAGCAACAGGCAGTTTTGACTTGGGCTTTTAGTCCATTAAGCAGGTTGTTTGGTCATATAGGAGAGGAGATAACAGTTTATTATAATGTTTAGCTTTTAAGTGGTAAAACAGGTAATCACAGCCATCAGGGAAACGCAATTCATAGAAGCATGAATAATAACAAAGGTCTGCTGAAAACCTATAGCATCGATAAGTGCTTTTTTAGGTCATAACAAGAAATTACTTAGAAAGACTGGTTTCCTTTTTTCTGGAAGCTTCTGACCTCTATCAGCTTCATCTCCCTCTTAATGGTCCTCATTTTTAATGTGCATGTGCGACATGTTAAATCCTACTTTGATCATGGATAATATATTATAGTTTTTACACACCTGAGTAATTCCAAGGCTTTAAATCATCATTTAAAAAGTGTAATCTACGTGACTACCTGTCACTAGCTAAATGAGAGTGCTTGTCCTTTATTTGATATTTAAACCCAATTACTTGGCCCATTGTTTTGTGTGTTATTCATTCCATTTCTTTATTATTTCCCTCAGTGTAGTTTCTCAGTTTTTAAACGATGGCACTATAATATCAACCTGTTTCTAGTAGTCTTACACAATTCATCCCAATAAAATTTAAATCACAGTATGGACGTGTGCAATTATTTAATTGCAAATGGCTGTAATTTATTATATATGCATAGTTGGTGGCACAGTGACATAGTGGTTAGCACTGTCGCCTTGCACCTCCAAGTTCCAGGTTTGATTCTCACCTCGGGACTGTTTGCATAGCGTTTGCATGTTCTCCCTGTGCTTCCTCTGGGTACTCCAGTTTCCTCCCACAGTCTAAAGACATGCAGATTAGGCTAACTGGGTTTCCCCAAATGCCCATAGTGTGTGAATGAGCATGTGTCGAAGGATGGATTGGCAACTTGTTCAGGGTGTAGTCCGCCTTTTTTCTGGGATAGGCTCCAACCCTGTACACAGGATAAAATATAGACAATGAGTAAGTGATAGTGATATGCATAGTTGAAAATTTATGAAGAGTTCATTAACAATTTAAATATTATGAGGGGATGAGGGCATTAAGGGCATATTTGCTGTTAGCCTAGATAAATAGGTTTAAATACAACATGGTACATTTCATAGTTACATATGTTATGAGCGTGTGCTCCAATATGGCACCACCGACTATGTTGTTAAGGGTGGGAGCCTCAATACAGGAGTTAGAGGGGAAAGTTGGGACGTGGGGTGATTGTGTGTACTTTGGCAGGGATTACTCGGTTAAAACGAGCTCTTTGCAGCACTAAGGTGATGGCACTGTCTGGTGCTCTCTAGATGTTTGCACATGGTTCACTCGTTTCTGGGGGGCTTAAATAATCTACCTGCCAGGTGTAGCACGTTTGCTTTGATTGGCAACCGTGTTACAACATATTGCGGTTTAAATCGCAATATGTGTCAAAATAATCATGATTTGTTTTTTATCATGTTATGCAGATCTAATTCCTAGTGCTTTGCTTCAGGGCAGCCATATTTTCAATTCAGTTTCATTTATATTACACTTTTAACAATGGTCATTGTCGCAAACAAGTTTTACAGAATCAAAAGAACATTAGTATGAAATCAAAATGATCAAATTGTTTCTATATGGTATGTAATATCCTGCAGCTATTGTGTCTCTATAGAAAACAGCTCTCAAGCTGTCATATGTTATGGCGCACTTATTTTGACGTTAAATGTTTTGTTTTAGGCCTGTCGAACATGATGTCAGATGGAGAGTTCTTGAGAACAAGCTGTGGTTCACCTAACTATGCTGCACCGGAGGTCATCTCTGGACGGTAAGAAATGACATCTGATCTGATTTAATATTCTTAATTTCTAAGTCAGACTGATAGAGCTGTGCCATGCTGCTACTTTTGCATTACGTAGAGCTGCTTGGTGCCAGGTATACAGTACCAGGTATACAGTACCAGTAACAAGGTTACAAGGATTTATTTTCTACATTCTAGAGCAATACTGGTTATTTTCAAAACTATGAAATAACACATACGGCATTAGGTAACTGAGTAACAACAGCAACAAGAAATCATTTCATTAACTAAAATCACAAATTAACAACAACTCAGATTAGTTATGAAGACTTTGCAGAGTATAAGTAGCAGACACATCTCAATATCAACTGATCAAGTAAAATTATTACATATCTTCAGCATTGTTTTTTACAGTGTAGAAAAAAATAAAAACCAGGAAAGACCATGGAACTAGAAGATGTGTCCAAACTTTTAACTGGTAGTGTGTAACCTACCAGCATGGTTAACTGACTTCCTGATGACTTCTTATGCACCATATAAATGAAATGTTATACCTTCATGTGCTATGTACTTTGGAGATGGCTGCTCATGCTTTTATATGTCATTTATTAAAATGTTATGCATTGCCATGTTTATTTTTACAAAGGCTACACATGCGCTGACTAAAGTGATCTAGCAGTCTAGATCATTTACAGAGCAGATTGTCAGAATATTATAGTATCCCACTTTCCCAAAGCAGCTAAGCACAAATCATTGTTATTAGACAGAGGTCCTTAAAGTCAGATTAATATTGACACAGGGAAAGTTACTCGTGATCTGACACAGATTATACATCTGCTTAAATAGATTTTCTGTGTGCCCCATTTAGATCATGCAAATCTGCATGTTGTTCATGCCTCTCAGGTTGCCAGACTTTTCTTGACAGGAAGCCAATAAGATTGTGTTTTCATTGCAGCTAGACCAACGCTTTTAGTCACAAGCTCTTGCCTTTAAACCTGAACAAATTGGACGAAAGACTTTCGTCTCGTCAGTCCACAGAGTATTTTCCTCAAAGTCTTTGGGATCATCAAGATGTTTTCTAGCAAAACCGAGACGAGCCTTTATGTTCTTTTTGCTCAGCAGTGGTTTTTGTCTTGGAACTTTGCCATGCAAACCATTTTTGCCCAGTTTCTTTCTTATGGTGGAGTTGGGAACACTCACCTTAATTGAGGCAAGTGAGGCCTGCAGTTCTTTGGATGTTGTTGTGGGGTCTTTTGTGACCTTTTGGATAAGTTGTCGCTGAGCTCTTGGGGTAATTTAGGTCGGCCGGCCACTTCTGGGAAGGTTCTCCATTGTTCCATGTTTTTGCCATTTGTAGATAATTCCTCTCATTGTGGTTCGCTGCAGTCCCAAAGCTTTAGAAATGGCTTTATAACCTTTTCCAGACTGATAGATCAGTCAATTATTTTCTTTCTCATTTCTTTTTGTATTTCTTTGGATCTCAGCACGATGTCTAGCTTTTGAGGATCTTTTGGTCTATTTCACTTTGTCAGGCAGGTCCTATTGAAGTGATTTCTTGATTACGAACAGGTGTGGCAGTAATCAGGCCTGGGTGTGGCTAGAGAAATTGAACTCAGGTGTGATAAACCAGAGTTGAGTTATGTTTTAACAGGGGGGCAAACACAGGATTACAGTATGTAGTTTTGGATTTTGTTTTCCCTTAGTAATTAAAACCTGCATTTAAAAAAATGCATGATGTGTTTACTTGTGTTATCTGTGACTAATATTTAGATTAGTTTGATGATCTGAAACATTAAAGTGTGACAAACGTGCAAAAAAATAAGAAATCAGTAAGGGAGCAAACACTTTTTCACACCACTGTATATGTGACCTGAAATTGATCTGAAATGGCCAGTAAATATATACATATTTATACATAAATTGAAGCATGATATACTGTATTGAGGTTAATTTAAAGTGAAAGACAGTTGCACTAGACTTTGTGTAAACTTTGAATAGAGTGCTACAATCTGTAGTTCTGTCTGATGACACTATGTGAGCAGTTTCAGTATTAAATGCTCACAATGGGCAGTCTGTCGCTCCTTCAACTTGATTTTATATGAATGTCCCTGATTTATGAAGATGTTACATGAAGATTTTACATACTGATTAACTCCTTTTATGTTTAAAATATCACATCATAAATGCATAAATAATGTACACCAAACCTACCGAACATGATAACTTATCCTACCTTAGGGTGCTCAGAGAACTTACAATAGGTTACAATTGGGCAAGATCTCCTAACACAAACCCATATCTACATCTGTAACAATGACATAACACACTGTAACAAAATATTTTATTTTAGCTGTGTAAAATGTGGTTAGTAAAATGTCAGACTTTGTTTTCACCAACACACTTTACCTGTGTATTGTGTGGCCTCTGAAAGACTGTACGCAGGTCCGGAGGTGGATATCTGGAGCTGTGGTGTGATCTTGTACGCGCTGCTTTGTGGGACCTTGCCCTTCGATGATGAGCATGTGCCCACTCTCTTTAAGAAGATCCGTGGAGGAGTGTTCTACATCCCCGAGTACCTTAATCGCTCTGTGGCTAGCCTGCTGATGCTCATGCTCCAGGTGGATCCTCTGAAGAGGGCCACAATCAAAGATATCAGGTTAGACATTCAGAACTTGGGTGCTTTGAGGTGGCATGAAATAACAGGTTTTTTTCGAATAGCAATTTAAAAGCCCACACAACATGAATACAACAAGCCACAAGCTAGTAAATCCTAACCCTTTCCATTGTGTATAAAGTACACAGAAGTTATGAAACAGAAGATGTACTAGGAGTCATACTAGGAAATATCTTAAAATATTACTAGGAAGTAATTTTAGTGAAATTCACCTGTAAAATTGTTCAAGTTGAAATAAAAAGAGCTATTTAAAAATAAAGAAAGAACATAAGCTTTCTATGTTGCTTTAGATGCTTTATTAAAAGCTGGAATATTTCAGATAATAGAAGCTAGTTCCACTGTAGGACAATTTTAATCCTACAGTATAAAGTGCCTTTCTAGACAATTGCTTGCATCTCAAGTTGAGCAACAGTTTGGGGACCCACATTAAAACATGATGGTCAGGTGTTTGGTCATATAGTGTAAAGATCCTTTCATACTGTACAGTACATACAGGAGTGAAATGAAGAATCTCATAGAGAGCGATTTAGGCAAGAAAATTGGCAAATCTTTTTGATTTCCTGAAACATCTAGGCTCCTGGGGGGGTCTCTTCAAACTCCCCAAGCCTCTCTTCTTCTCGCCATAAGCTATGGCAGTGCCGGACATAGTGACATTTCTCTATCTAAACTTTTTACAAAAAAAAAAGCAACACATAATGGTGATCAACATAATGCCAGAGCGAGTCAGCGAGATTGAGAAAAGATGATGCTCTCACCAAGCTCTCCTTGAAGTCATGGGTCTCTTGTTGAGCACTCCTTACCTCCTCTCATTCCCGCACAAGTGCTCCTCATTCTAGCCATGTGCGAAACCACGAGATCGCCGGATATTCATAGCTCTCGCCATACACGCCATCCTCAAGAGTATAGAGGCCTCATAATGGCTCTCCATAAATATGAACAGCCATGATGTAACTACTCTTCTAGGTCACAGAATGACTATTATCTCTTCAAAATCGCTCTCTAACGGGATTTCTCATCAGACTCCTGTATGTGTTAAAGGGGCTTAAGTCAGCATAATTATGTGTCGAGTGATGTTCATGTCCCCGCTCTGTCCCCTTAGAGAAGACGAGTGGTTTAAGCAGGATCTGCCCAGCTACCTGTTCCCAGAGGATGCATCATACGACAGTGCTGCGGTCGACGAAGAAGCTGTGCGTGACGTTTGTGAGAAGTTCGAGTGTGCCGAAGCAGAAGTGCTCAGCAGCCTATACAGTGGCGACCCGCAAGACCAGCTGGCTGTCGCCTACCACCTCATCATCGACAACCGCCGCATCATGAACCAGGCCAGCGAGTTCTACCTGGCATCCAGCCCACCTGCTGGCTCCTTCATCGATGAGAGCATAAAGCCACACCCTGAGAGGATGCCCCCATTGCTGGCAGACAGCCCCAAAGCCCGGTGTCCACTCGACGCTCTGAACACCACCAAACCCAAACCTTTGGCAGTGAAAAAGGCTAAGTGGCATCTTGGGATCCGCAGTCAGAGCAGACCTTATGACATCATGGCTGAAGTTTACCGCGCAATGAAGCAGCTTGATTATGACTGGAAGGTGAGGGCCACTTAAGCATATATTGTAAAGAGACATGTTTTTAAGGATTTGTGGCTAGCTATTTGTGGATGAAAGTATTGGTTTGTAATGTTTATTATTTTTTGCTTAGGGATGTACATGCTTATAGTGTGTATCTCCAATGTTTTTGTCTATTTTAGGTGGTGAACCCCTATCATCTGAGAGTGCGCAGGAAGAATCCAGTGACTGGAAACTTTGTAAAAATGAGCTTGCAGCTTTATCAGGTGGACAACCGCAGTTTTCTGCTGGACTTCAAAAGCATTGATGGTACGTGTTCATGCAATACATAACGCCGTGCATGAAGAGTTCAGGAGTTGAATACACCTGTTTGTGTTGCATTTCACATGAGGGTAGAGTGGGGAAAACCAAGTGAATTGATATTGTCCAGTTTCTGATTGACTGAACACATCCGATCCAGGTAACCATCAGTGAATAGTGCAGGAATAATTGAAAACTTGCAGGGCTGTGTCTCTCAAGTGCTAGGATTGGCCACCCCTGGTTCGTCATGAATTTATGATGTCTTAATGCTCCATAGCTTACATATCTATGTTTTTGTACACCACAAGAGGGCGCACTTGTAGTTCAATGATTGAAAGGAAGAAAGTATAGACCATTTTAGGACCTGCGTCATAATTATGTTATGGCATTAGCTAAAGACAAAACAGTAGGAAGTTAGAGGCGCCTCAGGCTCAACAAACGAGTTGGACTGTAGTTTCACAGAATTATCAGTTTGTGGTGTAAAAAAAAAAGTACAGACATGTTAAGTGTAGATGCTTCCTCTATCAGGTAGTTGTGTACAGTAAACGTCTAACCATTCCACCGCAATCAGGTAATCCCGTCACGCCGTCTATCCATTAAGTGAGCTCTATGTGTTGACAATTTAATTCTTGCTGGTTAATTTTTTTTTTAGACTGAATGACTGTACATATTGAAATAAAATCCTTTTATCTTCAGCCATTGTTAAAATAGAAGCTGAAAAAACATGCTGATCACATTAGTCAACATGCTCATGGAATTATTTTGCCTTCATTTAAGAACCGTGTTTACTATCACCAAATGAGTTCTGGAAAAGAAACGGCCAATCAGAGTTCTCTGGCTGTGCAACGTTCAGAAATCGGTGTTGCCAGATTGTGTGGTTTTCCTGCAACTGGGATAGTTAGGGCCAAATTACTATAGGGTGCACAGGACCTTCTTGTTTTCCTAAGGATTATTTTTTTCCCACACTTTTGGGCTTTTTAGAGGTCTTAACATGCTCAAAAACTCAAGAAAATTGGCAAACACGTTGGAATCTGCTGCCATTAGGATGCCTGCGAGTTGCGTGGCCATATGAGATTTTTCTGCATAGCTCATTCACACTTTCATTTAGAGTTCATTGAGCCGAACAACTTCCGCACTGCATGTCCTGGGCTCAACTCAGCAGGAGGCCGTTATTTTGTTATTTTGGGTTATTTTGGGTCGTTTGCAAAAACACACCCGATGGATTTTGATATACTCCTCCTAGGGAATTTATTAGATTGCCACCAAACCGGGCTGATGTGATCTAAAGACATTGAGGATGCAAAATTGCGGAGGGATTTTTGTAGGGCTGCAACAACTAATCGATAAAATCGATGATTATCGATAATGAAATTCGTTGTCAGCGAATGCCGTTATCGATTAGTTGGGCTGCTCATGTTACTGAGGAGCGCGACCACAAGATGCACAAATACACACAAATACACAGCCGCTCGCGCAATGGAGGTTACAGAAGCGTCTGCAGGAAAAAGCGTGCGCTCCAAGTCCTCCAAGGTATGGGAGCAATGTACATTAAATGCCTCTAAGTAGACGGTAACCTGCACGTTATGCAAGACCGAGCTTTCATGGCATGGCAGTACCACAGTCATGCGCGAACACTTGTTGGAACATGTTGGTGTTACGGATGGCGAAACATCAGCAGGGTCAGTAAAAACTGTATCTCTTCATCGTGTAAAAGTTGTA
>JAOVVA010000035.1:4542720-4552861 GCA_028565275.1 Leiocassis micropogon
TAAACCAAGACTTGTTTGTTTTCCAAGTCAAAATTTATTAAAAATCTTTGCTCGTCTTGCGGAACACTCGTAAACCGCGTTACTCGCAATCCACGGTTTCACTGTACTTGGTTACTATAATTCTGTAGTCATTCCAATTGTACCCGTCATTGCTCTGGCACTAATTGTACACCCAAACATCCTTACTGGTGGTACTGGTCACTTAGGCACAGTCTGGTGAACTCAATAAGATTACCTAGAATCCAAAGTGTGTTTGGGAGAAATTTTCATAAAGTGTTTATTCTTTCAGATGACATCATCGAGCACAAATCGGGCTCATCCACACCTCAGCGCTCGGGCTCTGCTGCAGGTCTTCACCGGCCCCGTCTCAGCATCGACTCGGCAACCCTCGCTATGGATATACCGCCGCTCAGCAGCTCACTGCCTTGCTCTCTGCCAGGCAACATGCCCATGCTGGCACCACGGCAGGGCAGCCATACCATGGACTTCTTTGAGATGTGTGCTAGTCTCATCACAACACTGGCGCGCTGAAGCAAACACTCACACATACACACATACACACAAACACACTCATTCATAAACCCGCTCATTTACACACAGCAATGCATTTGGGGGTTAAATCACATGTAGATTTAGCCAGTTATTAGAATTCTCACCCACTCAGTTAGACAAGATTACAGACATGATGCTTGCTGCTATACTGACGGTCCAGTTCACTGTAGCAGTCTGGCATTCTGGGGCGTTTCCACGTTTCAGAGTGCTTCATCGTTTTTTTTCTTTTTATATGCGTAGCATTTTTGATAACATAATCTATTTATATTTCTCGTATCAATCACTTTAGTAGCTGAGTTACTGGTTGATTGCAATGACATACCAAAAATTCAGTTTATATGCATTCAAAGAGAGAATGATTATGCATTTATTATATTAGATTATTTATTTTTAGAGATATTTTATGGAATTTAGTTACCTTATTTAAGTATGTATTAGTCGAGTTGATGTAATCGCAGGTGTGGTGTGAAAAGGCAGTTTGAGCATCAAGAGCATGACAAGCATGTCAGAAAATACGCACCATGGGTGTCATAGAGCACAACACGAGAGCTGCAGTTGCTTTGCTTAAGCTCGATTTGGCAGACGTAAGTATGCAATTTTTTAGGATCCTCCATCTGTAAGTGAATATAGATGGGTTCCTTAAGAGCAGTGCCTTTTCTTTTAGCTGCCGGATCCCGGATGGCTCGTATCTTGGAAATAACAAAATATTCAGTCAGAAACTTAAAATAATTCATGCAGGATACGAAGCAAAAGAGCGAATACTGTGCACAGTTCGACATAGTGGCCTTCATCAAGGAAAAAATGTAGAAGCACAGCAAGATTTTAAATATCCAGTGAGAAAGAGTGAGATTTAGAGCCAAAGGAAAGGACATGGAGAGAGGAGAAGAAGAACAGAGGAAGAGAAGTTGAGCAGAGAGATTTGTTTAAAGAGAAAATAGAGAATAGAGAGAAGGACGTGATATAAACCAATCAACAGGAGAAAGCTATGCTGAACTTGTTTTTTTTAATACTGTATGGAATGTTGGATGGGGTGTATTAGCTGACATTTAGAGATTAAAGTCATGAGCACTTAGGACTTAAAGTTTCCTCTGATGCCTTAAAAAAGCAATCTATATTGTTTCTGATGATTATCCATGTGTATGCAGCTCTATTAGACGTGTGGGTCTTGTTCCCCTAAGCACTGGAATGTTTAGAGGCCCGGACACTCAAAAAGATGACTTTAGGAATTCAGGACGGTCATACTGTATGTTCTCATCCCAGCTCGTGATCAGGCTGATACACAGAACCACGTAATTTTTTTCTTTCAGATATCAACACAATTCTTATTCATGACTATATTATTTTTTAAATAATGAATGAGAACGAGTGAAATTATTGACAGAGTATTAAAATATTTGTGGCAGCCTGCAAAAACCTTTTACAGCGTTGTATGGTCCTGGAAACCTGGACAATTCGACTGATTATGGATAATAGTTAGCAGGTGGTGATGTTACCCCTTATACCCCAAATACTAAACAACACTAGTTGTGTAAAGCACCACCATGCATAAATGTAGTGAAGTACATAATACGTTATTTGTTGTATTATGTAGTGGAGTATTCATTCATAAGAATATTCAAGTCAAGTACAGACCCATAAAATAGGTTCTTAATCTCAGTAATGAAGTAAATTTAATAGATTTGGTGAGGTTAGACGTGAACCTAAATCAAAACAATTTTATGTAATTTTGGTATTTAAAAGTATAAATGACACTAAATTCTCGAATTCATGGCCTCTTGACTTTACTCCTTTAGAGGGGTGATTGCTCTGATAGACTACTGTTCTGTACTGATCTGTTCCCTAACCATTTTTTTTATTATCCATTTTAGCACACAAAACTTTATTCGCCTTCTACCACATATCTCTTCTATGTTGGGGTTTTCCTGGTTAGTTAATGCCTTTGTCTTCCTGAATCTTTCTGGGCGTCTATTCTGTACTGTACTGAATGTAAAATGACTTACGCTCACTGCATGGTGTTTGTGCTTCAGTGTGTTTCCGTACCATGTTAAATGTACAGTACTATACCATAACACAATAAGGCTGCAGTAAATCCATGTACCATAATTGTAAAAAATAATAATAATAATAAATGCTTAGATGGAGTGACTGATGAGTTTGTAAAAAGATTTTTTAAAAATATCTATATCCTTTGGTTTGTGTTGAGGGAAAATGTGCAGCCAATTTTTATTTTATTTTATTTATTCTATTTTTTTGGATAAAGGAGTGAATGTTTTTTTTAGTTTTTTGGTCAGTGGGCATGTGGTGCCTTATTGTGTCTTGAAAAAAAAACTTCTTTAAATCTCTCGAAGAACCTTAGAGGGTTTCTTATACCTGGCCATCGTGCTGCAGGTCTAGTTTGTCATTTTTAACAGAGCTGTTGATTGCAAAGTGTTTAGAAAATTGAGAGGATGAAAATACTGCTGAATCTGCGCCATTACACTGAAATTTATAATGACGGTGTTTATTATTTTACAGTACAAATACTTGAGTACTATCATCTGCATGGCATCCATCCAAATCATTAAATGCAACCAAAGTGTCTTTTCGCTTTTCATTTTCAGTCTTGTATACATTGTTGTCTTGTGTACACAACACAAGCGAAGTCAGTTTTGTGTGTTTCAGTGTCCTCACTGTATACTGACGTATGAATCCTAGTCTAGTTTATTGTTATTTCACAAATTATGCACTGCATGGTGTTCTGATTTGCACTTTATTATTTATTGTACAAAAAAGGAGAAGTAAAAAAAATATATATGTATTGTACCATATAAATGCATGTTGTCTTGTGGTTATTGGGGGATCATTTCATCTTAGCAGGATAAATAAATATGGTCAAGACACAGTAGGTGGGATTACCAAAATATAGCACAACATACCAGTTCATGAATTTTAATCAGGTTTTAATCATTGCCATTGAAGTAGAACTTGTAAAATTATATGTGTGCAGCATGTGTGATATAAACTTTGACCTATTTTTAAAGAAGTTGTAGCACTGTTACAACTTTACAAAGTAACCATCATTTAAACACTTACATGACCAAAAACAGGTGAAACATACACTCAATAGACATTAATAATAGAACTGTACATGGATTTAATACTATCAAAACACAACAGGACTCGATCCAGCTTTCTGTTGAGAGTGTTTAGTTTTGGTAAAGACTGCATATTGAGAATAATTTAATATAAACCGAGGCTTAAGTGTTAATAACTAGCTATATACACTGCAAGAAATGCCAGCAAGTCAAAATATCTTAGAATATATATTATGCAACAGTTGGTTTCAACCAAGCAATTTGATCAGATGAGACACATTCCATGAGTGATTATGTACAGTAGAGCAAAACAGCACTGGGACATTTAACTATGTGTCACTCCACATCACAGGTGTCCTAACAACCTTAAATTACGCTAACTGTGGGTCGCAGCAAGGGTGAAAGTAGGTCAGAACGGTCTAAAGTACTGAGGAGAGAGCAGCTGCCTGCCAAAGCTCACATTCAAAACCAGCCACGGAAGCACTTTCAGCAAGAAAACACATGCACTAAAGTCATGTCATCTTAACAACAGTTTATTTATCTAGCAATTGTTTGCAAGTCATTCTGAATTTCTTCCATGGTCCTTTATTTACACAAAAGATGAGCTACAAAGGTAACTACTGTAGCTTCTGATATAAGACTAAATTCCAAATTTCTCTCTAACCCCTCCCTAATCAAGGGCACTACTTGGCAAGTGGAACAATGGATTGTACACCCTACATAGCGCACTAGCTTTCCATTTAATGTTGATTTAATGGATGTAACCCTTAAATAGGCGGAAATATAAAAAGAAACTTTCAAGATTTACAGGACTGTCCACCACCTCCATTGTTTTTTTCTTCTCAGCTTTTGGCTACATAGTACTGGTAAGAATTTAAACTACTTTCAATCCTGTTACTTATACCGACTGTCAATCACCAGCTCCGCCAGTCACAGAAGGATATGTTTTGGCATGGCAAAATAACTGGTTAAACAAACAAACAAACAAACAAACAAACAAACAAACCATAATCTGTTGATTAAAAATGGTGTTTGCAGAACTGTTACAGTATATCACACTCGAGGTCATGCTGTTGTGCTGAATATCAGTATGGTTGTGATGAGTTTGTTTGCACAAAGGCAGATCATTTAGAATTTTTTTTTTAATGATCAAACTTATCTGTCAATAGAACAAGAAATGTATATTATAGTATCTATCTATCTATCTATCTATCTATCTTATAGTCATGCTATATTACAAAGAATTGATTAGATTTAAGATATTTTCACTTGCTGTTTTTTTTTTTGCAGTTTAAGAACACAGGATCTTAAAAGTCTTTAACACTAAACAGAATATCCTTTAGCACTAATGGAACCTCTAGCAAACAATTGGATATGTTGCTGTTTGTTGTTTCCGACATTAACCTTGAGAATAGCATGGTGGAGGTAAAGGAAAGTAATATCATCATACAGGTTACTCCATATTCCTCCATTCGAAGTCTTTCTGATTAGACAATATTTAATGGGAGTTGAATGAACCCCACCTTGAAGCGTGTGTATACTGTGTGCATATCCACGCCTCATTTTTCTACACGCCTGACAGCATTCTTCTTCAGCCAGGGGGAAGAGTTGCAGTCTGGTTCTTAAACAACACACCGTCAGACAGAACGAAGTATACAATGCAGTCTTTCGAAATATCCATCACATTTCAACTGATGAAGCAAGAGCAGCTGAGTTAATATCAATCACCTGTAGGCACAAAGTGTTAGCCTTACTTGCTTTTTGTCTATCGAACATTATCATTTACACATCACATATCTTTTGACTCACGTACATGGAATTAACAAATTCTTGTCACCCCACAACGATATCTGCGTACAGATCCGGCGGAGGAAGGAGCTGCAGATCTACTTCCTGTTTGAGGCTTTAAAGAGGAAAGACAGGTTAAGGAGACAGCATTCTTACAGGGGAATTCTACGCATTCTACATGCAGAACCTGTGAGACAGCATAGTACAGGAGTGAAATCACTCAACACATGTATTTAGTGGGTTTATATATATACACGTGTGTGTGTGTGTGTGTGTGTGTGTGTGTGTGAACATGTCAACACTAAAAAAAAAAAAAAAAAACTTACAAACTGACTGGTTCCACAGCACTAGAAGCAACCGGGCCTGGTTCACTAATTCTTTGCACCCTAAAAAGGAGGAAATGGTTGGGCAGTGAGACAAATGCTTTCTAGTTAAAAATGTTTCTTATTTTCTGAAAAAAAAAAAAAAAACCCAAGTGAAACAGGAGAGCTGAATCTTACGGCGTGCTGTCCTGCAGTGAGGGCGTTTTCGGTGCAAAGAAGGTGCTCAGTTTATGGAGCGCTTCATGTCTTGAACTGCAAATGAGCAAGATAACATCCATGCTAAGAACACATCCATATTGTGAAAATGCTGTAAATATGAAATGGTTCATGAGTGGCTGGTGTAAAAAAAAAAAAAAAAGCAAACCAAATGTGCATATGTGTGTTTTTTTATATATATATAAAAAACACACAATATTAATTAGGACCAGCCATAGTTAAATTGCTTCTATACAACACACAACTTGTTTTTTGCTAGCAGATGTTAGCATTGCACTGCAAGTGTTAGCATGTATGTACCAAAGATAAGGCTGGACAAAAAGATCAAACAGATGTGTATAAGATACTACAGAGCACATGTGTAAAAGATGTCAGTCAGGGAGGCACTTACTGATTATCACTTCTATCAGTGTGTGCTGTCAAAGCTGGAAGTGGCTCAGGACCTGAAGTATGCAAGATTAGCAAGTGAATAATACAATATAACATAATACAATGCAATAGATACAACTATCCTTATCTTGAAGCATATTATTCAATAACCTGCTCTAATTATTTAATAAGAATAGTGGGACTGATAGCATTAATAAAAAAAAAACGAAATGATAAAAATCTATTTTTTAAAACCCCAAGAAAACAAGGCTTTCAGTATATAACATTCATAATTCATACCATTCTAATAACTAATATTCTTCCTCATATCTGAGTGACTCATAAAGTCAAGTGTCTATGAAAAACAAATGCATGCTTTCTTATGACTCACCAATGTCTGGAAAGGCCATCCTGTCCAGTCCAAAAGATTGTGTGTGTTTGTGAGAACTGTATCAGGAGTTAATAGTGTATTAATACTCAAATACACAAGATAAAAAATATTTTGATACACATTTTTTTCTCGATACTCACTCATCTGTGGCGTGACCTGATAGGAAAACTGTGTCATCGTCGTCACCCCATTCCTCGCTGTCTTCTTCGACTGAAAATACAAAACGTTATACTAAATCAACTGTATCTATGCACTACTATATCAAATTATGGCCATAAAGTATACATCATATGGATGAGAGAATATCCAGAACAATGGTTTTCTAGTTTTATGTTTTAAAAACACTGACTGGAATGATTTACAGCCAAAAAGAATGTTAGTTTGCACAACTATAAACTACGGATGAGAGATGTAAAGCAAATGATTACATCATACACTGATCAGCCATAACATTAAAACCACTCCTGTCACAAGACCCCTTTGGATGTGCTGTGGTGTCCGGAACCATGACATTGGATCATTTGGGTGCTGTGGGTTGTGAGGTAGGGCTTAAATCAGACTTGTTTGTCCGGGTGAATCCCATGTGTGCTTGATTGGACTGGGATCTGGGGAGTTTGGACGCAGTAGCTTTGGGCTCTTTACCTCTTGGGCCCTGTACGTGGTGGACTGTGCTGCACTGGGTTTTCTGGTGTCTGTGATTCACCTGGTGGTGGTGGTGGTGTTGATATGGCTGATCGTAAATTAAGGACGTATATGCATCTATAAAGAAGTTTAGTATATTAACTTACAGCTCTCTTGGTTCATGCTGTAACGTGGTGAGGATCTGCAAAAGTAAAAACACAACTATGACAAAAATAGTATAGGATTGCAACCAAATTATGGCTTAACAAACGGATTAATGTATTGCTCTTAAAGATATGTACAGTAGCACTAGTGTGTAATACACTTTACATTAATAAGCAATGTCTTACATGATGTCTGTACTTGGGGTCTCAGGGTGTACGATCCCATTACTGTTGGCCCTGTTGTTAGCTTTAGCTTTATTTCCTAGCATGATCATCTCCTGAATATTTAGCTCCACAGACTTTAGTGGGATATAGCCATCTGAAAACAGAAAATAATACTGCTATAAGATATATCACAGACAAGGATATACTCTATGTTCAAGTAAAATAAAACGTACATTTAGTGGCCTGAAGTCCATTGGTATTATATAACTTAAGTGAGTTTTAATATTTGCCTTTTTTATTTCAAACCTAAGATGGCTTTACAACTAACAGAAGATTGTTGAACAGAACCAGACCTAGCCCAATTCAAAGTTTTTCTTTGGGTTTATCTGAAGTCAATTGTCTGTTAGAACCATCTTAGGGCAATCAATGTATTCCATCCATCCATCCATCCATGAACTCTGTAGTGCAACTAGTATTCGCTCCCATATTTTTAACGACCATGGTAGGACCTCCAGGCAACATTCATACATCCATCCACACATTACTGGCAATTTGGGAACGCCAAATTAGCCTAATCTGCATGTCTCTGGACTGTGGGAGGAAACTAGAGTACCCGGAAGAAACCCACCATGCAAAGGGAGAATATGCAAACTTTATGCACACAGACACTGAGGTGGGAATCGAACCAGGATCCTGGTGGCGACAGTGCTAACCACTACACCACCGTGCAGTGATTAGCACTGTCAAGAAGGAAAAGACAAGACCACCGTGCTGCCAATCACTGCACTAAAGGAGCAAATCATTTCCACATACTTTAATAGATGTTCAGTGTTTTTGTATTCAGCATATATACAAGTGATGCAAAGTCAGAGACTGTCAATTTGGGCATTTTGTATCATTGATACTTTTTTAATATACAGATTTAAATGTCTGGGCCATGCTCTACAGTATGTATTCCTTATTTGTGTGTGTTATCAGATTCTTTTGTCCTAAAGCAGGATGTTTAATAGCCGGGGTTTTATCTGCCTAGATAATGATCTTACAAGCAGAGGCATCTCCGTCACCTAGCACCAAACACAATGTTTTATACCAGTATACCACTTTGCTTTCCAACCAGTTAGAAGAGATAGACCGGACGTAAGCGTAAAACGTTCTTCTCTTTCACTGAATGCTGGTGTGGATTTTGCAAAGAAACCATATTTACCAAGAAAAAAATTAATAAATTCCAGGAGACTGCAAACAGTTAGTGAATACACTTTCAAAGGTTTACTCAAATGAAGTTAAGTTGATAATGAAAATTGGTTCTTTATAAATATGAAATGATGTTTAACATGTTTCATGCTACTGTATGTCACATGTTATGTTTCGAGCTAACTCACATTTGTTGGTGCTGTTTTTAGCCAGCCATTTCCCTTTAGGGCAGTCAGTGGTGCGAAGAATGCTGACGGTCTCTCCAGCCTTTATCGCCAGATCATCTTTACGGCCCTTAAAGGTCTCTGTCACTTTTGCTTGGTACAAGACCTCCTCCTCTCCTGTGATCTACAGACAGACATAAAAAAACAGACATACAGTAAGTCCCGAATCTCTCTAAATGCCTAATACAATGCATAAAAATCCATCGTTGTATTTTCATACCCTGAATTTTTTCCTAATTTCATTTTCCTTCTTTTCCTTCTCTTTCTGTTCCTTCTTCTCCTTTTCCTTCTCTTTAAGCTCCTTCTTGTCTCTTTCCTTCTCCTTTTGTCCTTTTTTCTTATCCTTCTGTTCTTTCTTTTCGTTTTCCTTTTCCTTCAGCTCCTTTTCTTTTTCCTTTTCCTTCAGCTCCCTTTCTTTTTCCTTTTCCTTCAGCTCCCTTTCTTTTTCCTTCTCCTTCTGCTCTTTCTTTTCCTTTTCCTTCTGCTCCTTTTTGGTTGCTGTCTTTTCTTTTTCCTTTTCTTTCTCTTTGTCCTTCTGCTTTTGTTTTTCTTTTGACTTCAGGTCCTTTTCATCTGACACAGAGTTCTTTCTGTACATATAAAAATATAAAACAAACACAGAATGTATTTATCACTCACATCATTTATGTATTTCTTTTTTTTAAGGAATATTAAATTGAAACATACTTGGAAAACAGTGCTTTCTTGGGGATCTCCTCTGTCTGAAAATCAAGATATTACATCAAAAATATTGAATAAAAAAATAATTGATTCCACAATAATGACACACATTGCAGCAAGCAAGTTATAATTGTCAAATGTTGTAAATGAAATAATACTTACCGCAATTGGTGTATCAGAATATGGATCTAAAAATAAGCAAACAAACAAATAAATAAATAATACATTTTTGAAGCCTTGGCCTTCCATTGAGTCTAAACTTTCCTAAATGTCCTAAAAACAAAGAATTATCAGATAGACCTTACGTTTTCAAAAAATCCAGGTGCATTCACTCACTCACTGACTCATTATCTACACCGCTTTATCCTGTATACAGGGTCGG
>JAOVVA010000035.1:4565617-4577215 GCA_028565275.1 Leiocassis micropogon
TCTTGCTTTCCTGGGAAGGTCTTCATGAGAGCCAGTTTCATCATGGTGCTTGATGGGTTTTGCAAATGAACTAGACAATCCTTAAAATAACAACCGACTGTTTTTGTTACTTAATACATAATGCCATATGTGTTATTTTATAATTTTTTTAAAAATTCTGTATTTGTTTAGAAGGTAGGAAATAAATCACAAAACATAAAACAATGAAATAGAAAGTGTGTCCAGACTGTTGCTTTTTGCTGTGAATGGGTATATTTTAAGAAGTAGAACATCCTTAAAATAGTGTAGCAAGTTACACAAATGTATTATTTTATGCCAATGTATTTATTTTAATGATTAACAGTGTAGTATAAAAAGCCTTGAACCCAGAAATGTAATCTGTAGTATGTGTTTGACTATTAAGTGGAGTCAGGTTCGGGTGCCCTTTGCTGAAACTTGTAAAATAAATAAAATCAAACTACATAAAATAAAAGTTTTGTTTTTGTTATTTAACATATTTTCAGGGCATAGATCTAATTCATATATTCACAGAAATATTGTCCTTTGGTTTTTGTATGCATTCATAACATATATTTTAATATAAGAGAATCCATAAGATGTCTTAACACTTAAAAGGAAAAAAGAACATAAAACATATAACCAAAGGTTTCCTGAGACATTAATAAAGGTCCGATATTTTACTCTTTTTAAAGTAACACAAGGTTCTGAGGTCCTCCACAATGCGTGTTATTGCTCCAAGTGAAATACGCCTCAGATAATGCATTTCATCATCCTTCAAACTTTAGTCAAACCTTTATTTCACTCCTCCACCAAACCCGCCGTTTCAGTGTCTATGTAAATAAGCTGATGCTGGGCCACACCCCTGCACAGAACAGCAAAGCTGAGCAACAAGATAGTGGATGATATCTTCTTATATAAGGTCACATTAGAAGGGGGAAAAAAATCAAATTGACTGGAAAGACAAAGTTTTTTGTTTGTATATGCACACTGGAGACCCATCTGCAGGTTTAAAAATGTGAAAAAAAGTAAATTTTTCATAATGCATCCCACTTAAATAGCACTTAAAGTATTTTTTTTAATCGAGCCAAAAGCAGAGAACCTAACCATGTCCTGGACTGCAAATGGAACACTACTTTGCAGGGGGATAGGCTCATGAAAACCCAAGTAATCATCTCTGAAGAGTTGCACCAAGCATGATTTCATAACACACTCTCAGACTAATAATAAGGGAGGGTAGGACAAGAGCCAGCTATCACTTGGGGAAAAACAAGATGCACATATACATATAAGCCCAGAACAACAAGCAATAAACTGCAGAACAATCAACTCTGAGTCTTGTGTTTAAAAAAAAAAAAGAATTTTGAGTTGTGCATCTAAAAGCATTTAGGCAACTAAGAACTCTTTTGGAATATAATATAATCTGAGACAAAATGAGAGAACCAAACAAAACAGAAAAAAGAAGAGTTGTGCATCAATTCCCACAATGAATATCATACCCACATTGAAGTATTAAAGAGCAAGAATTATTGATGGGACAATCATTGATTTTAATCGTTAAAAATTCCCACAACGCGGGAATGTTTTTTTTTCTGTCATAACTGTGCATGTTCACAAGACTGATGTGTATGGCTAACCACAACTAGCTGTATATCTGTATGGCTAATCGGGAAAGAAGAAAGTTACATTAGTCCTAAATACACCGTAACTTTAAAAGATAAAATCTTGGTTTAGCTCAGTGGAACTGCAAAAATATTCACGAGTCTCAGCTGAACTTTGGAATGAATTTTTACTCAGAATGAATTTGTGGAATTTGGCTGCGATTACTTACATTGTCCTCATTTTCCGGGTGACAAACTTCACGGTCGGTGTGCAGAGCCGGTAATGTACTTATACTGTATGAACAGCAATTTGGATTGAGAGAAGCACTGTAGTGTGAGGTTAAACCAATCGCTAATCGATCATCAATTGGTTTACTCAAACCAAACATTGATTATGGAATAGTTACCGACTCCTATCACTAGCAAGTGTCATGATATGGGGATCATTTTTATGACATTACTGTATACATCATTGAGGGTAAATATAAATGGGAGCTGTATAGCACAGTAATCAAGTACTAGCACTTCCTGGTTTTGCTTCCATACAGTTCTGTACAGTACTAAAAAGTATGACCAAGGTGCTAGAATTTTTAAAATAGCATTTTGAGATTTTTACATGACTACACGGTCTGGCTAATTGGACTCTGTCTCTTTAAGCACAGAGCTGACAGCAGTGACGTGTATCACTTAGTGGGGAAAGAAATCTTTAATATAAGCTCACTCACTCATCATCTATGCCGCTTTATCTTGTATTCAGGGTCGCGGGGACCTGAAGCCTATCCCAGGAGACTTAGGGCACGAGGCGGATCCTGGACAGAGTGCCAATCCATCGCAGGGCACACACACACATACACACACTCACACGCTCATTTACACACTACGGGCAACTTGGGATTGCCAATTAGCCTAACCTACATGTCTTCGGACTGTGGAAGGAAACCGGAGTACCTGGAGGAAACCCTTAACATAACCTGTAGAAAATTTTTGAAGAATCACAAGCAACAGCGGAGAGAGTGGATTATCTTCCTGCTTTATTCACAGATTTGAGTGGAAGAGATGGCTGCAGTAATGAAAAGACTCGAAGTGAAATATGGAGTTATATTTATACAGTGCGAGAAGGAAATATGACCTAAATATATAACTAAACAAAGTAGAACCGCTGTTTTAGTGTGGGAGAATTGGGTTTTGGGACATTTACTGCACAGATTCTCTCTTTAGAATTTCTTAAGAAATAAACATACAATAAGGGCGAAATGTGTATTTTCTCACTCTGGAGCAAGCAGAGAACCAAATACAACTGAATATATTTTCACATTTTCTCATATTAAAACCTGGTGGATCTAATCTCTCAGAAACCACTGCTTAATGGTAATGGAGTCAGTTAGGGAGCATCTAAAAAGTGCATGACCTGGACATCTGTGTGACATTCTACAAAGATTAAAGTTGTCTCTAGTTTGCAGGATATCTAATGTAATGCAGTGTGGACTCAGGATCTATTTACTTTTTTATAATGTTTATATAATATTAATGATTATAGCTGATGGCAATGTTTAAATGAGTGATTACACAAGCTGTACCACAGCAATCTACTGTGTTTTTCTGCAAACAATTACAGATCCATCTAATTTTCCTAACAAAGACACAGCTCGATATTGAAAATAACCTGAGAACATGACACAGCAACGTCATAGATCATGATGTGTCTCATTAAAAGCTTTTCTAGGTATTGTATTTCTCAAAATAATTACAACTCTGCTATAACACATTTGTCATCATTTTTTTTTCTAACCCATTGTCTAGAGCCTCTGGATCAGAGAGAAGGTATTGAAAAATACTGAAACTCATTATGAGACTGATATTAAAACAAAAAAACACTTATTTTTAATAAGACAGCAATCATGATAACAATGGAATGTTTTAACAGATCTTGTTAATTTGTTTAAGCTTGCAGTGCATATACAGTCATTTCTAAACAACATGTGAACACTTTGCTGCTGCTTTTGCATGCACACAAAAGTCATGTATCAAATATAAAAAGGCCTGTAGGCTTCTTAAAAATATTTGAAAAAGAAAAAGTCATTAAGATTTTGAGCATGTACTTGGAAAATCCAAATATAATATACAGTACTGTGAAAAAGTCTTGAGCCACCCCATGTTCTAACCATACGTTACTATGTAGCTTAAACAAAAACAAAACACATTCTTCTGAAAATGATAGACAGTCCATCAGGATGCCTGGAGAACTATTCCTCAAGACTATGTTAAACATAAAAGAAAGATTCCATAATCTTTGGAAGCAAAATATGAAGACATAAGGGGTGGCTGAAGACATTTGTACTGTAAATTAAAAGCAAAAAGAGTTGAAATTAAACCAAGGAAGAATATAATTTTCACAAGCTCAAGGATCTTTACATTAGCACTTTTCACCTCTGTGCACAGATCTGTTTACCTGCAGCAAGCTGGTACTGTATAAACGGTCTAACATAGCTTAACCCTTCCACACATTAAAACGAAATGTCTGAAATCTTGAAATCCACTTCATTTCTGAATGTTGCTTTTTCCCCCCCTATGTGCAACGAGCTATTACTGCATATTTAAATAAGCATATTTTATTGATACATTCACAATGGCATCAGCAGTGATTTAAATGACTTGTGTGAAATACAATATCCGGAGTAATAAATATGACTGAGTTCGAGTACTTCCTAAAGAACAGATTTATTTAATTTTATATATATTTTTTAAGAATGCATTGGGGAAAAAATAGACGTAAATACAGTAGACTAAGCCAACATTGTTCAATTACATCCAAAGAACTTACACAAAGAACTGTAGATTTTGTGACTCAAATGAAAAATTGTGACCTGACATCCCTGGGGTGTACAGTACATAGGCTTCAGGTGACATCACATCATATAACTCTGACCATTTTTAGAACCAAATAAATGACTAACTGCATCGATGTTATTCATTCTGTTGCAACTAGAATGTGTTTTTCATTTAAGACTTCATGCAATGAAGCACCAATGATTGCTAACATTATGAAAATAGGGTAACAACTTTCTCCCTATAATGACGGTGCTTTTTAATCCCCCTGACGCAACACTCAACATGCAACAAATGCTATTATGTTTATAGGCACTGCCTGGCCATAAATAAGTCACAATTTGGATATAAATAAGCAAATACTTTATTTGGTTAATCACAGCAGAGATTAATATTAATATTTCAACTTGCATCAATTCTTTAAACCCTAACTGATGCAGTGAGTAGCTTCTTATTTTTAAACAACCATGTCGAAAGATGTATCCTGTGGTCATGAAAAAAACGGTGTTTCAGAAAGGTCAACGTATATTGGTCTGCATCAATCAAAGACAACAACTAAGTTGAAATGACTGGAATTGGTAAGAAGGGAAGTGCATGAAGCGATGCACCCATCATGCATAGTGGCAATGATATATGGCAATAAAATGGAGTCAGCTAACTTTTTTTGTAGTGCTCATTCGTGTCTGATATAAGGCGAGAAATTTTAGCCATCCTTCAACCTTAATTATTAATTAAGCCATTAATTCGGTCCCAAATATGCCAACTGCAACTGGAATCATGTGACTGAAAAGTTTGAATTTAAAATAAAGTGTTATTTTTATATTAGTAGTTATTTGTCTATCAAATAGCAAGCATTTCCAGAGGGGTTTTCCCCCCCAAGATAGGGTTTACTACCTACCAGAAATCAGAAAAGCAATAAAACTTGCAATTCCCTTAGACTAACAGCAGATGTCAGTAAAGCGCTTTAAATTTACTGGCTAAAAGTAATGAGGGAATGAGGTTGCTCAATCTTTTTCACCTCCATCTTCTTCCACCTTCCTCACCTTCTATTTTTCCCCTGAAACTCAGGAGTATAGATGCCGAAGCTCAGAGAAAACACAATACAAGAGTAATTGCACTATCGCAGGTGGTGTGGCTGCTTCAGAACCTATCCAGTAAGACTGCTCCTCTGCCCCCTGCTTCTGTTTTCACACCAATCCACTTATTACAGTATCGTGAGCAGGACAGAAGAGGAAGGCCCAGGAGGAGGCAGTGCGTGTTACTCTCAGCTGCAAAGAAAGAATGACGGCTTGATAACAGCAATGAAGCCGACTCGCAGTGGGAGCTCTGAGCCCAGCCTGTGGTCCATCTACAGCCACAAATCAGCCTGACACCAGTAAATCTAGCAACATGATAATTATGACTCACTCATTCCCTAGTTCCTCTCACTGAGAAATGGAGAGAGGGATGAAAGAATAGATGTGAGTGAAATAAAGCAAGGACTATAAGAGAAAGGATGGCACTCTGTTGAAGTGACAGACCCGAAGGACTGACAGTAGAGCATGAATAAGAGAGAAGCAAGCAGAGTGAGGAGAAACTGTGAGCCTATAGACCTTCATACTGCACACAGAATATGAAGCAGCTCCCAATGCATTCTCGTCCATTACGCTTTTTATACACACACACACACACACACACATCTCTTTCGTCACACATTCCCGATAACGCCCCAGCTACCTCCTATCAAACCTGCTTACCGTCTTAACACACAGAGAAGTGTCATCTGAACAGCTACAGATGTTCTACAGGGACCGAGAAAGGCAGTCCAAGCCATCGCCAAAAATTCCAGTATCCCCATCCTACTATATAGCTGAACGTTCTTTGCTCTCACAAGCGCAGAATTTTTCTCCTGACATCTACCATTCTCTCTTTTTAACAGTTTCGATTTGCACTGTCTCTCCCACTGTACTGAATGTGTGACAGACTGCAAACAAAAACATTTCATACAGTATGGGGACATTTTCACTACGCTGCATTCAATTAGACATACGTTGAAATTAACTAACTATACAGTTCAAAAGTAGATACATTTAACTGGCTTGTTGCTAACAAATGACAAACAATTCCCCATCGCCCATACAAAAAAAAGGTCTTAACTTTAATTCAACATTTTCTTCTGACATTTGGAACAACACAAATAAATAATCATTACATTCATGTTATGTACGATACCAACACAGCAAGTTTCATACATGAGGTACATCATATTATACTCATAAAGAGATGACATACCTTTATCTTTTCCCAATTGCTCCTTTGATTTTTTTCCCCTTATCTGGTCATATAATGGCTTTGACCTTTACTTATTTGTTTGTTTATTTATTTATTTATTTTATTTCATGACCATCACCCTCATTTCTTTTAACACTCTCAATTACTGTAACAATCAAGACTTGACCATTTCACCTTGGAGGTGTGTAGACTGGATGTATTATTCCTTAACAATTTCACACAAAACAGTAAACCTACACAGCACACAGTATATATTCACAGTATTATGAATGATCTGTGGTTTATTTGGGAGCATTTAATAGTGTGATTGATTTTACTAATTGTGGGGAGGCCTAATTTGACGTCCACTCAGCCACCTCCCTCCTCATCTCATACGTCTGTAGGGAGAGACCTACCCAGTTAGTCCACTACGCCTCTCACAAACTGGAATCTGTCAATAAGGTTAATTGACCCACAGGGTGACATAAAAACGATGCGCAAATAAATGGTAGAAAGACGGTTGTGCAAATATTATCACCATTCTGAACTTTTTCTTTTTTCTTCTGTCTGTGTGCTCTCTGCTGTCCTCTTTAAAATGCCAATCTGCCCATGAGCGGCTGCCCATGTCGCACATATCTAAAATGTCATACTATGACGACATAGGGTAGAAATAGTTCTGTAAACAATTTATAAAAAATACAAGTAGGTACGGTATCCCTTTTGCACAAACCTCAACAATAATTTAAAGTATAGCGTATTAAAGTCTACACATAAAAGTCAAAATGGGGAACACTGTATCTAAAATTGATTATGCAGCCCAAATCAGATTTTTTTTTTTATCTTTCGCTACATTTTCCTAGGATGCCAAGCATATCACCAAGAATGTACAAAAAAAATACAAAATTTCTAGCAAAACAGCATCACCAATATTAATTATCTGCCACTCTTAATATGATTTATACTCTTTTTTGTATATACACACAAGGTCTGATCTTTCCAGAGGTGCCAGCATCTGTACATGTCTCAGCGGCCATCCAGCATTATTAAGCCCCAAGACCACAGTAACGAGGCCAGCAGATCGGTGTGCATGCACACAATGACACACAGTTCTGTTCCTTCACACTTTATTAAAGTTTTATACACCAGAGCCAGAAAGCAGACTAACCAACCCCCCAGCCTCTGTCTGCTGATAGAGGAGGCCACTTGGGTTTCTAGCCGCATACTACAGAAGTTTCCTGGAGGCACACATCAGTGCAGAACACTAAATTACACAGTAAGCCGACCCACTGGTGAGATATAAAATGTGCAGTGTGCTCTGGATCTGTGCATCACCACATCAATTTCAAGTGTGCTTGATCATCCTAAATAAGACTTTAACCAAAACACAAACAAAAAAAATTGAGGAGGATTTTAAAATATTTCCTTTTGTTCCTTTTTCAAGCCAGACATAGTACTGGTTAAATCATTAAACATGTCCATGAGGCATCTGCTTTCACAAGGCAAGTTTGATCGACACCGCAAATATCCAATCACGTTCCAAACCAAACTCTTCAAAAACATTTAAGATTTTCAAGGCAGTAAAAAAGGAAAAATCTTAGTCTTAGGAAATCTTGACACACAAAAATGTTGATGCATCACCATGACAACAGAGGTATCCAATCCAATTCTGTTCTTTATACACTGAGACACAAATATACACTGAGCCTTTATAAAACTTCCATAAGGACAGAATCAATCTTTAATAAAGCACTGCTGGAGAATGTCAAAAATATGCAACTTTATCTTTATATGTAAGAGAAAAAGACAAGAAATACGATGTTTGCGTGTATATATCATATACACTCACTGAGCACTTTATTAGAAATATATTACACTAATCCTGGATTGGGGCAGCCATTTGTTGTAAGAGCATCCTCAATCTTTCGTGGCATTCCCCAATTCCTGATAACAATAAGAATCATGTGAACATGATGGCATCAGTAGTCTCCCATTCTACTATATCACAAAGATGTTCTACTGGATTCAAAGCCGGTGTCTGGGAAGCACTGAACTCATGGTCATGTTCACGAAAGCCAGTTAAAAGATGGCAAAGGATGCACATGCACTCATCTAGGCTTTGGCATTTAAGCAACGACTGATTGGTATTAACGAGCCTAAAGTGTCCCAAGAATTCCCCGCACCATTATACCACCTTCACCAGCATGAACTATTGACTCAATGCAGCTTGGGTCCATGAACTCATACTGTTGATACTAAATTTTGCCCTTACAACCTGCGGAAATCCAGATTCATCAGTCATCCATCAGACTATGTTTTTATAGTCTTTACCTAAGAATAGTATTCTGGTCTTAATTATGGAAGTAAAACCAGACTTCAATGATCTTCTGCTGTTGTAGCCCATCCACCTCAACTTTCAACATGTTGCACATTCTGAGATGCTTTTTAGCTCAGTACAATTGTACAGAGTGGTTATCTGGGGCATTGTAGCCTTTTTTGAAAAGCTCAAACCAGTCTGGCCATTCTCTATTAACCTCTTTTATCAACAAGGCATTCTTGTTCACAAACCTACAGCTTTTTTTTTTCTTTACTGAATCATTCCGAGTAAACTCTAGAGACTGCTGGGTGTGAAAAACCCAAAGGATCAGCAGTAACAAAAACCAGCTTGCATGGCACCAACAATCATGCCATGGTCAAAATCATTTTGATGGTCAGCGTGAACATTACCTATAGCTCCTGGCATCATTACCTCCATTATTTTATGCAATGCACTGCTGTCATTGGCTGGTTTAGGAGGGCATTTATAGAGTTGTAAGACTGTATTACCTGTCTTCAGATGTAAGAGGTAACTGAGTACATGTACTTCATTACTGTACTTATTTACATACTTCACTTATCTGTACTTTATTTGAGTAGTTTTATTACATGATACTTTTACTTTGCCTTAAAAGCACAGCAAATATCTGTACTCCTTACTTAAGCACATTTCTACACGCCGTTGCAACAACAGTGGTGAAGTAGTGGTACTGTATTTAAAGCAGGAATTTTGCCACCTGCTGACTATTACGTGAAACTGCATGACTTGCCTTTGCTTCGAGACATGCCTAAAGAATGCAACAGATGTTTGAAATCAGAAACAGAGCTGGTTGCAGACAGCGACGAAAACAACACGCTCACAATCGGGAATCAGAGAAAGAGAGAGAGAGAGAGACTTTTTTGTGCTTGTGATACTAGGTGATAGGTGAGTACTTCTGTACTTTTATTCAAGTAAAAAGAGAACTACAGGATTTGAATAAGAGAAAGTACGGGATTTGTGTACTTTGTCCACCTCTGCCTGTCATGCCTTACGGGCAGCCTGTTTTGGGTGAGGTAGTGGTCTATTACAATATTGCTTTTATACCACTGTAATGACAACTATACCTTCTACCACATCACTATAACGCCAACAGAAATGGATATCATAAAGAAAAGATCTCAATTCTTCATGAATCTCAATCATTCATTAACCCACTTATATTGGTTTATTATAGAGCTAAATACACTATAGGTTTATTTTGGCTAGCTTAGTCACCACATGTTAAACATCGAGTTTATATGTGTAAAATGCTGTTATATATACAACATTAGTTATTATCTTGAATGTTATGTTATCTCATTAACATTTCTTAACACCGAGCTATCCACTAGAGATAATCTAATGAGTTTCAGATCTACATTCACTTTGCATGTGAAATCCTGCATATTGTACAGCTACAATCACTGCGAGGAGGAAACGTCTTAAGCGGCCGAACGTAATTGCATCATTTGCTTCAATATCAAGACAGTGGATATGGTAGCATTTTCTAGGCTTTAGTTAAATTCAAAGGCTAATTAATTGTGCATGTGCAATTGTATTTCCTTTATTAGAGAGCATAATCTGAGATATAACTTAATTGCGAAATTCAAATTCAATTGCATTTTGTGCGCAGCAATATTAATGGCCGCCACAATTAAAATGTTCACGTAATAAGAATCCTTTCATTAAGTAATGCGTTTCTTCATGCTCCCACTTGGCCAGCAATAAACTGTGTTTGCAATCCCGTTTGTATTTGCACTTTTACAGAAGTAGAAATGTTAATCCAGTGTTGTGGGTGTGGCTTTTGGTTGCTTCAGTTTAATACAGCTGCATAGTGATGATTATGATTGTGATGTCAGTAAAGCTATAATAAATGGAGTTACATCATAGTAAAATTAATCAAAACAGCAACATAAATCCAGACCCTTTTCGAGCAGAATACACTTTGCAAAGCTTCATTTGAAATGGTGATATGGCACGGCACAACACAACAAAGATGATTCGATGTTAAGTGATGTGATGTTCGTGGATAAGCCATGTCTGACTGTCATTCAAAATGTTACTCAGCAGCTCTGATACACACTCTGATACTCACACACCGCAGGCAGCTTTGGGAGAGTAAAGAACCTTGTTTTTTTCCTCATACATTAAAAAAGACAAAAACTTACAGGAACATACCATCTTATGTAGCAGCAGGCAAGGGTGGAGGGATGACAGAGGACAGAAGAGAGAGAGAGAGATAGAAAGAATACCAAAGAAAGACAGAGTAGAGAGAAAGAGATTACTCAGCCACTGTGTAATGGATCTATGTGACGGTATAGTAAAGTGGCAGGGTGAAGGTGTGCTGATGTGGCGGCACGGCTGGAGCAGGCTGACATTAAGAGGAGGAGAAGGAGGAGGAAAATAAGGACAGATACCTACCCTGACCTGCCGCTATCTAGCTACCGACCTGAGGACTGTCCAGCTCAGAGCCACCGGGCTCTGCCTGAGGCTCACTCACACTCGGAGACTGTGCGTCTCCGGCCTGTAGGAGGAAAAGAGAGAGACAGAGAGAGAGAGAAAGAGAGAGGTGGAAGGTGGGGGGGGGGGGGG
>JAOVVA010000035.1:4586589-4607108 GCA_028565275.1 Leiocassis micropogon
TGAAACGACTTGAGATCTGGAGAATTTGGAGGCCAAGTCAACACCTTAACCCCACTCTTGTGTTCTTTAAACCATTCTTGAACCATTTTCACCAGATGTCAGGGCATGTTATACTGCTGATGGATGGCAAGTGCCATCAGGGAACACTGTTTCCCTGAAGGGACATACTGGGTCTGCAGCAATGTTTAGATTGGTGGTACATGTCAAGGGAAAACCCACATGAATGCCACGTTTTTCCAGCCGAACAATTGCCAGAGTATCACACTGCCTCTGCCGGATTGACTTCTTCCCATAGTGCATCCTGGTGCCATCCCTTCCCCAGGTAAACAATGCACACAGTCACCCATTAGCATGATTAATCAGACAAAACCATGATTCCTCAGACCAGGCCACCTTCTTCTATTGCTCCCTGGTACAGTTCTGATGCTTGTGTGTCCATTGTAGGCAATTTTGGCAGTAGACACAGGCTACGCAGCCTTATACGCAACAAACTGTGATGCTCGGTCGCCTTTATCTCAGAACCAGCATTAACATTTTCAGCTAACTGTTATCCAGCCATCACAATTTGGCTCTTGTCATAGTCGCTGAAATACTTACGCATGCCCATTTTTATGTCCCTAGCACATCAACTTCAGGTAGAAAAAACTTGCTGCCTATTATACTGCCCACCCACTTCCAGGTGCCAATGTAATGAGATGATTAATGTTATTTGCTTCACCTGTCAGCATAACATCTAAGCATTTGATTTGGTTAGGGGCCTTGCTGGAGGGCCCAACAGTGACAAACTTAGTGGTGCTGAGGTTTGAACCTGGGACCCTTTGATCAATAGCCTTAACCACTGAGCTACCCCTGCCTACAATTTTTTTCTCTGTTTCGCACCTGAGGCATAAATCACAATTTGATTTAACATTTTTTTGTCATCTTATTTTACAACAATAAACATAAAAGGTAAGATTAATTTACACAAATTAATAAGCCTGTGCTTGGGTCAGCAAGTTCCAGGCTTCTGATATTTCAAGATTTTACAGGGTAACGCAGATGGCCAGATGGGTAGAGTGATGTGGTGTGTGCTTCCAGATGTATTAATCATACACTGTTTAGTGTCTTAGAACAACTCAATCTGGCTGCAGCAGCTGTCTCAGACGTGTAAGCTAAACTACACTGCATTACCGGGTACGGGGAGATGACAAACCATTTGTGGCACAAGCTCTGTGTTGAGCTTCCCAAAAACGACACCTTTTGGCAGGAGAACTGTAGCATCAGTAATAAGACAAACTATAAGCTACACATTCCCTGTCACATCTGCCATTATAGCCAAAGATTTTCGTATTACCAAATACAGACACATGATGTGATATAACAGTGCTGCTCAGTGCACAGTATTTTACATGCCTATAAGGTGCAGTAACCGGTGAGAAGAATATAATGATAATTAAATGATTGCCACAGAAGTATGGTCAACCTATATCCAATAAACCTGCTGGCAACCATGTCTCTTGACATGTCTGAAGCATAAACACCAACTGCTTACTTTCACAAAACTTTACTGAAATTACAGGTAGCATGATTTATAAAGATTAACTGTTTTAATAAACTTTTTATGAACTTCGAAAAATGGAATTCTGTAATCTTCTGGTAACTTGTTTTTAAAAGGTCACTGCTTAAATTTTTTTTTGTTTTGACAGCTAAAAACCAATGCACAGAAGTGCGCATGCATGAAATTGTGAAGTACCAATTAGACTGCAGCATTTAAGAATCTAAACTTGTGGTCTAAACATATTAGACATTTTTGGGCCAGCGCGAAGAATGTGACAGCACTGTGTGACATTTTCATAATTTCATATGAATAAATTGTATTTGTCTGAGGTGCACTTGGGATTTTTTATTTTTTATTTTTTGCAATTTCCTGAAGTAATTATGTCATAGAACGTTTGGAGATTGTTGTTTTTCTCTGCAGGTATTACCGTTTAAAAATGCATATGTTCTGATGAACTAGTAGAACTAGCATTTCATGTTTTAATATATGACCACATGAGCACTCTTTATACTCCACGTTAATCAACATGACCATTCTATGTTTTGTAAATGTCATATCTGACCATCAGCTCAACCCATACTTCCTTTATATTTTATTGGGTTCTTATGGTTAGCCTACCATTAGGATGACAGAACATACGTGGGCTCGCATCCAGAGGTGGCAAATAACAAATTTACATATAATACTTGTATCTGTACCTTACTTAAATATTTTCCATATGTGATACTTTTTACTTGTGCTCAGTACATTTTTATGACAAACCTGTACTTTTACTCACTACGTTTTAAATAGAGACTCGTTACTTTGATAATCACAAAAAATGCATTGAAAAAAATGCAAATAGGAATTGATTACACTGTGTTTTACATCATACCATGACATAAGCTACCCCATGTGGAAAGTACAGGAAAAAAAACTATTGCGCCAGTCCAAGTTTAAAGAAATGACTGGCAGGTCATTATAAAAGTGCACATTGGTTAGAGCACCAGAGTGATTGACGGTTACCGAGGTGATGAATCATGGCCATTTGGTCTCTGTGCAGTGGATTCCTATGTCTGCTTTGTAGAAAGTATCTTCAAACGTAAGGTAAGATGAGAGGTGATCTAGCTAACCAGCTAACATACAGAGCAAAAGACTTGTGAACGATTATGCATTGGGTTTGTGTTTCACGCCAATGACAGCATTGTTTTTAAAACAGGCTCATAAATGGCTGCAGGACCACGAAAGAATCGAACCTGTGGTCTTCGGATAACAGTAGGGAGTCTGTTACAGACATCAAAGGAACCAGTCTTTAACATCTAAGTCATAGACCCGGAGACTGACAGATGATTGGAAATACAGCACATTTGCATTTTCCGGGTTAAACACAAGGGTTCCAGCAGACACAAGCAGTTTGTATGTATATTTGTCTGGATACAGGGTATACTGTAGAAATGGTTGCCACATAAAGAATGAGCAGGCTGAATGAGGGGGTTGTTTTATGAGCAAAGAGCCATGGGAAAGTTTACATCGTATTATGAAGCCTTACAAGCACCTTATACTTTTGTTCTTAAGGGACTGTTTTTGACACCTCTGCTCTAAGACAGACATTTATCTATTTTTTTGCCCTATAATGCCAATAAATATGGCAACAAGGGTAGTAGTCATGAACTCCTAAAATAATTTAGTAGTTCAATGCTGTAGCCTGAATAGAAACAGCCTAGTAGGGATTAATAATTTGCAATAGCACAATATTTGGAAAGCCTTGTTGAAAATGTAACTGTACCACACACTATAAATATCACAGCCTATGTTTCTAGCCAAGAATATAACCTAGAACTGAGCAAAAAAAAACAAAAAAAAAAAACAGGACAAATCTTATTTTTCCATCAATATGCAGTCCATCTTGTTATTAGAAATTTACAAAAGCCCTGATAAACTCTGTCAGAATCGCTTCTACAGTACACTTGATTCTTTATGACTGCACTAAATAAATTCACTTGACGCACTATATACAGACACAATCGCACACCAACGCACTCTAGACTGGGGCTACACCGGGTACCTAATTCACTTCTCTTTTTAAAGCATCTGCTGAGTAACTCAGTATACAGGCAGGTAATCAGCGCATTCATATTTTACAGCAAGAGGAGAGAACACTTCATTTAGTCTGTCACTCTCTCCATCTCACACATAAATAGTTGAACTGACCTGAGGGCACAGAGGCAGGGTTGAATGCAGCAAACAGTTCTGAGGGGGGCTGGTGGAGCAGCGTCGGGTCTAAGACGGTAGCCGGGGATGCAGGCGTCTGGAAGCGTAACACAGACAGACAGCGTACATTATCAAATTATGGAAGCACAAGAAATTGTGTCAGCAAGTGTATGTGTGTGTGTGCGCACTCACCGAGGGAGAGGTGATATCAGGTGGAGTTGACATGTCTCCAAAAAGCTCTAATTGATGGATATTCTGGAGCAAAGAGAGAAAAGATGAGCCGAAATAAAATCATTTTCAATTTCCGAGTCGTTTTTTCCTCGTCCGTACGGTTGACACCTACCTCTGGGTAAACACTCAAGAGCGTACATGGTTGCTCAGTGGCAGCAGGGTATGAATGTTAACAGATTGTAATATGGAATGTGATGGCGAAGATGAAATGAGGTTATGACTTGTACCCACCACGTACATATGCGAGGATCACAGGTAATAAATATCCTTATATACTGTACACTTTTTCAAGGCATCCAGGGTCTGCCATTCTGATTAAAAGTAATCAGATACTTTGCGAATACACACATTTAATAAGTTTACACACCAGAACTCTTCTGAAATTAACTTACTATGCGGCACTGTCTACATTTATCCATATAAAGATTTTCTAGACATAATCAAAAATTCGCAGCACAAGATGGGATATGTACAGTACTATATGAGAATCCTTAGAATAGATCACTTTCAGAATAATAATGGGGCATTGTGCAGATTTGCAAGAGAACAAATGGGCGTCCAAATTCTCTCTCTCACACACACACTCGCACCATCTACCTATGATGTGTTTGACCTTTCGGCTCGCACTAGGTTTCCCACGAGGCTACAGACTGGGAAAGGCACAGACACATTTATTTCTTTTTTTTTATTTTACTGGCTGGTTTGTATGGAAATATTTTGGCCTGAGGAGGGCTATATTCAAAGGGGACAAGAAAGGGGTCACTAATGAAGGGTCAGGTGTGTGAATTGGGAAGGAAAAAGGGGCATATTTCGATTATTGCTAGACTTTCAGGTCATTTCAAGGTCGCACACACATCCATACTCAGCAAGGCGCTAAACACGACAGGTAGTATGGCATTCAGTTTATATCAGCTACTGGGCATGGAGGCACAGTAAATAAGAGTTGTTTGAGGAACACTTGTACTTTGTCATTTCAAAACAATACGGCTGATCCATCCATCATACGGAAGTCAAGCCGCTGAAGCTGAGCCGTTTTTCTACTTTTGTTAACCACGGTGTACCTTACCTGAGAAAACAGCATTAAGTCAGCATCTAGATCCAGCAGTTTGGTCTGGCCATTATGTTCATTCTGAAATAGCAGCATGGAGTAAGATGGAACATGAGATGAGATGGCAAAGAATATACACTCACACACATGGAAAAAGGTGGACATTTGGAATAGAAAGAAGTGGAGTATGAAAAGGTGCCACAGATTTTTAAGAAGACTTTACCTGCACAAGTTCATAAGTTAATAGAATTTTCAGCCCTTCCTCTAGCTCACTACCTCACACCTCATTTATGGTTTTCTGCACACTCCAGCCTGATCTCTTTTTGAATGCAACAGAACTTGGACATCTAAATAGCTGCTAATAACGTTATGTTCATTTTCATTCAGACCATAACCCCAGCACAACTCCAAGAACAGGGGCACCGGGGGAAAAGCAAACAGATCGGTTATCTTGCACAGAGCCGCCAGAAGGGCTTTAATGGGAAAGTAATGTGCTCGTATAGGCCTCCCTAAAGAGTGCGAGCTGGAGAAGAGCAGGGGACCATGAACATCTGCTATCATCTCACAACCTGTATCGCTATACCATGCATGCTTGTTATAAAGAGACCAGAAAAGAAAAGAGAGGTGCAGGGTAGAAGGGGGTAAATCCATATTTTTCACATCACCAGAACTGACAGGGCAAGCACACACAATCAAACATGCACTCATGCAAAAGACATTATGAGAAATCATACTCCGGATTGGTAAACAGGGCTGGGCTGGCATGTTTTTAACAAGAAGATAATTAGCCCAAAGGTCTCTTTGTGTTAGCGCTTAGCATTTAGCATGAAAGAACAGACGGAGTGTGGAAGGTAGAGGTAACTAATTAAAATATGTCCTTGGAGAGAGATAAATGCTGGCTGTAATGAAAAGCAATGGGAGATGGACTGCTGCCACTGAATGCCAATTCACTCCTACTAATGCCGAATGTGAGAAAGTCTGCTGAACATAATACAGTAAAGTCAAAAAAGTGTGAGAGCACTAGGGAAAACGTGTCAATTTGCATTCTTTACTAATTAAGTACAACAAATTACACTGAAAATTATACAAGAGCTGTACTGAAATTGATGCAGAAGTGGCCGTAACGATTTTATTATTAACTCACATAGGTTGTTCAAACTGCACGATGGTAGAGTAACTCTTCCTGTACAATGGTACTACTAAACACAGGTTCCAACACAAGGGATGTATTTGTGCCACTGTTAAAGCCAACTCTCTAATCCTCTTTGAGAAATATTACCACGTGTTGCATCTTAGCTCCCAAATGACTGTACTATAATATGGTGTTTGCACAGCATCCAAACTACATCTGCTTTCACAGGGCCGCATTTTTTTTTTACCCTTTTGACTGCTTTCCAATTTAATATTTTAGTATTTTTTTGTGGGGCTTGTAGTTACAGTGCATTTACTCTAGCACTACAGCATGTTCCCTAATGGTCAAGTGATCAGCATACAGTGCTTCTTGACCTCTCAATCTCAAGAATTGATTTCAATAGCATTACTGGATCCAACTAGGAATTTAGCTTTGTTGTGAGTGGTGTTTTCTGCTCAAAACAGGGATTGTATACTGCATGCTGTTACTTGGAAGAGTTGATTCAAGAGTTGAGGACCTGATTATTATTAAATATTCTTCTTCTTATGAACTTACAGTATTAAGTAAATGCATTATCCTGATTGGGTGTGTGGTGGATCTGAAGCCTAACCAGGTACTATTGTGGTAAAAAATGGTAGAATCCATTCTTAACCAGTTGCCAGCTGACCAGGACAACACAGTTAACGACGGAGAAAAAAGTTTTAGCCAGAGGAGTTGTAGTTTTTCTGGAATCTTCATGATATTTCACCAAGAAAAGGCTTTGCCGATATGCAACTTGAGTAATTATGTTCTTGTAACTGGCATTCCTTTTATGTGGTAGGTTCAGGAATACAATGCGATTTAGGTGATTGAGATGTTTTCATATTTTCATGCAAGATCCCTTGGATAGCAATCCTCTGTGCTTAATTCAAAGTTTAGGCTTTAGCTGTTTAATACAGTAAGCATCTCACTGTAACGAGTACTGTTGATTGTTGAACCTTTTTCCTGATAGTGTTCCAATATGGCTCTTGAGAATCCAAGAAAACTTTAAGCATAAAGTTTTTCAGCTGACAGTTGACTTCGAACTTTTTCTTGGTCGGCGATTGAGGATGTTTCCGTTTTATACTCTGCCATTTCTCTTAGGTTCATAGTGAAGCCCCTCCTTCTTGCAAATCACAAGTGGGACACCCATTTTTGCTCGCACCGCAGTTACAAATGAACTGATGTAACATGTTTTACACCTGCAGTGATTGGAGAGAGAGAGGAGCCTTGAGTGCGGCCAATGGAAGTTTCAATATAACCAAAGTGTGGATAATTTTTGACCATCCAAAACCATCCAACCATAATAAGCATGACCATCCTAAGCCCTCCTTAACCATTATGTCGCGAACAGTGTGGGCTAATAGCAAGGAGGGAAAAAAAGCACGGCTATTTGGACATAACGTGGATAGTGTTCGTTAAAATGCTTTCATTAGGATTAAAACATTCTCAATTGTGTTGAAGAATGAAAAAGATCAGTTGTTAACCGGCAAAATGCTAATTTGATCAATTTCATCTACTGCACACTATTGGCCATGGCACAAAACTAACCTTTGCGACTTTGTACCTGACTTGATATCACAGGTCACAAATTTCGTTGTGGTGATGTGGAGGTTTGTCTTTTTTTTTTTTATTCTTTTTTTGTAGCTCTCAGGTCCCTGGTTTGATCACCTCTGCTCTGTAAAGAATCTCGAGCATCTTGTGTGTGCTGTATTTACTACCTGCCTGGGCGATAGTAAACCCTTGTTGTAATTTTGAAGGTGGCAGAGCTGGCAACATCAGCGTTTATTAGACCTTGTAGATCAGACAAACATCAGTAATATCGGTAGGGATGTCGTCTATCTGTCTTTATAGTTATAACTCTACAGGTCAATCTGCTGAGATGCCATCTATGAGTCCAAAGTATATACAGTATATACTGTATAGTTCTCATGTAACAAATAAGAATAACTGACTTAATATACAGTACGCACTATATAGCTTTATTTATACTTTTGTAATTAAGCAAGCATACAAACCTGACATCTTTGTCTCCCCTCTAAGGACGTTCCCCGGTAAATACCACCTAATTCCACAATATAAGAGTGTATTAGGGTTAAACGGTCTCCATGGTAACAGCTAGCAGAGATTCCTCAGTGGTTTTAGTTATCTAATCTGTAAGGGAACGTATGCCGGGGAAAGTATCCTGATGCAACATAATCCTGCACAAAGCTCTTGATACTTTCACTCGCCTTCTTTCATGCGTTTAATTTCCCTTACAATCCTTTTGCACACTTCTCAATCTTCATCACGACAAACCACCTATCAATTTACTGTCTCACAGGGCATGCTAATTATCCGCATGTGTGTGCTTTCCGTTTACTCAATTAACGCTGCCTTGCTAATCTCCGACGCGGTGACTGATCACGCGAGTACGCACACAGGATGGACTCGAGCGCCCTGGCTGTGAAATGGTGCATAAAAAAAAAAGACAGCAGAGCAGAAAAGAAGGGAAAGGCTGTGGGAGAGAGGTGGTGTGGGTGTTTTTATCATAGTAGTACAAGAAATGTTGTTTTGATAGGAGCTTGGCAGCTTGGCGGAGCCTTGGAATGTACACATGGGAGGTCAGGACTCAGAGAGTGGAGAACGAAAAGACAGGAAGGCAGAAGGAGGATAAAGTAAAATGCGATGAATAAAAATAGGACAGAAGAAAAAAATATATAAAATGTGGGTTGAAAAGAAGATATGTTTAGGAATTGAGAATAATAGTGTATTCCACAAGTGGACAGTTCTGACTAGTAAAAAAATGGTAGAACTTGATGTTTTCGGGATAAAAAAAAAAATGAGAGAAATAAGAAAAGCTGAAACGAACAAAATCTAGCACTGAAAAAACAGAGCAGCAGTAACACTTGAAGCTGATCGACTGCGCATGAACAAATCAGCTATATCGAAACCACAAGCATAACAGCCATATTACGACCAAAGCATGACTTTAGAGACAGCCAAGTTAACCAGGTCCCATCTATCACTACTGCGCTGATACAAACGAGCATGCCAGTTTGACCTTGAGTGCTAATCTTTCCTGATCTTTTCAGCCAGCCAGTGAACAGCATGTAAAAAAAAAATAATAACCAGGCTCCTTTTTAATTAGCATGTGCCACACATTCATGCTGTGGAATTATGATGACATGATTTCTCTGACGCCTGCCTTTGAGTATGCCTTTGGTCGGCCGAGTGAAAACAAGCACGCAGCATGCAGAACCCACCAAGCACGCAAGCCTCTCATTATGATGCACATGATCAAGGATACACACTGAAAAATATGACACACATATTGCATGCAGGATACACACGGACACACGTATGAATCATCCAGAATGCATGGGATACCACGAAAAAGCACTTGCAGACTTGAGAGACTTGTAACAAGGTGTACAAGCAAACACGCGCACACACACACACACACACACACAGCTCCACTCACTGGATGTCGTTTTGGGACGTCATACACTCCCTCCTTTTGTTGGCTGGTAGGGACCTGGGGTGGGCGTAGAGTCCAGCCGAACACACGAGCACAGCACAAGTTACATCACTTCACATTACAGAAATTGGCTTAAAATGTTGCATTTGAAAACCTTTTTGTATGTTAGTGCACAAATATGTGTTTGTGTGTTATGACAATACTTTCTATTAAGGTTAATATATATTCATTTATAATTAGCTAACTAACCAACATAATAAGCCATTTTGCGCTTGGATTCGATTTCAAATTAAAGTATGCTCTTCATTCGCTGTCAAATATCTTATTTTCCATGTGTTCCCGTCAGACACATTTCCTGACCATTATACTGTACACCCACATTCCTTCCTTCAATTTCCAGCTCCTTTATTTTCCAGCTCTCTAATTCGCCATTGTTCTTAATGTTCCTCCGCCTGACTGGTTGATTGCAGCTCAGCAGGTTTTCTTTCGATTGCTCGTTTTTGAGATTTATTTATTTTTTTCCCCTGCCATCGCTTTCATTTAAAGATCAAAAGCAGACGGCAGTGATTAATCGCTCTCTCTGTCTTTCATCAGCAGAGCGAGAAGAGATACAGATGCGCGCTGCTTACTCACACAGCAGAATAAATCTCGGCGCAGAGTTGCAAGGTCAGTTAACCAACGCTGCTGCAAAAAGATCAAGCAACAGTCAAGGCTATACCTGCCATCCCGGGAGCACGCTTTAAAGGAAAATCCACCCCGAAAACGACTTGTGTATGCGATACGCCATCTCCAGTGGTGCACGCGATCTGGGTTCAAATTCAATTCTGACTTTTTCATTATGATATTTTTAATGTCGGTTATCGTTTTCATATATTACCCACAATGCTTTTTGACATCACCCTTTCATTGCAGCACATGTTGTACACATCAGCTTTTGTAATATTGGGTTCTTTAATAATAATAAAAATGGCATTTAACATTACTTCATTGAGCTCTTACTGTTTTGTCTTTGCGAGATGAGAGTGACTAACCCTAACCACATGACAATTATTTCGACAAAAACATAACCATATTTAATGTGTTTCAGGCTGTAGGTTTGCTTTGCTATACTGAAATTCTAATTAACACATGTATATTCGGATTAGATAATGTATTTTTCAGTGTTTCCTAAGATAAAATTTAGCCTCCATCACAAACGATTGGCTAATGAATTCTGCTCATCGTTTTGTAATCCGTCTTCGACACACAATTTTCTTCTTAATATCTCGCAATTAGCAAGGCGCAAGAAATTACGTGCACACTGAATGAATTTGACCTGGCCAATATGTTTGATGTTGCGGGCGATCAGGCTTTAGCTTCTACACTCCCGACAACGTGCAGATGTCTCTTTGATGCCAACTGCTGACGCCGTGCCAAGGACAGACCTTTACAGTCTGGTAAAAGAAAAAACGTGGTGTAGTAATTTACACTAAAGCTCTGGATATTTCCCTCAGCGCTATCTTGGTATACAGAGAAAAAAAAAGAGGAAGTTCCATGGGTACAGTATTAACCACTTCCAGATAAACTTACAGAACAACGCTGGCTATAAGAAAAGCGCCCAGGTTTGTTTTAAGCCTGAGTGAATTCGCCGGCATCTCGATCACGTGTTCAGGAGTGAAGCCACAGGTGATGAGAAACATTGGACCCTGAGGGGAGAACACCTGCTGTTGTCATGGTCACGGTGTTAAACGCACAGAATGTAAATCATCGAGATGGCTGTCACTGTGAATTAGCGCAGCGTAGTGTAGCCCAGCGCACTGTCTGATTCACAGGTGGGACTTTGGCAGCTACACAGAAAAATGTCTGTATCTGTTCCGTCGAACACTATATCGATTGTAGTTAACGCTGCCATCCTGAGAACGACCCTGATTCGTCACGGTTTGATGATGCATTTTCCAAATTAGCTCATTAGATAATAGAAATGTTTCTGATGAAGGCTAAACTCTTTCCTAAATATTCTCTCTAAGCACTTATTTTTGCCAACTGCTTATAAATAGGAGTAGAACATAGGGAGTGGCAATGTACCTGATAAACGCTCTCCTCTGATTGGTCACGGATGGCCTCGTGGCCCGCCTCAAACACAATGTACTATAACGTCGGCAGCAAAGGTGAAATTGAAGGGGAAGGAAAACAGGAACAAGAAGGAAGGGAAGAGAAAGAGAGGAAAAAAAGAATAGGCAGCAGAATGATCACAGAGGAAAAACAGCGACCACGGCGTTGTGAAGCGGTTTGAATCCCAAAACCCTATTAGATACTGTAGCAAAATATTCTGGATGATGCTTTGGTCATGCTTCCTGCCACACAATTGCACGCGGAATATTTAGAAAATATGCTTGAATTCTGAAAATATACTTTAAATAGAAAATATACTATGAAGATATATTTACACTACCAGTCACAAGTTTGGACACACCTTCTATATATATATATATCATACACACCGATCAGCCATAACATTAAAACCTTTAAACCCAATACTGTGTGGGTTCCCCTTGTGACAGAAAAACAGCTCTGACACACTTGGGCCATGACTCTAACCAAGACCTCTTGGTTTGTGCTGCGGTGTGTCACACCAGGAAGTTAGCACCAGGTCCATGGCTGTCCAGAGCATTCCATGGATGCTTAGTCAGTATGAGATCTGGGGAATTCTGGTTAAACTCTTTGTCTGCTAAGCCACATACACAGCAAGCTGTGGTGCACTGGGAGTTCTGATACAGTTCTCTCATAGTTAGCATTGACTGATGTTTTCAGTAATTTGTGCTACACTGGCTTTCCTGTGGCTAGGCAGGCTGGCCTTTGGGCCCCCCAGACATGAATGACACCTAGGTGTTCATGGTCATGTCACCAGTTTACTGGTATATAATTGACAGTCAGAGTTAATTTTATGGCTGATCGTTGTACGTATCCAATTATTTAACATATCTAAAGGTATATATCTAACAGGCAGTCTGACTAAAGTATACTAGATGAGAAAAAGAGGGTCTACATCTATACATATAATTTTACTTCATTAACAAGGTAGTTGTACATTTCAGTTTCCTACAAAAACAATGATGCAGTGTATTCCCCTACATTCGGCAGAAATAAATCACGGTGCAGGATCCTCTCAGGCCTTTGTGGCTGGATTCATGTATCTTTAATGAGACACGTGCTGTACATGTAAGCGCTTGTGGTGCAGAACCATGACCAGGGTTGGAAAATCCTCTAGGGGCATTAGGTGCTCGGCTCAGGGTTGCAAATAAGCAAACCAAATTGCCACACAGCTCATACATGCCGAACAGCAGATCTATCCAGGCCCACTCCTGTGATATATTCCTCCATGAAGCAGGAACCACACCGAGACACCATTGCATTACCAGCATGTAGCATTCTACATAATAGCATATCCCCCCTGTGCTTTATTCAGCATTATAACTCGCAGCAAACACACTGCCGTTTTAGATAATAGCTCCGTCTCGATCATTTATTTCCTAACGTATCGGGCATTTAATTCTCTCCTATGCTAAACCTAGCTGGCGATATCGGCTAATCCTTTTCCACTCCTAGATGGCTCAGTGGGAAGGTGCTAATTTGTAGAATGCCTGTTTAGCCTAAGAACTGATGATTGTAGCACTGCAAGCTATTGTGCATTTAATAGGTGATTTGTCTAAAGTTATTTTGTATTATTTCTTAAACAGATTACTGTAATTAGCCAAGGATTTCAGCTTGTGCCATTCAGGGCTGCGTCACACACGAATGAAGCCCAATTACTACTTATGCAAAACTTTATTGCCAACACATTATGTTAGGGGATTACCTTTTTTTTCACACTACCTCAGAATAACCTCTATTCCAAGAAAGAACAATACAAAAGGCAGCACACACGCGCGCGCGCGCACACACACACACACACACACACACACACATACACACACAGAAGCACAGCTCAGGATGATACGTGTTAAAGCTGTCTGTTTTCAGTAAGAGCTAGGAAACCGTTCAGGGCTGAGGGTTATGTCTGAATGTTCTCACAACAGACCCCAATCACATTGACAAAAGCAAAAAAAAAAAAGAAAAAAAAAAAAGAAAAAAGTGATTCACTATGGATTTATGCACACGTAATGATAAAATAACAAGACTTATTAATTCAGGCTGTGTGAAAAGAGAATGGGAAATGAAGGGAAGAGATATTTATTTATACAAGAGAGATTAAAAGCATATTAAGGTGTGGGAACCCAGCAGGCAGACTGATTTGATGGGGTACATTTAAGCAAACATTATGATTAGTGATTTAACACGCAGCGTTACCTGGTACACTGGATCCTCCACATCTTCTTCCAGAATGGTCTTTAGGAGCGATTGCCATTAGGGAAAGTAAATTAGCGATTGGTGAAGGAGTGTGAGGAGAAACGAGAGAACAGAAGGGAGGAAAGAGGAGGAGAGAAATGAGAGCAAAGTACGATTATTGAGGTTGACAAAAAGAAAAGCACAAGTCGTCCATAATAATTCAGCGATTTGAAGAAGTTTGGACATAAACGCCATAAAAATCCCACATGCAGAGCTCAGAAAGAAAGGCTTAGAAATAAAAAGCTGCCACATGAATGATATTTTCTATTCTGTTCTATTTGACTTGGTTTTATAGGTATAATACTAAATGGGTTTATGTATGTGAGTAAATATTAGGGATAATAACTAAAAGATAGAGAATAACCAGTCACCACCCGATATATTATCACGAAACCGAGGTGCTGATGCGATTATTATTGCGATTCTGTGTTCACGATTTTAAAAAATATCCTTATTTGATATTACATTTTTTTCCAATTTTGTTACAATTTTAAGACCTTGAATCTTAAAAAAAACTCTAAGTTGTCATAACTCATAAGTTTTACACCTTAGCTTTATTTAACAGCTTCACAACTGAATTGAATTGAGGAGTAATTAAATTCCTTACAGCATAAGTTTTCTCATTTAAAAAACTATTGCAGCATTTAAACAATAAAAATTAAATTCAAATACAAGAGTTTGTATCTCTGTCATCTGCCATACAGTAAGTATTATTTCAAACTTTATAATAATATAATAGTAAACTACCTATAGGATTATAAAGAAATAGTGGTGTTTTACTGCCTCAAAAGTCTCGAGCGTGTATTGAGCAATTGTGAGCACACGTGTTTCAAAACTAATTAGCTCACCTTGTGTTTTGAAACTGAAGTAAGCATGTGTAATGAGTGCTGAATCTGTAATCTGAGGCAGCACTACTTTTGTAACATCACAAAATCACACAATTCAGATGCTTGTGCAGAATGGTTATATATCCACCGTAATCGCTCATGGCTGATCAAGCTGAAAACCAGCCAATTCCAGTCACTGCTTGATTGATTGGTGCATCTCTATTATAAATATAATAAATCATTTAAAGATCTATTTGGAGTCAATGTGGCAATACATGAATCGGGACACAAACATGTCTTCATGATTCATATCTTCACTAATGTTTTTTTGTGTGTGCGCTTTTTAGGTGCATGTGCTGAGTTGCTGTGTATGGCACCTGGTAAACTGCTTGTTCACACTGCTTGTCTTTTTGAGCCTTTTTCTCAATCTCTTCTCTCTGCTTGATCTCGTAGATCAGCTGGAAAAGGTCACGGAGGTCAAGGATCACAGGCTCAGCCTGAGGATTGAGTGAAAGACGGAGAGAAAAAGATCAGAGCAGAAAATTGGATTCATTTTGTTCATTTCTCAATTCAATAATTCAGATTTCAGAAATATGCAAGAGAACCTTGAACCTGTTCTTCTCGTCATTAAAGTATTTCAGAGCCGTTAAAAGGTTGTTACTCAAACTTTTAAGTGCCTATTGGGGCGAGTTTCTTCAGTGTAGTTACTGGTGAATAATGTTATACTAGTGTGTTAAACAGGATTTATCAATTGGGAATAATTCAATAACTTAACATCCTGTTGACTTAAAACATTATCTGCCAGTCAAGTAAATTCACACTCGCATATCAATCATAGTGACAATAGCCAATCATGGGCCTCTGTGAGCTGAAGTGGAAGAGATGAGATAGTGCTGTCCTCCAAATGTGTGTTACGCCGTTCGCTGTCACTGATGTGGGAGTGAATTAGACATGACAAAATTAGGAAAAAACTCAGGGGAAAAAAATGTAAATAAATACATTTTAAAAAAGAGGATTTTTGTTCCATACCCGCGTACACTCATGCATCAACAAACTCTGATACAATAGGTGTCGGGATGCACCTAGTTGTTATACTGTCTGCCAATGAGCTCAAAGAAGAAGACTTGTTGAAGACTTGATTAGGCTAGAAAAACATAGCAATTTTAAGAGCTTTTTCATTAGTTAATCCCCCGTACACTTCTGGGAATTAATATTGTTAGATCATTTGATCCACAAGATCTGGCACAGGTTTTATGCCGGATGCCCCTCCTGTCACAACCCTCATGTTTCCTAATTGGGCTTGGGACCTGTACTGCATGCAGTGGCTGAGTTGTATGGCTAAGTGATGGCAGGGTTTGAGCCCCTGACATTCTGATCAGCATCCCAGAGCTCCAACTGCCTCAGCCACTACTGCCCTGACTATGCATATATTACCTGTAATAAACCGTAGCTTTTTGACATTACGTACATGCACATGTTGTTGTTAGATCTTTCGGCTGCTCCTATCAAGAGGGTCGCCATAGCAGATCATCTGATCCACACAAAATGGTGAAATTTTTTCACCAAAAACCCTTCCGGCTGGGGTTTGGGTCAGAAACCTCCCACTGAGCCACCAATACCTCCATGATTACATAATTGCACGTATTGCTCCATATTGCAATGTCGATTTTTATGCAATTAATTATGCAGCACACTTTTACTCTAAACAAACAAACCGGTCTTTTGGGTCAAAAGTACTCAGATCCGGGCCCTGGTACCTGATGTGAAATCCTAATTAGTCTTTTACCCACAAATAGATTAGAGAGTGTAATGCTAACTTTTTACACATTTAGCTAAACCTTGTTTGGCTTTCGCTTTCATTCATAAATATTTCTGTACACTGTTTTTTAAAACTACCTCAACCTGTTTTAGGCTCTAGTACACTGTAAAAAATTCTATCTTAGCAAGTGAAAATATCTTGAATATAGTTACATTTATCTACGCCCTCTTAAAATAAGATTCAAACAAACCAAATACAAGATTATTGAGCTTATTTCTAATCAAAGTTTAATAAAATTTTATGGAAAAATTAATTTTTAAAATGTAGTTTTATGAATTTATTTATTTAAAGGAATTCCCACAATAGAATGATTACAATTTTAGTAACATTACACTACAAATAAGTTTAATAATACGATATTTTGTTTGGTATTTATAAATAGTTTTGGATAAGATGTCATTTTTTGCAATATAGGCCAGAAGGAGAATTCTTGGTGAATTCTGCACAAACAGTAATTATCTGAGAAGTACTGATGAACAATATTAAATAAATAATTAAAGGTTAATAATAAAGGTTTAGTGGAAGCCTTTTTAGCAAGGAAGTTTTGTCGTCTCAGAACACTAGGTATAAAATAGTGCCATGCGTGTTGTTTGGAAAGGTATAAATGTACAGTTTCCCATTAGACTTGGACAACCTACAATTTCTGGCAAAATTTATTCATGATAAAAAAAAATTCATAATGAGTTAATAGTGTTTTAGCACCTCACTGGGGGGACTGTACAAGCAAACTGCACATTTTAGTCTTGCGTTAATCTTTTAACTAGCAGATCTGGACTGCATACATAGAAAGACATACATTAAAAAAAGACAATCAACACATCCGACAAGACCGTTTCCTTCATTAACAGATTTATCTTTTAGCTACAGGATTGCTCCATGATCAATTTCCTGTTTTGTGGCTGAAGAATGTCACATTTTTTGCGTTTTTTAGGGTAAATAAATCTGTGTATTTTGCTACTAAATCAGGCTTAAAATAAACTGCTATCAAACAAGAGGCCATAAAGAAGTGAATAAGTGAACTCATTAAATAGGTTGATTGCTCTGTCTTTTTCTATATACTTTTTTATTTGAGGTGACAGTACAAAGTGCTTGTATCTTAAAAAGCCAAATATGATCAAACTCACACTTTGTGAAAGATAACTTTAAAGCTTCACGACATTCAAAATAATTGAAAATGCGTTCTGCCACAATCTAAATGTCACTAATAACTTACTAAATGCCCAAATGTTCAGAGAACATGTGCACTTTAGAATTTGCCTTTGGAATTATTTCAACTGTTTTTGCTGGTGAACATCACAGAGAAAGCTAAATGTGTAAAACACAGGGAGGGGAACACAGATTTAGAAGGCTGATAGTAATTCATATGAAAAAGAGGTTATTATAACACCAGGGGAGGGAAAGTATAAGAATAGTGAAGTGAAAAAGGTAGAGGCAAGTCTGAAATGAAGCAAATGAGACTGTGATCATCAACCACAGGAAAAAAGACAGCGAATGTGGGTTCTACCTTTATTTTTCTGTGTCATACTGCACAAGGTCACCTGCAGTTCAGAGCAAGCAGGGAATGGATGAGATGGGAGAAGCAGTGTAGTCATTGACTGTGAACATGAAATCAATAGCAGTATAGATCTGCAGCACAGCACTGCAGACCAGCAATACCATGCAGGAAAGGAGGAAAACAATGGGACAGAGAGAGAGAGAGAAAACAGGAATCCAAATTGGATACGAAAGTATCCAGGAATCCAAATTGGATGAGCTAAGACAGACACACCCTTTCAGACCCATACTGCTGATTTTCCACTTTTCCACTTGCATGTGCTGTTATTCTAAAAGACATTGCCATTGGCTCTCTCGTCATCCAACAAGTAGCAATCATGGTTAAGGTGAAGGGGCCTCCTAAAAAATCATTAAACAACACTCAAGTGGAAAGGAAAGACCTTAACTATTCCTGTCACTGCAATTGGTTTAACAATATGCATGTAAAAAAAATCATGACACCACAACTAAGGTGCTCCAGGCAAGATCTCTCATACTAATGATAAGGAAAGTAAGAAAGAAGACAGCAGTTATGCAGGATGACCTGAAAGCAGCAGGAACAGCAGTTACACAGAGAACAGTCATTAAACTGCACTGCAATAATCTACATTTCTACACCACTCTGGTTAAAAAAAATAATAAAATAAAAAAAAAAGCACAGAGATGTGCGTCACAAAGCATTTAGAAACATGGCCAGATGAAATAAAAACAGAACTCATTGGCTATAATTTATCTCATCATTATTTGGAGAAAGATGGTTTGTACATACTGTATAACCTCATACCCACAGTAATATGGGGCTGCTCATCTGAAAATGATCACATGATCAAAGGATGGAGTGTGTACATCGTCGAGAAGTATAGAATCTTACCAGAAGATTGATATTTCAACAAGACAAAAAAATCCAGAATGTACAGTCAAATAAATTAAGAAGACCTTACATAGCCTAGTAAACCACCTGAACTGGATTCCTTTGAAAATGTATGGAGGATTTTGACACGTACTGTACACTCACCACGGTATTTAACTGGAAAACTTGTTAAAACATGCGATACAGCCATAACATTAGAACATTAACATGAAAAAAAAAATACACTTAATATACAAAATACACTTAGGTCTTAGGTTCCACTTGTGTCACTAAAACAGCTCTGACCCCTCAAGACATGACTCCACAAGACCTCTGGACATGTGCTGTGATGTCTGGCTCCAAGATGTTGGCAACAAATCCTTTAAGTGCTATAGTATAAGTTGCAAGGTGGTGCCTCCATGGATCAGACTTATTTGTCCATCACATCCATGGAAGCCTAGGCAGATTGAGATCTGTGGAATTTAGAGGCTGGATAACAACCTTGAACTCGACCTGCTTAGCCCCATACACAGCAAGCGTTCTTACTACCTTAACTACCTAGCTTTTTCAGCATTTTTGCTACATTAGCTTTTCTGTGGGATCGGCCTTTGGTCCCCACAAGTGAAGAAGCCCATGATTCTGTTACCAGTTTATTGGTATATAATTGATAATGTTATTCAATTCACCTCATGGTGGTGTTAATGTTATGGCTGATCTATGTTTTAATTAATATTAGCTATTAATGCTGCAGCAGTACAATGTCATGAAGATACAGATCAGAAGCTTTATTTAATGTTCAAAAGAAGTGTGCTTGTAAGGATTTTGACCATCGCATGTTCAAATGCACCAGAAGGCTGGTTTGTGAATTTTAGAAACTGGTGATCACTTGGAATTTACACATATAAAACTCTCTAGGGTTGACACAAAATGGTTCAAAAAACAAAAAACATCCAATGAATACTGTAGTACTTACACAGATATAACTTACCAATAAGAATGGTTCAAGAAAAATGGTCAGACTTGTTTAAGCTGACTAGAGAAGAAGGCTACGGTAACTCAAATAAGCACTCCTTACAACCATGGTAGGCTGAAAAGCATCTCAAGATGCACAAGATCCTTGAGGCGGATAGGCTAAAAATGTAATATATATTTTTATAACCGCTCACCACAGGGCACGGTTCGTTCACTTTTTTTTTAATACAGTAAGTTGATTCCATGACCATAAAATCGAATTCATAGAGGTAAGGGAAGTACAAGCGTATAAATGCATACTCACAGACTGAGCCGTTTTGATGGCTACGAATCGGTGATTGCCCTCTTTCCCACATACGTAGCCAAACGCCCGGTGGTCTGTGATATCCTTGGCAATGTAGGAAATCTCATGAACTGCATGGTGGTGCTGTAGAACCTAAAAACAGACGAAAGGAAAATATAATTGTTTCACATAATTAGAATAAAACATTAACTGAACATAGCTAATAAGAGGTCTGTAATGATGTAGAAGCTCCT
>JAOVVA010000035.1:4654665-4667214 GCA_028565275.1 Leiocassis micropogon
TTATAAGAATAAATATACATATGAATAATACAGTAGTATAAATATTGTGCAAGTATTATAAAAAAAAAGATATATATATCCCAGGAGCCTATCCCAGGAGACTTAGGGCACGAGGCAGGGTACACAATGGACAGGGTGCCAATCCATCACAGGGCACGCACACATACACACACTCACACTCTCATTCACACACTACGGGCAATTTGGGAACACCAATTAGCCTAATCTGCATATCTTTGAACTGTGGGAGGAAACCCACCAAACACGGGGAGAACATGCAATCTCCATGCACACAGAGGCCTGGCCAGGAATCGAACCCAGACCCTGGAGGTGCAAGGCGACAGTGCTAACCACTACACCACCGTGCCTGAATCTAATCTAATCCAATCTGTGTTTAACTGTGAAAGAAAGAGCATTTCCAAATTTACAACGTATCAGAATAAAGGCTTCAGTTTGCTAGGGAGCATAAATATTGAACATTTGAGCAATGGAAAAAGGTCATGTGGTCTAATGAGTTCAGACTGACCCTATTCCAGAGCGATGGGTTCGTCAGGGTAAGAAAGTAAGGACATAAAGTGATATACCCATCATGCATAGACACATTGACCCACTGTATAAGCAGTTGGAGTCAGTGTTCAGGCAGGTCAGGTCTAGGCTCAGCAACATTAATTGGCAAAAAACTAAGTCAGCTGATGACCTGAATGTACCAGGTTTTCAAATAGTTGAGTTTTTCTTTCCTGATGACATGTTCCTGACTCAAATTGTGAAAAGGTGGTTCTTGGAACATGAGAAATAATTTTCACACATGACCTGGCTGCCACATTGTGTGCTATAGTTAAAGCTAAATGCAGACCAATGAAATCTTTTTGGGTCACTTTTGGGTCATGGAGTGTAAGTTAGATGTAGAATTTTTTTTCGTTTTTACAGCATTACCCTCTGTCAGCTCTTCTGGGGTTGTTCTTTCATAAATATCCTCAATCTAAACCCAGGCTTTTGAGACAAGCAAGAAAACAAAGAACTCAATAAAGAACCAGTTAACCAGTGAAAAATGGAGGGGAGTTGTGTATCATTCGAAACAGATATGTGTATCATGAGAAACAGAAATGTGTATCATGAGAAACAGCAGAAGCACCAGCAGCAGAAATAAATATAATATTTTTTCTCGTTGCAACAGTATATTTCTCACATTCTAAAGTGAGAAAAAACTTGTTTCACTCCCTGTCCCCGCTGATAATGTTGATAGTGCACAATGTGTCGTTAAAGGTATCACTTTAGCCAAAGTGTGCTCACACAGTGTGCATCTGTAGAACGTTGTTAGATTTTGTTTTAATAAGAGAGCCCAGCCTGTCTGCGCATACGGTCCCATCGGGGAACGCGGGAGTACCCATATTTGCTCTAAAGGAGACTCAAACCGCCATCAGCATGAACCTGAAAGGCTGTTTTTATTTCATTATTTCCTGCCTAGTTCTGAGAAAAGCCATCTGAAGCTAAGTTATGAGCGGTGGAAGCGCAACAGGACAGCACTTCATTATCTTAGGCTCATGCTGCTCACATGCATAGTCAAACGAGTTTCTGGTGATCATTATAGAAGCAGCTATTGATGTACCTGCAGCATGTTTTTGTTTCAGTAATAGCAGGTTTTCTCCTCAGTGCTGGTATGCGCTACGCTATGCTGGCTCGCTTTAATAGCGCGCTGTCAGAGAGGCCATGTCTCTGGTACAGATTCGATCGATGGTTTGCAGAGCTTCTATGAATACTCAACCAAGTGCATCACAGAACAAGAAAAGGCATCTCTGTTGCATTTAAGAACTTAACCAGGCTCTACTTGTTCTGTCTTTCTTTCCCTTTTTCTCTTCATTTTACACCCTACTGTGTTTTGCCGCAGTTTTTGATACCCTTGGAAGATGTAATATTTCTACAATTGAAATTCATGACTAATTTTACACACTTAAGATTGCACAGTACTGTACACCTTTTTAATAGGAACAAATGCAGGACAATGCATAAAATCGTGCAACTCTCAACGCTTCAGTTCACATCAAGCATCAGATGGGTGAAGTGATCCTTTACCAGAGCATGGATGTTTTTCCTATCTTAGAAATTTTCTGAAACAACACTCCAGATTTTCCCAGATGTGAAGGGTAACCAAGTATGTTTACTTCATTACAGTAAATAAGTACAATTTACACATCTCTGTCCGTCACTTAGGTCATTTTATTAGTGGATACCTCTTTACTTTTACTCCATTATATCCCACAACAAATATCTGTACTTTCTACTTCACTACATTTGTGCATGGTGTTATGTTGCATAACCAAAACGGTGTAAAGTATTTGAAATGGTAATATCTTCACCTGCATATGGATATTGTATAGCAAAAAGCCACATTAGGTTCCACTTCTGTCCACTTAATTCAGGCGGGAGTTATTACTGTGTACAGCCCTGACCTTGTTCAAAGCCATTTCCACATGTCTGGGCCAACTGAGAAAACTTTCTTCCTTAATAGTATCCATGCTCTGGTAAAATGCTGGAATAAGTGCATTAGGGAACCAGGGCAATACATAAAGGGATAAAGGGAGTTTTTAACTCTCATTCCAGTGTCCTGTTATTCTGCACAATCAAAGTCCTGGATTGACATAAATTCCCCTTGTAGTAAACTAAAATTTCTTCCGTCAATTTGGTGAACTTTTCATTTATATAAAGTAGTTTACTAAATTCTTTATTCTGTTTATTCTTTTCACTGGTGCCCGTCATACCCCTTCACATCTTGGTGAAGCCAAGAGATCTAGTGTAGTGTCTATGTTCTGTCTTTGTTTCGCTGACCAAACTTCAGTGGCTAGGACTCATTATAAAGACAAGCATCATCTTACAGGGTATCTCCTTTCGTGAAATCACTAACTGCCCCCAACTGCAAGTCATGCTACCTAGCTAATACTCAGGCAATGTTATGTGTATTGCTAATGCATTTGACAGAAAATTATAGATGAGGTATGCATTCTATATTATTATTATTATGTTTAAATAGTTTTAGTCTAGATACGCAAATTTTTATATTTTGGTTTTGATGTCATCACCATCACCACTATTTGTTTTGAAATGTTAATCTACATGGGGGGCACTGGTGGCTCAGTGGTAGGTTTCTCACCAGCCATGCGGAAGGTCCGGGTTTAATTATCACCCTATGCCCAAACCACAGCCATTGATGCAGTGCCGGTCCCAAGCCCGATAAAAACGTGAGGGTCGCGTCACATCCGGCGAAAAACCTGTGCCATATTGTGTGTGCAGATCGACCAACACCACCATCACCTCTCTTTAAGTTAAGCAATGCATGAAAAAATGGAGTTAAGTAAAAGTACACTTCTGAGCAGAGTAAAATTAAAATGTATCTTCTAATAGAATTAACTCAAGTAAAATACAAATGTGGGCAATGTGTACTTAAGTACAGTAACAAAGTACATGTACTCAGTTATCTCCCATCTCTGCTTGGGAACAGCACTAAGGATGCAAAGATCAGCCTAGCATTACACTATTAATGGCCAGTACTGCTGTATACGTAAAGTGTGTAAGTGAGGGAGAGAGACAGCGAGAAAAAGAGTAAAATGGAAGAAGAGACACAACATGGGCCAAAGGGAGCATAAACAATTTTCATTAGACAAAACAGCAGCTTCTGGCCTATAGGGATGTTTTAACAACTCAAATCAATTGAGAAGGAACTAATATAGAGCGGCAAAGTGTGTGTGCGTGCGTGCGTGTGTGTGTGTGTGTGTATGTGTGTTTGCGTGTGTGGATGAGCATTTGTGTTTTTTAAGACTTGTTTGATTCATGCCCTCCGGATTATAGCTGGCTTTTAAAAAGCTGCAACCTCAGGTGATATGCGTTCAACTTTTATAGCTTTGTAACAGTTGTTGTATTTGCATAAGTAGCATTTTGTCACCCTGGACTGATTCAGCAGAGACATAATCCAGGATAGACAATGGCACAAAGCCCCAGGTCTGAGACCTACACAGAGGATGGCACATCACGATTCATAAGCTTTACAGTACATATTGAACTCACTGCAGCATTTGAGTTGTGACTCAGCATGAAATATGTTCATATTGAAATATTTTTCACATGCGTAGTGGTGCTACTTGTTTAGATTATAGATGCGCGCCCGTTGAAGATTGTTGGTTCTTATTTTATGCCACGATGGTTCATTACTGTTTCGGGGGGTTTCCTCTGCATGTAATAAATTAATCCTACTCCAGTTCACATGCTGTATCTCCTTCTGGCTGTCTGCTCTCCCACCCTCACTCCATACAAAGAATGCACTAGCTGGGAAAAGCTAATGCAAAGCCAAGAGTGAACAAAAAATTACAAAAGTACAAAAAAGACCAGCTCGTTTATGCTAATCAGTAGTTCCTCCAGAATTAGCTACTTTAGCATGCTGTAACTGGCTGGAGGACATTAGATTTAGATCTAATGCATTTCACTCATGACAGCTGCTCAAGTTATTGCGTTACAGCTGCTCTCTGGAGAGCCATTCATACAGCATGTGGTTTAAAAAAAAAAAATCAATGGCAGGGTATTCAGGCTTAAAGGTACGTCTAGCAGCCACACACTGACCTTTATTTGCTACACACAGACTTGTGTGCCAGTCAATGGGCTTTGGACCTAAACACATATTCCCTGTGCAGTTAGTCTTTTAAATAAGAAAGCAGCAGTTATTCACAACATGGAGGCTTAAAAGTTGCCTGATGGGTCAGAATCGGTGGCAAGCTCTGATTTTTACTACTGTAAAATATTGAGTTTTGCCACCAAAAACAGCCGTGACTCATCAAGGCATGGACTCCACTAGACCTTTGATGGTGCGCTGTCATATCTGGCACAAAGTTGTTAGTAGTAGATCCTTAAAGTCCTGTCTACCTGAGCCTCCAACAACAAACTGGACTCCATATTAACTTAAACACATTTTTTGTTATACTGAACCTCCAGACTCCTAACACACAGTATGAATGCAGATCAATCCCGGCTATCCGTTATCACCCAAATGAGGATGGGTTCCCTGTTGATTCTGGTTCCTCTCAAGGTTTCTTCCTATTGCCATCTCAGGGAGTTTTTCCTTGCCACTGTCACCGTCGCCCTTGGCTTGCTCATCAGGGACAATCTTCTTATCTTGATTTATACACTTTCATATTTAATACAAACTTCCATATTTCTTTTGACAGTGTAAAGCTGCTTCATGACAATAACAATTGTTAAAAGCGCTATACAAATAAAATTTAATTTAATTGTAAGTTGTGAGGTAAGGCCTCAATGGATTGAACATGCTCTTCCAGCCCATCCCACAGTTGCTCAACAAGCTCATGTTCCTCAAAGTATCCCTGAACAATGTTTCCAGCGTGTCCATTTCCCTTACATTAGGGTACTGATTCCATGTCAAAGAAACATCCACATAACCCAGGATTTGCCAGCAGATCAATGCTCAGAGCATCACGTTGGTTTCCTTCTTCCCATTCTCGCCCATTGTAGGAGCTTTCAGCAGAGGACTTGGGCACCCTGCAGCTAAGCAGCACCATATGCAACAAAACTGTAATGCGCTGTGTGCTCTAACACCATTCTATCAGAACCAGAATTAACTTTTTTTTGCAATTTGAGCTGCAGTAGCTCTTCTATTGGATCGGACTACAACTGCATCAGTGAGCCTCGTCCCCATTTAACTGGTTTTCCTTTCTTGGACCACTTTTGTTATGTCCTTAACATTTGCAGATCAGGAACATCCCACAAGAGCTGCAGTTTTGGAGTAGCTCTGACCCAGTGGGTAAAAGTTAAGTATAATGAAGACACAGAGTTGCCAAGATATAATATTTTCAAGAGGTTACATTTTAAATAATCTGACAGCCCTTTCTGGGGAACTTTCAGACTGTCAGACTAAACATGATGACAGTCAGTGACAGCAGGGAGGAAAAAAAAACCTGGTTTGTATGAAAAACCTTTTAGCAGAGAGTCTACTGCTGTTAGCTTTATGACAGGGGAGCCAGTGTGGTGTCTCAAATCACGATGAAAATGTCAAATAAGGCGCTTTGGCAAAATGTTGAGCATCTCTGGGTTTGCAAATCACTTAAGTGTTAGAAGTTTGGGTTCTTGATGACAGGAACGTTCCCTTCAAGTGAGATGTGTTTTGCGTGCTCTCCTGTCGTAACAAATCACTACCAACCATGATAGTCGTCTTTTTAGGATGAGTCATTTTTCCCTTTACATGGTCACACAGGAACTCACACTTTATTTATGTTTACTCTACCATCAGTGCCAGTTCAAAGTGCTAGTAGGTACAGTAGTGCGTTATCACCCAAGGGTTGATTTTTTTCTGAATACTCACAGCAATGTCAACTATATCACTTTTTAATTTACTAATTAACAACAATTATGCTTTTTTATTCAGATACACTGTAGAATCATGTAATATTCATTCAACCACATGATCACGAACATGTGCACCATGTTTATACTGTAAATTGTTGATGAGGGTGAGTCAAATATTATCTGCATTTTGGTTGTAAAATTTATTTTAATTAACGACAAATACAAATTTTTTTGTTACATAATCTCTTTGCTTTTTAATACATTTTGTCCATCTGGCAACAAGCTTTCATTTTCCCCTAATTAAAAAATGTTTTAGCCTAACCTGCTACTGTAGCCACGAATGCACCGCTATCTTCACCTCTTCACCAGAAGTGAATCTTTGTCCTCGTTAAGCTTCTTTCAGGAGAAACAGCTGAAAGTCCAATGGAGGAAGATCAAGACTATAGGAAGGATGCTTTAACACACCAAAACAAAATCTGCAGATATCACAACACCCTTGGGTTGCAGTCCTTTGCATTTAATATGAAGTTTAGGCTTCAGCACTTCAATAAGCATATCACCGTAACAATCACTGTTGATTACTGAAACTTTTTCCAGATAATGTTCTAATACTGGCCCTTGATAAACCCAGAATTTAGTAAGCATCAATTTTTCACCCCCCCAACGACATAAATAAAAAAATCACTGCACGTTGCTCTTCTATCACAAGTGGGGCAACCATTTTTGCTCACACCGCAGTTACAAATGAACCGATAAAACGCGTTCACATCTGCACAGCCGTGACCGGGGAGACAACACTGATAAGGCAGTTTGGAGAACAGAATTTTTAATATAACTAGACAGCGGATAATTTTTGACTCACCCTCGTATATTGGCCAATCCATGTCATGGTTATATTGATTCCATGCCTGTCTTATTTGTGTTTGTGATACATAGCCCTAGTGAATGTTCTCCTGTGTTTTTCAACTAATAAGACTCTGCATCTTCCATCACTTTCCCAGGGGGTCAGAAATTTACAAACACTTAGTATTTGGTAGTAGAGCCTTTAAATTGTAACTTGGGTTAAAGGTTTCAGGCAGCCTTCCACAAGCTTCTGACAATAAGTTGCTGGATTTTTAGCCCATTCCCACATGCTTTTTGCACATCCATTTGCTTTTTTAGTTCTGGGTTTATTTAATTGGTTAAAAAAAAAAAGAAAAAGAAAAAAAAAACCCTAATGATGACCAAACTCTGTCAGGCAGGAAAGTGTCATAGAGCATGTTTATCACAAACAAGCGCATAGGGAGAATTTTCCATTCCTGGTTGATGGATGGCAGAAAAACACTGCCATATTATCAGCTCAAAGTAAAAAATAAGATAGGATGGACAAATAATCATCTTCCCTCTTTCCATGACATTCCCATTGTGTTTGTGCCATGAACCAGATTGCTGATAGTACTGAGTGCCACTTCCAAACCGCCAAAAAGTGTCTAGTAGCTCCTCCAACACGAGGGTCAAAATGAACTCATCATTTCTGTCCCCTGAGCGCCACTCCCATAATCCTCTCTGTCCTGCTGCCTGCACCTGCCGCCAACTCATCTCCTGGGCTGTGGGGCTAACATGTCAGCAAATTAGGTTGTTACTCCTGCCAAGACTTACACATAGACACACACATAGACATACCGCCTATACCAACTTCAGGGAACACCACAGCCAATTATTAAACCCTTTAGTCAATATTCATTACCCAAGAGTAATTTGGTCTAACCAGCTACAAACTGAATACCTAAAGAAAAAACATAACATGCCCTTACACTTTGGACCTCCAGCCATATAAAAATTTCACTTTGCCAACCAACACCTGACAGGTTTAATCATTAATGTGTGTGCATCTGTATATATATATATATATATATATATATATATATATATATATATACATACACACACTGTACTGTATATACTACCGTTAGTACTCATCACTGACAGGTAAAAATAAGCTGAGCAGCATTTGACACATAACTGCTCAATATTTCCCTTCTACGATGCAAAGTTCAGTTTTCATAGTATACGTACCATTTTTTGGAGTAAGCCATGCAGTGTCCACCGTCTAATCCTGGGTCCCAACTTTTTTCCTTCTTCTGTACCTCCCAAGTCATCCCAAAGACCACCAGCCAAAGTTGGCTAGTTATACTATCCCCTGCGACCACCTTACAGTCTCTAATCGCCTTCATATTGCATCTCGTACACAACAGATCACAATCAGATTACCTGAGTACATCTTCCACTATTATTATATTTCACCCTCTGGTGTTCTTTCTTCTTAAAATATGTATTCACCACTGCCATTTCTATCTGTTTTGCAGCAAGATCTACAATAATCTGTCCTTCCACATTCCTCTTCTGGACCCCATATCTATCCATCACCTCATCACCACCTCTGTTTCCTTTAAGGTCAGCTCCAATCTTTCTTCTATAAGTACACTCATTACCACTTTATCTAACTCACTCCAGAAATCGTTTTTCACATTTACATCACATCCTACCTGTGGAGCGTATGCACTGATGACATTTATCATAACCCTTTTCGCTTACAGTTTTATACTTATCACTCTATTAGACACTCTCCTCACTTCCACTACACTATTGGCATACGCTTCCCTTAGTATTAAACCTACACCATTTCTCTTATTATGTACACCACAGTAAAGCAGTTTGAACCCACCTCCAATGTTCTTAGGCTTTCTTCCCTTCTGAAGGATCTGAATAGAAACTGAATTGGCACTTACTGTAGGTATCGTGATAATGTGGTATCAGGTAGTGATGCTCTATAAGCTACTGACTTCAGTATGAGCCCAAAGAAAAAAAGTAGAGTGGTATGGAGTCTGGTTCTGTTTAATCTTCTAGCAATCGTTTCAAATTGATCTTGAGTCTCAAATAAAAAGAAAAATATTAAACTTCACAGAAGGAAAAAACTGGAAACCCAGGCTGTTGTTCCACTCTGTATATATGAATATATAAATATTTGACTGAGATTCAGCTGCGAATGCATGTACAGAGAACATAAGCTGATCATGAACAGGAAACTTCTAAAGGTAACAGAAAGATGCATGATTTTCATGCCTTTCTGCTGAGTGACAAGTTTTTAAGCATTGACAAATCTGTGAATTTAAATCCAAAGACTAAAAGAAGAGGCATTATCGTAATCTTAAGTAAGACAGCATGAACTGCTCACTTTTCTGCTTGGCTTATAATCCGCTTCAGTGGAAGCTGCTTAAGGTAAGGAAACCTTCAATTAATGGTTTAATTAAGGGTTGACTACCAGTTTCATTTAGTTAAATTTTATTTACAACATGGTCATACGCACTACCATACTTCTGTCCCCTTTTACACACTAGCACAAATCATTTTATGCTTTCTAAATAGGTTTAACATAATAACACTGTAAACGTATCATCATCATACTTCATGCAAGACCAAAAAAAAAATTGTCCACAGTGTGTGACAGTGAAAATTCTTTATCGCTGCTTACTTTCTTTTAATCCAAAAAAAAAGGAAGGAGAAGAAAAGAGCTATTTCAAATAAAGTTCCATTAATGTACAATTGATAACGACTGCCCCATGCCATCTAACTGAACTTTCCTGTCGTACTTAACGTCTCGACTCCATAATGAGAAACCAAGAGAGAGTGATGACTAGTAAACAGTCAGGTAACATACAGGCATGACCAGACGCATGCCACTACACATACTCCAGTGTGAAAAGTCTAAGCAATCAATATGAAGAGAGCAGGTGGTCTCTCTGTGGGGCCCGATGATGGAAACAACGCTATAACAGGCTGAGAAACCTGCTTTACAAATTAATTCAGTAAAGGTGTTGAAGAAGCGTTTAACAAATACTAATGTACATGTGTGATAAAGAGGATAGCAGATTAACACAGTGCCATATGCACACACACGTATGTACCACTGCCAGAATGAATTGTACATTTCCAATATTACTTCCATAATACTGTTTCAGTGATAATGAAAGATTTCTGGATTCTTTGTTTTATCTGTATTGCTTTTTGTAAATCGTTTGAAAATTATGAAACATTTCTGAAACATTTCGTCCAAATCAATTGTACGTTAATGGAACTTTATTTGAAATAGCTCTTTTCTTCTCCTTTTTTTTTGGATTAAAAGAAAGTAAGCAGCGTTAAAGAATTTTCACTGTGACACACTGTGGACAATTTTTTTTTGGTCCTGCATGAAGTATGGTAATGATACTTTTACAGTGTTATTATGTTAAACCTATTTAGAAAGCATAAAATGATTTGCATAAGTATTCACCCCTTCTGGACTTTTTGAATTTTTTTTAAATCCATGCCTCGATTTGTAAAGCAACTACAAATCGAGGCATTGACTGACCTTCTGGAAGTTTCCCATGGGCCTGTCTTGTAAGGGATGGTCATTATAGCCTGTATACAAATAAGTAATGAAGTGACATGGATGTTGCAATTCATAATGGCAGATCAAGGATACACACATACTGTAGAAACACAGATACAAAGAGCAAACCTGGCTGGTCCAGCGGCGCAGAAAAGCAGCACAAAAAAACAGAAAAAGGGAGAGGAAAGAACAGGGAGCAGGCCTAACTAAAGAACTAAATACTGTATTCTGTAAACTTGGGTGTTTCAGTTCTAGTGTCCCAATGCAGATTTGACCATTTCCTTGGTTTAACTATTCAGACTTTGTATTTATGCTTTATTTAGCACGAAAAAAGGGAAGAACAAAAGAAAAAGGGAAGAAAAGTTAAGCACAGGCACTGATCACCTTTCCTGTCTCAAGGAGGACAGATGGCACCAGATGGGGTGATGAATGAGTCAGCAGGCTGTGTGTACTCCTGTTTGTGTGTGGGTTTGTGTGTGAGACTGGTTTGACCTCCTGCATTCATTTCTTGTCTCCTAAGGACAGTCTTCTAACTAAATGTACTGAAGTGGCTGCGGGATATTAGTACAGCCACTGAGTTTATGTGACTTCCAAACTCGATCGGAAGAACCCACAGGCAGTTGGCCTTAAGATGAAAAGGGCCGCATCCCATCATCCTCCCTGCCTGTGGAGTCAGCCAGCGAGACGAAGCTAAAGCCTGATGAATGGCTACAAGAGAGGAACTATGCACTAATGTACTGCTGAACTGAACAAAGCCAGGAGCAGCGCTGTCTGTGAGTCACTGTGCTCTTTTTTCAGCCATTACATTGTAAAGTGGCATTCAAGTCAAACCAGGACTTTTGATTGTGCAGAATAAGAGAACACAGTTGAGAGAGTAAAAACTGCCTTTATTGTTCTGTATAATGCCCTGCTACACTAATCCACTTATCCCTGTGTTTCACTATTGCAGTTATACCATCAAGGTAAAATGTTTTCTCAGTATGCCAGAGCCATGATCGCACTACCTGCTTCACGTCTGAAACGTGGGCCTCCTACGAACTCATTTAATGTCCAAAATGTGGAAATGTGCAACTGGTGCTGGCAAATGGTTGTGTATACAGTTTCCATAGACAGATGCGTCTCTCCTTCAAACTGGTGACAAGTTATCCATTGATTTTCAAGGACCAGCTAATCCACTCGCTGAATGTTCACGGGAACGACTGCAGTGGGCTCTGAGCCACCTCGGCCAGGATCGTCCTTTACTTTCTTTTGCGGCTAACATTCTCATCACCATACTGTGCTTGTAGTCTTCCGTAAATGTCAACTTTGTGAGACAATTCACTCAAATCTAAAAACCCTAGACAGGTCAAGCTCATGTTTTTTATGCAATAGGAATGTTGAGGTGTAGAAACAATTTAACTGGTCCAACTACACCACCCATTAGCGTTCCAGTGGTGTAATGGTATCATGCAAGATTCACATTCTTGCGAATGGGGTTTGATTCCCAGCTGGTGCAAACTCCCTTGACATTCTAGAAATTTCCCTACTGTAGGAATGAATACAGGTATGTCATATTTTGAGTCACTGATGACCTCACACCTTCATTCACAAGAAAGTTCACCATAAGTCCCGGTTTGACTTGAACGCCCCTCATGTATATACACACTGGATATGTAGCATGATTTATATGTTAGCAGAGTTAAGAATAAGCATTTGGCATGCAGCATGTACTGTGTGCAATTCATAGTACCAGCAATAACAGAACCCCTGTTGAGAATAATTAATTCTTCACTCAGCATTGGGTATGTTCCAAAATCTTT
>JAOVVA010000035.1:4674878-4687357 GCA_028565275.1 Leiocassis micropogon
ACCTGGAACAGCTCAATGCCACAGCAGTTTGAAAGCAAAACTGGTTCTCCAGATGGGAGAAATGGCATGCTCTTTCTCACATGCCACTAACAGCAACATTAGAAAATGTCCAAAGGTATTGAGCCACCCCTCATGTCTTCATACTAATTTAATAATGTAGATTAAATGAAAGAAATGGGAACAAATGTTTTACTGCAACAGGCTGCAAAGTGCCTAAAGATATAACTTAAAAACTGTCTGTAACAACCCCAGGAGCAGCCTAATTTACCCTCTCGTCTGTTCCAACCACTCAGAATTCAGCATCACCAGTGTACTAATCACTGGTCTGATCAGCTGTCATCATCTGTACCTGTTTCTCACTGGTTCATGCCTTACGTTAGATGCTTTTTTTAAGATGCTTGAATGATTTAACAAACAAAATACATGCTTCTGAAAATGCTCGGGTACAGGGAGTGGATGATAATGAGAGACAGAAAAAAGAAGTGGTTGGCTGGAGGATGTAGGAACCACCAACATCCTCCCTAATTGATTACTGTTGTGTAATACAAAGAGCTGGGTAGCGAATGGCAATTGGTAAATGACTAAATTGGAAATAAAATAAGCCATTTCACGTAGACTGGAATTGAATATTTAACTTCATCTTAAACATCCTGCGTCTCTTTACTACAGTATTTGCATATGAAGCAGGGGAAAAAGGCAGCACACTGTAAGATCCATTCCATGTTAAAATGTATGTTTAAGCCTGCCAGGAGCCCTACAGGAAGTCTTTACAAAGCCAGGTCATCTGAGGCTCCTTCTCCACAGGGATATTACAGCAAGACGGTATAGATATGAATCGCTCTCCTTTGATAAATTATCCAGCCAGAATCACATTTTAGCTCTCAAAAACCAAAAGGCATTTTATGTGATAAGTCAAAAGATAAGTCACCAGAGAGTAAGAAGCCTCTCTGCTCGAATTTCACAAGAGGAAATATATAGAAGATACACACACACACACACACACACACACACACACACACATTTCCCCCCTTATCTTTGGTAAAAAAAATGAAATAAAATAAAAAAGCTCAATGCCACTGAAACTCCTCCTAAAGGTTACAGTGCCATATAGCTTTGTTTTTTTTTGTTGTTGTTTTTTTTACATCATATTTAATCTTGAAATCCATGCATGCACCAAGCGCTAAAAAAAATGGGCAAGTATCTGAAAGAGTTTGACAAGGGCCACATTCTGAATGCTTGACATCTGGGACATCTAGAGCATGCCTAGAACGGCAAGTACTGTATTGTGCAGTGTTCCCAGTATACAGTGGTCAGTACCTGCCAAAAGTGGTCCAGGGAAGTAGAACCGGTGAATCAGTGACAGGTTCTAAAGGCACAATTATGCATGTGGGAAATGAAGACTTCCCACAGAAGAGCTACTGTAACACAAATTGCTGATAAAGGTAATGCTGCTTCTGACAGAAAGGAGGAAAAACACAGTGCATCGCAGTCTGTTGCGTATGGGGCTGCGTAGCTGCAGACCGGTCAGGATGCCCACGCTGACCTGTGTCCACTGGGTAAAGCGCCTACAATGGGCATGCAAGCATCAGCGCAGGATGATGGAGCAGTGGAAGAAGACTTACTTGGGGATGAGATGGAATCGTGATGCACTATGGAAAGACGCAGAGGCAGTGTGATGCTCTATGCAATGTTCAGCTGGGAAACCTTGGGTCCTGGAATTCATGTGGATATTACTTTGACACATACCACATACCTGAACATTGCCTCAGACCAAGACCTTAATGAAAATGCTATTACATACATGGCCACTTTCAGCAGGACAATGCACCCAAATACACTGCAAACATTGTTTGGGAATAGTTTAAGGAACATGACATATGAAGAAGTTGAGGTTCTCTTTGGGAGTAACAATGATAGATAGGATCAAGAATGAGTTCATCATGAGGGACAACCCATGTTAGATGTTTTGGAGATAAAGTCAGAGAGGCCAGATTTAGGTAATTTGGGCATGTTCAGAGGAGAGATTGTGAGCATATTGGTAGAAGGATGCTGAGGTTGGAACTGCCAGGCAGGAGGTCTAGAGAAAGACCAAAGAGGAGATTTATGGATGTAGTGAGAGAGGACATCAAGTTAGTTGGGGTGAGAGAAGAGGATGCAGAAGAGAGGGTTAAATAGAGGCAGATGATTCGCTGTGACAGATCAGGTTTTATGCAGATCGGATGTTAATAAAAATAGTAGGCCTTCGAGTGGCGCATGGTAAAATGCTCGCCCTATCATCAGGAGATCGCAAGTTCGATTCCCGAGTGAAGCTGTAACCTCTCGCAGCCAGAGGTCTAGAGAGAGCTGATTGGCCGAGCTCTCTCAGAGGAGAGGGATAAGAGGTACTTAGTGCTCCCACATTAGCCTTCGGCCCTCCCAACTGAGTAGTAGTAGTAGATTTAATGTGGGGGAGGAATTGGATAAGACTAAACTAGGGAGAAAATCGGGGGGGGGACCCTCAAAAAATAAATAAATAAATAAAAATAATATTAAAAATGTAATAAAATCATAATAATTAGCTTTTTTTAAATTTCAGATATCAAATGAATCTTTCAGATCTCTCTCTCTCTCACACACACACACACACACACATACACACACACACACGTGAGGCCAAATTAATTTGCCCTGACACATTAACAACTGTACTTTAATGCAAAATTCCGCCAGAGGATTTACACAGAAGAGAAAGCACGGCACATACACATGCACACTCAGACAGCTTTTCTAGTGTGTATTATTTGCTTACCCATCTCAGTAGGCTGTGTTGTAATGTGGCGTAATTATTCCTGATTGTCAGAGAGAGAAATCAGACGTAAATGCTCGTTTAATTACAGCAGAGGAAAGGGAGAGAGACAAAAAGAGACAGACCCGAAGGTCTGAAGGAATGAGGCATGAAACTCCCTGCGGGAAACTGCAGACTGTTTGATTGTCGCCCTCTGAGCAGGAATATTGTGTCTAAAATGGAAGGCCGTCTGCACACATTAGAATAATATCAGTAGTTTCACAAGGCTGGTGCTAAAGGTCTCCTCCCAACAACATACTGTACAAAGGTTACCTGAAAGGACTCAGCCTTATCACACGAGGGTACTTGCATCTATACTTAGAACGCCACCAGGAGTCAATGATCTGCAGAATAAATGTGAATTTTTTTTTATAGATCCTGCTTTTACTTTTTAATTATAGCATCCGCAAGCTCGTAATTTTGTGTCACACTGAGCAACCTGCAGCAATTACAGTAAATGCATTAAAGTTATACAAGAGTATATTATGAATGTGTGAGAAACATTAGGAAAAATGGATACTTGATGGATGTATGATAAAGTCAAGCTGCCAAGAGTGTAAGGAGTACCAAGAGTGGAAAAAACGTGGTGTTTAATACAATCATGTGAACCTTAAGATAAATACTGTTTTAAATTGTATTTATTTTTTAGTACTTTTATTTACTATAGAATTATAGAAATGTAAATAATAGGAATTAAAATTATAAAAATTCAAGCAGTCAAGCAGTAGACAATATGAAGAAATGAGCCAAACACAACAGACTAGAGGTACAGCAGTGGTGTTCATCCATCCATTCCATCCATCATCTATACTACTTATCCTGTGTAGGGTCACAGGGGGCCTGGAGCCTATATCAGGAAACACACGACCCAAGGCGAACATACACATATAGTAGACTGAAGGTGAGATTTGTACCTCTAGAGGTCCGTGGAGACAGTCAATTCTTAAACAATTGTAGATGGGAATCCATCACCAGTGTAAACTCACTCTCACTCATTCTCTATAATGCTCTATAATGTGCTGGGTGGCAGGAGGCCTGGAGCCTAGGGGACTTGGGGCACCTTGGATGGGGTATCAATCCATCGCAGGTACAAGCACACACACATTCACTCACACTACAGAAATGCCATTTAGCCAACTCTGCATGTTTTTGGACTGTCTGTAGGAGGAAACTAGAGTACCCTGAGGGAACCCAATGAGCACAGGGAGAACATACAAACTCCATGCACAAACATCTGAAGGTGGGTATCAAACCATGGAGGCGCAAAGCCACAAAGCTAAACACTATGCCACCATGCTGCCTGCCAATGTATTAAAACAGGTTAATGTTCAAAATATGTAATAATATGCTCAGACCTTTTTTTCCACCAATAAAAACAAATTTATGTTCAGGTTATGGCTTGATTTCACTTCATACTATTCATTTCCATCACTTAGGTCAAACAGCTTAAGATCGTAAGGGCTAAGGTTTCCTTTCACAATCTCATTTAAAAATTAAACTAACTTGGCTTCTATGCTTTCAACACAGAAAAAGAAAGACTAAACATCACTTTTATCAATCTGATCTAACGACCCCAACATAACATGAACACACTCAGGTCTTTGAATCTAAACTTTCAAGTTGCCCTTACACAGATAAGGCACAAAGTGTGAAAAGAGCTCAGAAATACCCGTTGCTCCCGCTGTTTTAGAATTTTAATTACATCGTCTGGAAGGCCATCGTTTAAGGAGGGTCACACCGGACAGTCTGCGTCAATTAAAGTAAACATGAAGGTTATGAAATGAGATAAAAAACATAAAATGAAATTGTTTTTTGCGCTCCTTGGCCACAGTGTGTAATCAGAGAGTTGACAGCACATAAATTAAATGCCATTTTAATTACAGGGAGACATGAGGGGCAGGAATGACCTCAGTGGCAAACATGCTGTTTGGTTCAATTACAGAGAAGCCGAAAGCGTAGGAGGGAAACAATATGATAATGGTCTTTTGGTGATTGCTAAGATTTCCTATGGATCCAGTATATACTGTATATTGTATTATAAATGCATAAAAGTGTTTTTACTACAATAAATGAAGCTTGTAAGTGCATGCAATTCTATTTAATGAGTTGAACATAAACCAACCACTTGAACAGTTTGAACTGCCCTTAATTTAAATATGTTGATACATGCATTATTATTTCTTTTTTTGAGTGTATAAACTGCCTGGCCAAAATGGCCTAATAGGACTCAAAATGTGAAAAAGGGCGGGGGGAGCATTAAGGCCAAACTAAATTAGTGTGTGCATTTTTTTGGCCAGGGGATGTACATAATACCTTATAACATCCAACATATACATTATATTATATGCTCACAGTTACAAGCAGTAACACTATATACTCCACTCCATTCTTTATAAGAAAAAGCAAAACATGCATATTTTTTAATTATGCCAGATTAACGCAAGCTCTAAGTAATAATTTATTGATATTATACAAAAGAGGCAGTATAAATGGATAACAACTTAAAAGGCAAAATCTTATTGTGAAAATGAAATGTAACTGATAAAGCCAGCCAAAAGGTCACACACTAATATTATATATATATTATACTAATAATATATTTTGCCCTTATTATGGCACACATTCGCCGTAGCATAGTGTCAATCGGCTTATGCAATGTCACATTTATTTACGTCCTGAGTCACCTTAGTTACTTTCCAAGAGCTTGTAAAGTCTTCTCCAGCACATCCCAAAGATTCTTAAAGGGCTTTAAGGTCTGTACATGTGTGAAAATCATGTCTCATCCTCCCTAAACCACCCTTACACAATTTGAGCCTGATGAATCCTGGAATAGTCATCTCGGAATATGTCTGTGCCAGCAGGGAAGAAAAAAATCCACTGACGAAAAACCTGGTTATTCAGGTCATCAGCTGACCTCATTTTATTTTGAGCGCATAACATGGCTGAACCTAAACCTAAACAGAAGCAACCCCATAATACAACACCGCCTCCGCAGGCTTGTACAGTAGGCATTAGGCACCTTTTGCAGGTCAATAATTTGACCCTTCTGAAACAGACTGTAACATCTTTTTCATGACCACAGGATATGTCTCCTGACATGGCCATTTAAGAAATGAGAAGGAACTCACTGTATCAGTTAAGGTTAAATAACTTCTTGCCAGATGAACCATTGCAGTCACTGCAGTAATTATCCATTACACGGTTATTTGTTTTGTTAAATCCAGGTGGTCGCTATATATATATATATATATATATATATATTTGTACATGTACATGGTAGAATAGCTAATTGTACACATTTTTCAACAAACATGATAAACAATTTTCTTTTTAGTTTACTTTTTAAGCCGTTTTAAAATTAAATTAATTTATGTGAAATAAAATAATGAAACCAAAAAATGAAGAACATAAAACAGACAGACAGATAGATAGATAGATAGATAGATAGATAGATAGATAGATAGATAGATAGATAGATAGATAGATAGATAGATAGAAAATGCTGCAGAAAATACGGCACTTGTCTCTCTGTTCTCATTAAAAAAAAAAAAAATTTTAAAAAAAGAGGCTGATTTCTGATTTTCGTATTTTTATTTTGGTCAGATTGGATTTGCATGTCAGGACGGCTCACATTCATAAGTACAAGTGCATTTAATTTGACTCTAATGTGGACACGTCTGTCCTCTGAATCAGCATGTATGCCCACGTCAACACGTCATCGCTTGTGTCATGTGGGCTAAAATACGTCATATTTGTGAAGAAACTCATTTGATTTTAGAAAACTGATTTTTATTTGTTGAGGGCTAAAAGAAGGAAGAAAGCCAGACTCCTTGATTTAGCTGTTTTAGCAGCTGTTGCTAGCACTGCTATGAAATTCCTGTGCTGCCTGTGCTCACTGATGACAGCGAGTGCCCTATACATGTGCCGAGGCAAAACTTCACATGAATTCCTATCTGACTGTTCACATTTACATAAGTTACATAACCAAGATACATATCTGATCTAGGAGCGAACATTAAAGTGACTCAGATTAAATCTGACAAAAGATCAGTTTTGTGTGTTCAGACATCTTTAAAAAAAAATCTGAATGTGAACGTAATCTCATGCAATGGAATGTCGTTGAAATGATACAAATGAATCCATAATGCATTATAAATAGCAGTGTCCACTACTAGTGTTTGCAAGGGTCTATGAAGAAGTAATAAATGACTACTTTTTTTTTTCTTTCACTTCCTTGGCAACTAATCAAACTCAGTTGGAAAGCTATCATGATCCACTTGTGGAAAATCTCCTACTCTGGCTGACTGGCTTTGGGTTTAATGATGCAAACACGGCTAGGGTAAAGACTTTCAAAGGTTTAAGAGGATTGTTTTGAGAACTGATTAAGTAGCTTTTGGACTGCACTCTGCCCCACTCTATAAACGAGCCAAATCCTTCAAACCCCATTCAGTCTTCTTACTAATTATCCAATCAGCAGTGGAGGTCTCTGGATCACTGCTGGGGTTCTGTGCCACTAGTGTGAAATTCAGCTGGCAAAACAGATTTCAGATTTTAGCACTAGACAAGGATAGAAAGGAGGAAGGAGGGTTTTGTCGTGTCGAGACTTATCGCTGGCTTCGATATCATATCACTGAATCTGATTCTGGTTCCAGTACCACTACGGCATGCCAGTGCTAAACCCAGTGTGCCACCTTGAACGCAACACCTTCACATTTTTGCTACGACTCTGACTCTCACAGTTGCTATCTCCATCAAACCAGATGCTCTTCGGTTATTCGTCTGTTCTGTGCAGAGGCATACTACACTTGACACAAAGCAACCGTCAACAAAAAGGAGCAGTTTCCATCCAAAAGTACAAATCTGAAGCTGCCACTCGCAGCCCTTTGAATGAGATGTATGAAAGAAGATTAAAAAAAAGGAAGGAAATGGAAGATCGTGATGAAGAAAGATAAATGGGGAGCTTAATGATTAAGCTCACGGCTTAATAAAGTGCTGCTTGCTGGTTCTGAAAGGCGGAGTACACAGGGAAAAGGGCAGATGTGAAATAAATCAATTAATCCTTCCGTTCTGCTGATTAGGGTACCTCGGTCTAAACAATATCAGTGTGATTACTGGTAACACAATCCTATTCATATGAAACATCTATGCACACACACACACACACAACACATTCTCTCACTCTCTCGCTTTCTTCTATTATCAAGTGCGTTATGTTATGAATAATTGTGGAGATAGAGCTTTCTACACGTCGCCATCATCCATGTAAAATTCACATAAATCAAAAATACTAATTATACAGAGAAGGTAAACAGACCCCCATAGTTTTATGATAAAATACACACATCAAAATGTTTTAAATTTTGAAACAAGTACGATTTAGTTTATTAACGCATGAATGCATGCATAGAATGATGCATGAAGATTTCTTTGTGAAGGCCCAGGTTGACACGTTTGTCTGTGCTGATGTTTAACTATAGAAGGGGTTATTTCAAGATTGGTAGCTATAGACACATTCACATTACAAGACACAATTCAGATTTTTTGCTCAGATCAGATTTGCATTATATGATGGTTCACATTCATATGTATGGAATTTTATCAAAAATATTTTGGGGATTTTGCTCTGGAGGACAAGAAGCAGCCAGTCAGCTGTACTTACTTACAGCCAGATACCTTGCTTTAGCTCATTTAGCAGCTGTTGCTAGCGCTGCTTTAAATGTATGTATAAAATGTCCCTATGTATGTGCAGGGGCAAAAAGTCATGAATTCAAAAGTCGAGAAGACTTGAATTCTAGAACCATTTACATAACTGACTCAATTCTGATAAAATATGTGCCTTCAAACAGTCATAACGTGAACATGGGCTATATGCCTCTCATGAGATTGTCATCTAAAATCAAAGTTGTTCATACTAATTTATATACAACATTGATTATATGTTCCCATGAAGTATGTGTATTTGTGTTCCAATTTCAATATATAAATCTATTATTTTTCCGGCTATATTTCACTATAATGTTATTTTTTTGACAAATAAAATTACTTGATAGCAAAGGACAACAAGCTAATGTTAACACTAATGTTAATCACTTATGAGTTAAACAATGACGCTAAAGAGACTTTGAAAATGGGAAATCTGAAGCTAGTAGTAATTTACACATTTATTACAGTCATATTATTGTCATGTCGTGAACCGAGATTGGTTATTCACACCTCACGCTGCAGTTAACACCAGCACAGTTGTGAATCAGCTCGTAATATCTCTGCTTGACTCCTAAAGCCGCACTGATGAGCGACTACTAACCCATATTACAGAGCACTCTCCATTTGGAATGAACTAAATGAACCTAAACAGAGAGGGGATGTCTATGTGCTCTATCCAGACTACAAATGAGAATATAATCATACACAAGCACATTTGGCTTCAAAATTGTTTTAGCGTGTACAAAAGTAAAGTACGGCACATTTGTGAAAACAGAATTTACCAGTTTCTCTTCTTTTTCCTTGTCTTTCGGCTGTTCGCTTTCAGGGATTGCTGCAGTACAGTGAAACATCTGTAGTAATCCCCCGAAGTGAATCAGCTGCCTGATTGTGGCCGATTTTTTGGGGGGGGAGGGTCAAAAATATGTCACATTTTTAAAACAGTTTTATTAACAAAATATAATCAAATTACTATTACAGCATTTTAAAATCTATTTTTGACCCTTTTGTGCTCAAGCATGTAGGTGAAGCCACAAAGTCTAATGAAAAAGCAAAACCTCTTCTTTAAATTGAGAATGAAATTACACAAATCGAGTAAAGACCTAGTCTTTTATAATATTAAAGGTGTCAGTCATTTCAAAAACTCCCGTATTAAACTGAATCCTTCATTTTCATCGAGTCTCCGCTGAGAGGATTTGTGCGTATGTATCATAACTTCAGTTCTCTTCTCTTTGAAATACCTCAAAAGCTGTGCTTGAACTGGTCTCTCGGCCGTTGCGAAAATGAGAACAGTGCAAAAATGACAGAAACTTGCGTGAGCTTGTGAGCAGCTCGTTACAATATTGAATTCTGATTGGCTGATCACGGTTATTTATAGCTCGTAGATGATCATACGTAGAGAGTTTTAATATTTCATTTTCATACACAGCATTATTAATCCAAAGGGGATGGTAACGGGGTGGTGGTTTTACAAAGGGGATGGTTTTTGTCTTTTTCTTTTTCAACAGGGGGGATGCAGATGCAACCTCAAGCGATGCTTGACCATGCTTTAAGAAAAGTCTCTTTATATATATTTATTTTTTACTTCTAGTCATGCTTATAGATAAGTATATCTGTGAAAAGAAGGTTAAAAAATTATAGTCATAATAATGCCAACACATGCTGATTGTGCATACATTTTAGCATAAAACAATGGGTGTCTATTTTACTTCTTGCACGTCTGTGTGTGTTTGAGATCGGCGTGGCCGACTACATTTATTTTTCTTCACAAAAAAAAAATCACTAGCATCTAGACTGGAAGTTGAATTAGCTACAGTAACTGCTATTAGATCTGCATTAGAGGATATATTGATCTGCTAGTGATTTTAAATATGGATGCACTTTGTGCAAGATACCAATTCAATACCAGCATAAACAGTGAGGGTTAGATACTACAAAGTGTCACAGCCTCAGATGCAAACAGAACAAACTATGACAAAATCTATAAAATGGCTTCAAAAAATATATATATTATCGGCTAATAAACTAAAAATGCTCACACGAGATTAGACGAAGAGGAGATGAGCTTTTAATCCTCCAGATACACCACAGGTATGCAGATGTGTACACAGCTGTGCGCACAGATGCATGTAGTTATGCATAAACTCTAACTCCAGGCTTACACAGAGGCTTGACATGCATTATAATGTGTGCACACTGAAGATGGAAGATGCTTGTGTGTACTGTATGCTTATATTCGATGTGTAATGGTGTAAGAATTTTAATATTCTCTACTATAAACTGTATATTTCTAAAAAAAATAAAGAAATGTGTTTCTTTCTTGCACAAGTTTTAACCTTTTAAAGTCATCACTCTGACTGTCACAGGGGACTTGGGGCACAGTATACCATAGACGGGGTGCCAATCCGTCGCGGGGCACGCAAGCACAACCACACACACACACACACACACACACACACACACACACACACACACACACACACACACACTAAGGAGAAATTGAAAACACCAATTAGCCTAATCTGCATGTCTTTGAACTGTTGAAGGAATCCAGAGTGCCCGAAGGAAACCCACCAAGGACAGAAAAAACATGCAAACTCCACACACACAGATCCGAGGTGGGAATTGAACCCTCGACCCTGAATGCTACCATTTTTCTGGTTACTAGGCCTGTTTTTACTTCATATAAATTAAGCATAATATGCATGACAATGCTTAATATGCAGGAACAATGCAAGAATTCATGATAAATCTAACATGGCACAATAATTATAGGAAGCAGAACTGTCCAACATTTCATGGTTTAAACATGTGAGGAAATAAACAACCCATGTCCCTTTCTAAAATCAGAAAAAGGGCAAACAGTAAAGGAAACAGAAGTTTTCATTAGGCTTTGTTTATTAGTCATTCCGCATCTCTCTCCACCCGTGCCTGGCTGCATTCACCTCCTCAACAGTTCAATGTGCATCATTGACATTCATATTCATTAAACCCAGCCCCAAGAGCAGAGCAGTCTCACAGTGTGTTTCTGTTTTGTTTGTGTGTGTGTGTGTGTGTGCGCGCATGTGTGTGTTTCAAATTCTTTTTTTTTCTATTATTATTAGGCCCCTTGAACAGACCTCAGGGATCTGAATGCACATAAAATGCTCATTCATTATACCTCAATTAATTTCTCGGCATGTTTGAAAGCTAAGCCTCTCCGTGTCTCTGTGTGTGTGTGTGTGTGTGTGTGTGTGTGTGTGTTTGTCTGTGTGTATCCATCTCACTTGTGCTCATGTGTTTAGACAGTGAGTCAGCTGTGCTCAGTAGCCAGATGGAAATGTAGCCAATGTGGAAACTAACTCACAGATATAATAAGAAGCCCTCAGTAAGACGTATGGGCCTCTGAATGAGTGCATACAGTACGTCGTGCATGCTGGGTAATTTAGTCACACTATGTGGCACTAATGCATAAAATTAAAGCCTCTGTATAACTGTAATTTCAGTTCTATAAATGAGAGAGGCTCATTAATTACATGTCACAGAGCATATTGAAGCGCAGAGCCACTGATGTAAACAGGTCATCAACAACAGTGAGGTTACTTTGCTGTTAGAGCTAAAAGGTTGAGACAGGTTGTAATATAATGGTTACCATGGGAATACAGGCAGCTGTTATTACAACGCGGTTCAGACCGGGTTGGTTTCCATGGGAATAGTGATGCAGGTCAGAGTCATTAGCAACAACCGCTGCTGTCAAGGATGATTGATGTTTCCTTAGAGATGGATAGGGCAGGAGGCAGATGTTGAGTTGGATAGTAAGTGGTTAAATGGGCAAGCACATTACACATATTGTGTAAAAAATATAATGTAAAAATATCTTGAATCTGGTCAAATAAATATTATATATACACTACCGTTCAAAAGTTTGGGGTCACTTTCTAACTCCATGATGGTTCCTGATTTTTATTTCTTTCTA
>JAOVVA010000035.1:4695720-4705902 GCA_028565275.1 Leiocassis micropogon
CAGGCATAACATAAGCCTTTACTGACAATTTCTGTCATTTTCTCTTGCTGGTTTCTTCATCTCTTGGCTCGCTGATATTTTTATCGCTCACTTACATTTTGCAGCCTGCAACAGAACGCTCCATCAAATCAATACTACAGACATATACTGTAGTAAAGCATCTAACCAATCACAGATGATACTGAATTCTTGTGAACCATCATAATGCAGAAGGCAGAATTAATCAGAAAATATATTTGATCAATCGGAGAAACTCTTTGAGCATGTAAAGGCACATCGGAAAAGCGTTAAGGTGAATAGAAGTTGGAATCTTTAATCGGAATGATTTCAATCGGATAAAAAAATATTGTCCATATACAGTAACTGTAGCTAATATGCATAAAAACTACAACATATACAGCATATATATCAGTTATCAATATATCCAGGGTCCTCAAACTTTTTTACTACCAGACACCTTTACAGTATATGTAAAATAAACTCTATTGATCTGCTCAGTAAAACTTTCCAAATATTTATACTGTATATTAAGTATCATTTAGACATGTACAATGATTGTTGGACTATTTAATAATCTAATTAATTTACTAATCACTCGATGGCTCTATTAAATAGTCCAACTATCATTACCATATCAGCACCATTTTTTTTCACCACTTTTAAAAAAAATAATAAAAATCCATTATTACCAGACACCAATTCAAGAACCACTAAAATATACAATATACACAATTTTCAATCCAGAATCACCTTAACCATGTTTGACATGGTATAGTATTTATACTATATTTAATTCAACCTATGTTTAATTATGGCTGTCATATCAGGATATTTAAAAAAATTTGTGATGCTATCAGAATCGCAAACCAAATGGAATCGCCACCTAGGTATTGTGATAACATCATATCGGGTGATCCCTGGTGATTTCCATCCCGACCGTACAGTAGGTAATGCGATGTAACATTGCAGAAAGACTGAATTGAACAACCGGCAACACAGTGCTTGCATCTGCATCTCACATTTCATAAATGAAAAAAAAAAAGACATTGTAAGCTTGTTCAGTGACTATTCATGTTACACACACAATGAGTGTATTAGTGTACACCTGCTGTATATCTGCCAGCTTCCTACCTCTCCTCTTGGAATCCTTTTTGACGCTGGGTCTGGCAGCAGGCTGGAGCTCGGCCTCTGTTGACATATTAAGTGGTTATTCCTGTACTGTGCGGGTGGGTGCCTGTGGCTGGCTCATCCAGAGGGGCTTCCCCACTGCCTCACGCTCACTCGGCCGCTGCCTCTAGCCTCGACGCTGCATCTCGAGCTCTCCCTGCAGTGGCTGCGCACACACAACACATGATAACATTCAAAGGACCCTTGATTTAAAGATATATCAATATGATAACTGCATTTTAGGAATGTATGCTACACCGATGACATTTAGATCACAATGACTTGGATCAATACCGGCAAACATGCTGAAACTAAAATACTGAAAGCTGAAAACGTTTTAAACAAAAATGAATGTTGACTTTTGAACTCTTAGGAACCCTATGATTGAACTGATCCATCATGGGTACCTCTTTTCTACCTAACAAAACTGTAGAACAACATCAGTCACCATGGGCCACTGTTTTACCTTTGTAGGTACAGTTCCGTGAAAAAGTGATTACTGCAATACCTGTTGTATCAAGAAATCAGAACCTGTCTGAAAAAGCACTCTAAAATAACTATTAAAAAAAAGCAACACGATCTATAGAAATTGAAGGACAGATGAGAAACAACGCCATTGACATGTATCATTCTGGAAAGGGTTAAAAAGCCAGTTCTAAGGCTTTGGGAATCCAGTGAACCACAGTGAAAGCCATATTCACAAATGGAGATAACCTGGATCAGTGGTGAACCTGAAAGCCACTGCTGACCAAAAGAACACAAAGGCTCGTCTTACATTTGCCAAAAATATCCATAAGACAGTTTGTGGACTGATGTGACAGAAGTTGAACTTTTTGGAAGGTATGCATCCTGTTACATCCAGCATACATCTGTACATTTCGATGTATGTAATTTAAAAGGGGCCTATCTATCAAAATTAGCCCAAGCCTAAAGAAAGTAGGTCTTTACAGGATAGTCAGTTTTTTTGTCAGTTGGGCAGTCGATTTTATCGAGTGTTTTTGCACGTAAAAATTGGTAACCCTACATGGTGTATATGCTTAAACTAAGACTATGCATAACCATAATTAGACTATATAATCCTTTGAACGGTTTTGCTCCATGCTTAAAGTCATTGGCTTCACTAATTGCTTCATGCTTAACTTTCTAAACCATAATTAATGCACTAGAATGTGGAGCCAAATACTCTTTCAGACACACCTCCACTAAGCCCCGACACCCACACTCATGGTAGCACTTGGGAAGTGGGCATCACCTTTCATGTGCTAATTGGTCTCACTGGCACTGTGGCATTTCTGTAAAATGATAGATCAAAAGCTTTGCTACACACCAAGCAGAATATGAGGAAGGCTCAGGGACAGCGGCATCCTGCCTCGCAGCACTACACCACTCTGATGATGAGCAAAGAGCCACACCATTAGCCAACCAGTTCCAAACTGACTCATTTAATCACGATCAAGATGGGGTTTTTTTCTTCCGTTTGTTTGATTTGGCAATATTGCTGAGCGTTCCTGGAAACGATCCAAGCAATTCGTTCGAGGCAAAGTAATCAAAATGATAGATCACATTTTGTTTTACAAAAGTTAAATCCCAAACACAAAATATAGATATAGGAGGGAGCTGTAACTCAAAACGAAAGTCCTCACAAATCCTGGACAGTGTACGAAGATTTAGAGCTTCTTCCAGCAGTTTGGAGGAGTGTTGCGGTGTAAGCCAGAGCAGAAAGGATTTACACAGCTATTTCACTGCCAGAGCTGGAACCCAGAGCCGTGAGACAGAGCCGCTGGCTGGCCACGTGCCTCTCATTGTGTGAAGAGCATTTAATTCCAAATGGAGAGAGCGTGTAGCCGAGCACCAGGGAATCACACAGCACTCTTTATCTGTGAGAAACACAAGGAGAGCCTGCAAGTCCGTCCAATTACTGCCATTATCTCTCTGAGGGACAAACAGAGAGAGAGAGAGAGAGAGAGAGAGCGCAGCATAGCTACTTAGGAATCTGCTTTGCATGTCCTTTTAGTCCACCAGTCCCTCTGTCAGACTCACATTTTTTTGTTTGTTTTTTTTGGTTCTAAGCCATACTGAGTAATTAAGTTTTAAAAGGATCAAGTGCAGTTTTTAATTTTTTTCTAGTAAAAAATCTTGATGATAAAAATTTCCCCCCAAAAGCAAAATGTTTCTTATTTATTATCAGAACCAAACTGTCACTTGATGGTCCTTTGGTTTGTCCCTCAAGGGAACCCTTTGACATCCTGTGTTGAACCCTACAACAAAGAGTTTCTTCTTCAGAAAAGGTTCTAAGGAACCCTTCAGGTATAAATATTTTTTTCTGAAAAAGTCTAATGTCCTCAGCAAGGACACTGGTACAATAAGTACAACCGTGCACCAGATCAGACACTTTCACTAAAAACTAAAGCCGAGATTCTTGCTTTTTAGTTAAGTTTGGCACGCTCGGGATGTTGAGGGAGCAGCATGCTCAGATGAGGAAAAATATCCAGTACAGTAGGTCTATTTTCAAAAATATCATGTTTTCAGGTGAGAAAGAAAATGAAAAGTTGCTTGTTGTGCAAAAGAGCAGTTCTGACAAGTATGCTTTTACAGCATACTTTTAACATAACTCACCTTGTTAAAGGAACTCTATTATGCAAAATTAATTTTTTGTCATTTTTGGAAATTCAGATGGATCTCCAGTTTGAGCGTACAGACAAAAAAAACTTGAGGGGAAAGAACATCATTCCCTGCTTTTCGTTATTTTTTTCCATTTTTTTTATTGGCCAGTGTTCATATAAGCAAACTTGATTTTCCCCAATGTGATCTCATATAAAATGACACCCTCTCCAAGCTCGTTTCTCAGCTCTGCTGATCTCTAGCAGGTGGGTGTGGCTTAGCAGCACCTCATTTACATAGACACTGAGACAGCATGTTCACAAGGAGAGTGAAACAGGAGCTTTGAGGGATGCTAAAAGACATTATTTGAGGAGAATTTTAGCTGCAGCATTAACAGACACTATGGTGGAGTTCACATCAAATCAAGTTTAAAATAAAATTTGGGGTGATTTATGTATTATGAATTATGCATATTTTAGTTCTTGTGCTGAAAGTGTGCTTAAGTGACTGTTTTTATTTTCAGTGCAGGTTTGGCAGGCGGCTGCTCTCCCTTCTTTTCAGTATTGTGGAGCTACTTTCGCCCATGCTGGCTAGCGACAGTTAGTGTAACTAATTATGCAGCAACACATAAATGGCAGTGTGTTGTACTGTGATATCAGCATGGCTGTGATGCGCGCAAATGCCAAAGGAATTACAGCCATGCTGGTACACATGACCTCGAGTGTAATATTGCTTTTATACAACAGTTCCGCAAACACCATTTATTATAAATATAAAAGAAATAATGTCTCACAGGCGTTTCAGGCGTTTTGCGACTTAGAAGCAATTATTCAAAGTGATTATCAGATGTGTTTTCTTGCTGAAAGTCTTTCTCTTAGTGCTTTTGTGGTTTTCGGTAGGCTGTTGTTGTCTCTTACAGTACTGCAGACTCTACCAACCTACTCTCAAATAACAGTTATAACAAAATAACTGTTGTATAATGAGCTTTAAAATGACAGGTTAGTAACTAAAATGCCTGTTTTGTCATTAAAATCCTTTCCACAGGAATATAGACTCTGTGATGGAAACCCACCTGCTCACCAATGAAAGGAAAAGCACAAACTAAGCTGAAGTATTAGCCTACAAATTGACTTATTTATCCTTTGGCGGAATCCATTATATTGCTTATCCACACATGCGCACATACACACATACAGACACGTGCACACCTCGTGTCTCTACCCAACATACAGGCATAGTATGTTGTTCTCTCCTGAGGCGAGAAAGACCTATTTTGAAAATCTAGGCTAAGGTCTCCTCCGGGACATGCCACATATTTCGAGACAGAGGAAGAGAGCAGGCGAAAGCACAAGTGTCTGGCTTTACACTGTCTGAGACACCGGTGATTAATGCCTCCTGCGCGCCTGCAAAACAGAAACCAATATCGTTTTTGCTGTTTTCCTGTTTTGACACACTCCTCATTTTTTATAACTTGACCACTGCTAGGCTGAGACACTATCTGATATCTGAGACGAGATAACTAACAGGCCATTGGTTTTGCTCCGATGATGCTATTTAGTTGCGGCTATCGCATAAGGTTTAGATATCTCTCCTGCCTGAATATACTGTAGGACCACACTCGGGGCAGGAAAAAATAAAAAGAAATACGGATATATGTGCCTTTTACCTGTCCCGACATTAACACAAAGTGCTTTCCTAACATACATTAATCAGAGCAACTGAGCTTAATTTAATCATCTATTTCCGCAGCAATTACATTATTAACAAATTTGCATTTTGCACACCAAACAAAATGCAAGCGGAGCACATCATGAAGTAGATACAGTAATTAGCCTTGTCACTTTTGTTAAACGGTTAAAGTATAGCGTTGCTTCTGTGTTAGAAATACAGACCACATGTCATGACTGCAATTAGAAATAGTGGGCGAGTGGGCGGGCTCATGGGTGAAGAGGCTAATAACTAACGATGCAATTAAAATAAGGATGCTTTTTTTTTTTTTTTGAGCTACATTATTTTTTTATTTTTTTATTTTATAAATTTACACCAAGTTTAAACTGAAACAAATCCATGAAATACACTTACGAGGGTCTTGGACATGGCTCTGTAAAACCCATAACCTAAAGCCTGCATGTTGTCGTCGTCTAACTCGACCCTTTGCGACTGGTTGCAGCTCTAGGAAAAGAGGTGGCGATGCCAATGCTCCAGTACAATATCCTTCTCTACGCCAGAGCAAGAAGAGCAGGCGGTGGAAGCTTGGGAAGGAGGAAAAGCAGAAGCGGGAGGAAAGAGAAAAGGCAATTTGCTGAAGTTTAAACCAAGGATCAGAATGGGAAAGAAAGGTGATTTAAGGGGCTTTAAACATGACAACAACATGGTTGTTGGTGGCAGACATGCTGGTCTGAATATTTCTGAAACTGCTGATCTACTGGGATTTTCACACACAACCATCTCTAGGATTTACACAGAATGAAAAAGAGAAAATATCCAGCAAGCATCAGTCATTTGAAGGGAAATGACTCACTGATGCCAGAGGTTAGTGGTGAATGGCCAGACTGGTTTGAGCTGATAGAAAGGTAAAGCCGAGGTATGCCAAAGAGCATCACCAAATGCACATGTTGAACCTTAAAGCAGATGGACTACAGCAGCAGCAGACCACACTGTGAGCCACACCTGTCAGGTAAGAACAGGACACTGCGGTTAAAATTCACCTGGGATCATTAAAATGAGACAACTGGAGATTGAAAAAAATGCTGGTCTGATGAGTCTTGTTTACATAAACAACACGAATACATGGATCCATCCTGCCTTGTATCAATGGTTCAGGCTGGTGGTGGTGGTGATGGTGATGTCATGAGAGAGAGGATATTTTCTGTGCACCCTTTGGACTCCTTAGTACCAATCGAGTATGGTGTAAATGCCACAGCCTACATGAGTATTGTTTCTGGTTATGTCCACCCCTATATGACCACAGAATAACGTCCATGTCACAAAGCTTTCAAAATCTCAGACTGGTTTACAGTTTACACTAGAGTTTACACATAATGGTGTAAGAAAACCAACAGCAACCAAACACACTAAGTGCCAGTATTGTAATTGGAAACACCTTAATAATGAGTGGATGAAAATGACCAGACTGCTCTAAGCTGACAGTTGTCTAGTAACTCAAATAAGCACTCTTTATAGCTGTGGTGGGAGGAATAGCATCTTATAACACACTGCGCCTTAAACCTTGAGTCAGATGGGTTACAGCTACAGACCAAAACTAAATTGGGTTTCAATCCTTTCAGTGGAAAACAGGAACGTGTGACTACAAAGAGAACACAAATTTCAAAAATCTTTAACAAGTTGTAATTTATAAGTTGAGTAATATTTTTAAAACTTTATTAAAATTTATTTAATGAGATAAATAAAAGTCACACTGGATAAGAGCATCTGCCAAAATGCCAAAAATGTAAATATTTAGTACCTCAAGTGCATGCAAACCCAAAAAATATTTTTCAAAAAATCGATTTTGGAGTCAGTGTGGTGATCAATGATCCGCCAGACAAAAGAATCCATAACTGAAAATCTACACGATCACATAGCCGCTTACTCTACGGCGTACCCTGTATCGTAGCCTGACATGGACCTCCCTACAAAAAAGTCATGGCGACGCAAACCGAAACAACTGTGATTGGTCTGCCTGGTGGCTTCACATTTCCAGCTTTTTAACCGAGTTGGACATTGTACTGACCATCTCCAATGACATCCAAACCTAGCCTCTGGAGGCAGTGATGACAGATGTTAAATATCTGTCATCTCCAAATTCAACTAAATCCACTTAGTTTCATTCACCAATGTTTGTAGAAGACCAAGAAACACTCACCAGAGAGTGGTGAAGAGCCTCAGCACAATGGCAAAGAAAGCCTTTTGCCAACTAGTGGGTTGGTGGTGTAATTGCAGAGTGCCACGGACAGACCAGCGTATATATGTTCCAGTATAAATGGTCACAATGCCACAAGGCAATCTCTGCATAGACATAAATCCTGCTTGAGAACTGCAGATACTGAGAACATTATCATTTAATAATGCATGTAAAGGTTAATACTGTATTTATGCATACAGTATGTCTATACAAATGACACTACAAAATGTGAAGAATTTTCAGATGATATTCAGACTATATTCCACAGATCTAATCTACTACCTTCTTCAATCTCATGTTCATTTCTCCAAGATGTATGCGAGCATGTGATCGTGAAAAAGCACCTTAATACAATCTGCTATTTGGGTCACCGTGCCTCTGAGTCTGCTCCAATTTGTTCTTATCTCTACCATCGCTGATTGTCTCTTCTCATTTAGGTCAAAGCTAATAAACTCAAAAGCCTACTTAACCCATTAAGCAGGAACAGAAAGAGAAAATGAGAGATGCGAGTAGGACAATGGATTGAACGTAGGAGGGAGAGAGGGAGCTATGATAGTAAATTATAAAGAGACAAAAAAAAGACAGGCTTTGGGGTTTGGAGTTTGTCCTACTTAAACATGTATTTTCCCCTAGTTTTCCCCTCACACTCCCTCCCTCCCTCTCCCTACCTCTCTCTCCCCTTCTCTCTCTCTCTGAGCCATATCTCACGTTTGTGCTTTGTGTCTGTCACCTGGTCGGCTAGATTAGCTCTCCTACACGTTCGAGCAGCACGATTCCTATATAATCATGATATGTGTTTTTATCCCATACAGAAATTCTTGCAGTAGAATTACACCGGCCTCTGAGGTGCATCTATGATGCATGAGGGTGTCCAAAAGGCTTATGCACTTCTAATGATGCTGTTGCCTCTAGACATTTCATTATGAAACAAAGCACCTCGGATTTGTACAAGCCGCAGCTGTAATAAATGGGTTGAGCAGTACTTTGTGTGTGTGTGTGTGTGTTTGTTGCTATGCATCTAGGGTCTTGTTTAAGTAAGCGCGCTCTCATACCTGTGTAGAATCTTATGTTTTCCTTAATTCTTTCTTGTTTCTGCAGATACGAGTTATAATTTCTAGGCAGGAACCAACGCAGGCGAGTAATATTTCCCACTACGGACACAATCTGTAAAAAGAACAACTGAGGGAAAGTAGCCGAAATCTTATTGTTCAAGTTTGTACATAGGCAGCTGCTTTAGGTTTCGTGATGGCATCATTCCTTTTTTTTCTCTCTTCCCCATGAATAATGAATCTTCAATCTCTTTTCACATCACATCTCTCTTCCTCTCATACACCATTCTTCTTTCACTCGAACCTCCCAACGGGTCAATGTCAGATCTATTGAGTGAAAGCTGACCCGCTGTTCCAACACAGCAGTGTGATGGTATCTTCCCAGCAGGTAAACAACACAAACAAGTTTGCCCAGTCCTGTGTGACCTTGTCTGAGAGACAAGTGTGTCTGTGTGTGTGTGTGTGTGTGTGTGGATCGCCAGAGTGATATGATAGGGACGACTTGGCGGTTGAAATGGTAATATGGTGTTACTGGTGAGGGCGGCACACAGGGGCTTGGCATGACTTCTGAATATGTGAGTGTCTGGCACCTGTTACAGAGTCGCCGCATTCCAGATGGCACTGTCAAGGCTCATAATATCGGCTATTTCAATGAGGACAGGAACCACTGGGGAACACTTTGACACCCGTCTCGGACAAAAGCAGTGAAGTCTGACCCTACTCTCTAAAAAACATACAAGTAGGAAACAGCCAGAAGTCACAGCAGGTCCAATGCTGCAATCCAAAGTACTTGGAAATCAGAAAAACCCAAACTCCGACACGTGCAATGTAATCTTTACTTAACTACTCAACAATTCAATACCGAGTCACTTTGCTCTCTCATACTTCTGGCTAGAGGGATCTAGCCAAAAACTGAGGCACTTTTATGTTGACTAGTCATTGCTTACACTACTAAACGCAAATACAGACCCTCAGTAATAACTCTGAGTAAGCACTTACTTGACTTAATTAAAACGATGGCTCAGCCAACAAGACGTCTATCAGTTCTCAAACCCTGTCAGATATTTGGCCTTGCTGCGACTTGTTTGCAAAATCTAATCAGTTCAACTTGTGATGGTAATTATTCCATACAAATCCAACTACCATTCAACCACTCATTTCTGATATATCAGATGATATACTACAGATGTTAGAGACTGCCATTATGGTGGAAAAATGATGATGCATTTCTTTAGGATGTGAACAAAATATAAAAAAAACACATGACTCACATCATAAGCTACAGTATGTATACAGTACATCACACTTTTGTCCTCTTCACAACATCAGTATTTGCCTTTGCAGTTTCTTTTTGTCCTCATTACTCGTTACCCCATGTATACTCTGTAGTTCCTGTTTGTCCTCTTTATACTCACTGTACATCCTTTTTTTCCTCTTCATACTCTCTGTACTTCCTTTTTT
>JAOVVA010000035.1:4706002-4725773 GCA_028565275.1 Leiocassis micropogon
TGTAGTTCCTGTTTGTCCTCTTTATACTCACTGTACATCCTTTTTTTCCTCTTCATACTCTCTGTACTTCCTTTTTTTCCTCTTTATACTCTCTGTAGTTCCTTTTTTTCCTCTTCATACTCTCTGTACTTCCTTTTTTTCCTCTTTATACTCTCTGTACATCTTTCCTCTTTCCCTTTCAGCTACCTCTGAATTTCTTCTTTTTATATTTGTGTCACCTGGTACCATTTTGTACTTTGTTTTGGCTTCTTGTTAATCTTGTCTTGACCACTGTACAGTACATCATATGTACTGTACTTCGTATTCCGTCTGTACGTCTCTATATATCCGTTTTCCTCTCCATATCCCTAATCTTAATATGTGCACACTTACCTTCCTCTAAGTGGCTGGGAATTTCGTTCTTCAATAACACACAGCACTCTCTTTTAAGATATTTTCTTTTTTAGCATAAACAGCTAAACAGCTTTTCATTAAGCTGCAGATACACATGATGAAAAATTAATTACACCACACTGACTGTAGGCGAGAACGCAGTTTCCTCTGCAGTAATCCAAATCGAATAAGTGCCCTGTTTGAGCTAAAATGCTCCATTAGTGTATGCATTTACATTTTGAGTGAGTGTCACTTTACACAAAGCGGAAGTAAAAGAAGAAAGAATGGAGCGATGGAAGAATGGAGGGAGAGACGGAGCAATGGAAAAAGAGACATCTGGCTGGTGAATAATGATGAGTTTTATTTTTTAAGAGCACAGCGTATGATCAGAGGTGTCCTGCTAACCTGCAGTTTCAGACTCATTATTCTTTCCCAGACTGACATCCCACTTAACACACATGTGTAAACTGCCATTCACCAGCCTGGCCTGTCAATCATTCTTTCTGTTGCCCTTTTGATATAATAGACATATCCCAGCTGGCTCGTCACTGCACCATCACTACGGCATCGTCAGTACGAGCTGGTAGGAACACTTAACCCGTACTCTTGTTTTCCTACTTTCTCCTTCTGCCTTCACTTCTCTTCTAGCACATTCTGTCTGTCTTTCAAGTGTTCCCCAGGTAGTCTGTACATGGGTTCTGACCCATCATGCATCATGTCCTAATGGATACATGTCTGTGTTTTGCTCAGTTAAACATATCTGGATAACTAAAATATCTTCTAAGATATATATTGTGCACTGGACTGAGAATGCTTCAGTGGCTTTTACGGTGGCTTTGCTCATCTCTAATGATGCGATATGAATAATAATGTAATATAAAGACAAACACACACACACTTTTTGTTTTTTTACGAACATAATAATTAAAATACCTCATTAACGCATTGTCCTTTTTCCACGTTTCATCCTTTGTTTTTTTGCCCTTTTTTGTTTTGGCTGGGACTTAAACAAGCAAATTAGATTTGTCCCCCATTGTGACCTCATGTAAGAAGATACTCTCCTAGCTCTGCTATTCGTAAGGTGTTATATTTGTTAGAATATTAAATGCTCGATATATAGAACATTGTTAGTTTTAAATATTTGAAATTTCAATGAATAAATAAACATATATAGAGACATACTGTAAACTGTAATTAAAATGTCAAAGTTTTTAATGCGGTATCACTTCTGAAATCTACAGTACGTGTTCCAACCTCAGGACATATATTAATACACATCAAGCATGCATCTTTCAAGAGACAAAAAAATTATAATTCAGATGAAAAACCTGGCCCAAAAATGAAGAATGAAGAAGGGAGCAGGGCTTCTAGGAGTGTCAGTTAATACTGGTTAATTTATTTCTTATCACTTAATATCATACCAGATTTATATGTCGATTAGTTGATTTTATTATGGCAAATAAGAAGTCTTCTCTTTTGATGTATTTTTGCAGGATTGATGCGGTCATTAAAATATTCATTTTTTAATATTCCAGCTAATTCATCATCATCAGCCTCAATATTCCCAAAGGCCCAGCCATCATTCCTCCAAACCAGGAGGTGTACTTCATCATAGACCTGACAAATAAGGTCAGAGAAATAATGAAAATCCCACATCCTATCAAATATAAGCAAATTAAATATGCTTATGTCTTAATTTTATTGTCTTCTATTCTTTAATTAATCCTTGATTTACACTACCAGTCAACCGATTGTACACACCTTCCAATTGCATGATCTTTCTTGATTTTGAAGGCATCCAAAATGTACAATAATCATCTTTGAACAGTTGATACTGAGATGTGTCTGCTACTTATGCTATGTTGATCCTTCATAACAGCGCTAATCTGAGGTGCTGTTTATTAATTTGTGATTTTTGAGACTAGTGACTCTAAATGAACTTCTCCTCTGCAGCAGAGGTACGTTTTGGTGTTGCTTTCCTGAGATGGTCTTCATGAGATCCATTATGGTGCTTGATGGGTTTTGCAAATGCTGTTTTTACAAGAACTGTTCCAGAACAGCTGACCTTCATGTCTTAAAATAACAACTGACTGTTGTTGTTAATTAATTACCTAATGCTATATATATATAATGTTATTTCATAGTAAAATTATTATTTTTTAATTAGATTTTGTATTCCTAAATAATTATGTAAATGCTTGTTTAATTTTGGCTTTGTTGAATTAATACATGTGTCGAATAAAGACAAACATGAACAGGGATGTCTGCAAAACTATATGGAAGAAGTTTGGAACCACCGGGACTCTTCCTAGAGCGTGCTGCCCGGCCTAAGGTGGCGATCGAGGGAAAAGGGCCTTAGTCAGGGAGGTGATCAAGAACCTGATGGTTAGTCTGAAAGAGCTCCAGCATTTTTCTTTGGAGTGAGGGGAACCTTCCAGAAGAACAACAATTTTGTAGCATCATACTCAAAAAGACTTGAGGCTATAATTGGTGCCAAAGGTGCTTCAACAATTTTTTTTTTCTTTAACATGGTCTAAGAATCCTTCAGGTGCCTTTTAGCAAACTCCAGACAGCTGTCATGTGCCTTTTACTGAGGAGTGGCTTCCGTCTGACCACTCTACCATGCAGGACTGATTGGTAGAGTGCTGCAGAGGTGGTTGTTCTTCTGGAAGGTTCTCGCTGGGTGCTGGGATCGCTAGAGCTCTTTCAGACTGACCATCGGGTTCTTGGTCACCTCCCTGACTAAGGCCTTTCTCCCCAAGACGCTCATTTTGGCCATACGGCCTGCTCTAGGAAGAGTCCTGGTGGTTCCTAACTTCTTCCATTTATGGATGATGTAGGTCTCTGTGCTCATCTGGATCTTTAATGCAGCAGAAATTTTTCTGTAACCTTCCCTTTTCTGTAATCTGTGCCTCAATAAAATCCTGTCTCGGAGCTCTACAGACAATTCCTTGGACCTCATAGCTTGGTTTGTGCTCTGACATACACTATTAACTGTGGGACCTTATATACAGTAGACCTTATATACAGTGTGTGTCTTTCCAAATCATGTCCAATCAACTGAATTTACCACTGGTGGACTCCAATCGAGTTGAAGAAACGTCTTAAGGATAAACAGTGGATTTTTTGTTTTGCATTTTGAAATCCAAATTATCCAGTTTGAATCTCAGAAAACTATGTGCTCTTGTTTTGACTTTAAAACCTTTTAAAGCTTAATTTACAAATAATAGCCACTGAATAATTTATGAAACCTTCTACCAAAATAAAGGGTTCACATAAATGTTTATTGACTCGCCCAACAAGTACGCTTAGACTCCCAAGTATACATAATGCACTTTTCTGTTCTCGTCTTGGCGGCTATTAGGAATGCACCGATACCAACAGACGGAGTACGAGTACATGTACAGTTAAACCTTGGATTGTGAGCATATTTTGTCCTGGAAGCGTGCTTTTATATCAAAGCGCTCATATACTATTAAAGTGAATTTCATCAAAAGAAATAATGGAAACTCAGATGATTTGTTCCACAAATATTAATATAAAAATAATTAATACAAAATGTAAAGTAAAAATGAAACAAATTAACCTGCACTTTACCTTTGAAAAGAATTGTGGCTGGTGTAAGACGAGAGAGGAGAGGAGGAGGCGGGCTACCATGTAGGACAGCACACACACTAACGGAGAGTCTCTATTGGCAAACTGGAATCTTTAACAAGGAACCTCTGTAAAGACACTTGCTTTTTCCTCCTTTTGAGGATTTCATGGAAATGTGATGTTGCGTTCTCATTAAACAGATTCATCTCCCGCACTGCTACAGGCCTTTTATACTTTTTCTTCATGAGGGCCGTTGTTGCAGTACAGTTACTAAAGAACAGTCACTACAATTGGACACAAAATGTAAAAAATGGCTCGCACACACACATGGTCAATGTTATAGTAAACAATGTTAAGTAAAAGTACATGTGCACACATATGTTGACTATACAAGTGACGAGCACTGAGATTGAGCATGGGAGACTATTACCCACAATCCCACAGCAAGAGAGAGAAGAACCATTGGGTCAGTTGTGATCATGTGACGCTCAGCAGACAAACGCACGCATACTACTCGTATTTTAGACCTCACTTGTTTATCAAGTAAAAAAAAAAAAAAAAAGCTCGTCTTGCAAAACACTCACAGACCAAGTTACTCGCAATCCAAGGTTCCACTGTACTTTCATTTGGATAATTGCTGACACCAAGTAGCGATACCAGTACCTGAAGTTGACCTGCTATTGCTTTGCTAGTGTGTGTAAACCCCGAAATTTCTCTGCATGTAGTGCAACTCTCTGTGGAATTAAATCCTCATTGATCCTTCAGATGTGCTTTTTCACACAATTAATCAACTTCTGTTTACTGTGCTAAATACATTCTGTTGGGTTGGAAAGTGTTTCATATTCCTTTGTGTGCTCTTTGGAGTCATTTGGCATCATGACAACTTCAGCAAACAGCAACAGTGTTGCAACCTTATTGTTAAGAGATAAAAAAATTATCCACACTCTGGTTATATTAAAACTTCTGTCTTATCAGCGCTTTCTGTGTGAACATGTTACATCAGTTCATTTGTAACTGCAGTGCAAACGAAAATGGATGGCCCACTTGTGATTTGCCCGAAAGAAAAGCAGCGTTCAATGATTAATTTTTTTTGTGGTTCAATGGTATAAGGAAGAGCGTAAGCAGAAGAGTTTGGATATTTGCAAACAAAATTTGGGACAAAACTCTAAGGATGGCAAAAGTTTCCTAAAGAGAATCATTACTGGTGATGAGACATGGATTCATCACTACGAGCCTGAGAGGAAATGGTAGAATATGGAACGTAAACATTCTCAATCACCGACCAAGACAAAGTTCAAAAGTCAACCATCAGCTGGAAAAATGATGCTTACAGTTTTCTGGGATTCTCGGGGGCCAGTATTGAAACGTTATCTGGAAAAGCATACAACCATCAACAGTGCTGGTTACAGTGAGATGCTTATTGAAGAGCTGAAGCCTAAACTCCGGATTAAACACAGAGGACTGATATCCAAGGGCGTCCTGATCTTACATGACGATGCACTGCCCATACTGTCGACACTCTGCAAAAACTTTGTTTTGAGGTGTTCCACCCTCCTCCCTAAGCATTCTCCCTATAGTCCTGAACTTGCTCCATTGGATGTTCACCTGTTTGGTCCTAAGTTAGCAATACAGACAAACTAGACTGGTGTACTGAAAGCTAATGCTACTTTTAATTGCTGAAATTAAATTTGGAGAGGAGAGAAAATGTTTCTTTGTTCACCACCAGAAACATGTGGTGATATTTTAGCATTAAGTGACGGCTGGGCCTTCATGTTGAGTGTAGCTGAAAAAGTATCAGAACAACTTTATGAGTATGAGTTCAAGGAGATGAGATGAGTGTGTTACCTAATACTGGTATTGATATTGGTACCACCCTAATTATTATCCAAGGTAACTGTACATACTGTGCTCTATAGGTGATGGAAAGAGATTGTATTAAATAGGCAGCCTATTTCTTTTACTGCTTGCAGTCTGCTGTACAGCAATAGCAATAATTATACCATTATATGGTGTATAATTTGAGTCCATTACTGTATATGATTATGTACATGGCTTAATGAAAGTGTGTAGTTAGTGTAATTAGACTGAGTAAAATTTCTATTCAAACCTATGGCACGCTGGAAACACCAAACCATTTTCATGTCTAATGATTCTCTTAGACTCTTTACTTTGAGGACGCATGTGCCTGGTGCCGTGAGGTCTATGTTTCTCTATTCTGTTGTTTTTAGGCTGACGGACTACAGCTGGATTAGCACAAAGCTCCTGTTTGCTCACTAATACACGTCACAACAAAGCGCACCTTAATAGAAAAATCGCTTCATCACCGCTCGCGTGGCAGTGTTTGTTCCCCTTTGTGTTTATATAAGGGCTTAAAGGGTTTACGGTCATGTACTCGCGATGGAATCAAATGTCCAATAGTCAGAGATCCTGTTGTCCCCGGTTAAGTATGACGGCTTAGAAAGAAGAACTCGGCTAAAACTGGAAGCCATAATTGTGTGTGTGTGTGTGTGTGTGTGTGTGTGTGTGTGTGTGTGTTTTCAGTCTTCCTGTAACCAATTTATCAAAACGAAGAAAGCAAACAAACTTAAATCATTATTCTGAGAACGATTACTGAAGAGACAGAGATTAGAGTTGATTCACATCTCTTTCTCTCCCTCACTCCCATTTGTGCAGAAGTAGAGCCAGAGCCAAAGCGGATATCAAACAGCCTGATCCTTCTTAAGGAAAATCCAGTGGTTTAGATGGCGAAGAAGGAATTTATATCTAGAGTATATATATATTTCTGCGTTTTTTATTCTGTTCTTTCATTCGACTCTCCTACATATACTTACTGTTGTTGTTATTGACTTCCCTCATCTGAAAAAAAGTAAAGCAATATTTGATTGCAGCTTCCTCTTCTTCCTCTATTTCTTGTTTTAGAAGTAGTCAATATATAGATCTGGGATGAAAATCATATACTATAACAGTGAGCATTCATTCAATTCTTGTTCTAAACAAATTTCCAGGATTGTAGATACAGTGAAACCCTGGATTACGAGCATAATTTGTTCCGGAAGCAAGCTCATATTCCAAATCACTCGTAAACCAAATCCAATTTTCACATTAGAAATTAGGGAAACTCAAATTATTCGTTCCACAGCCCAAAAAATAAATACATAAAAATAATTAACACAAAATAAAAAGTAAAAATAAAACAAATTAACCTGCACTTTACCTTTAAAAAAAAGTAAAAAATAAATCCAGACAGATAAATGTTTCCGTTTGTGCGCGCAGGCGCTATGTATGCGTGAGAAGCTAAAGTAAGCTCCCCTCTCCCCTTACACAGTTACCCTTCCTCCACTCTTTTCACACACACCAGGCACACAACGGAAACACTGTTTTATCAGAAAAATAAACGAGAAATCTCTCTAATGACACTCTATTGAGCGACACACTAACGGAATCACTGCTGTAAAGTACAAATAAAACGAATTAACCTGCACTTTACCTTTGAAAAGAATTGCGACAGAGCAGTGTTTCTGTGTAAAGCAGAGAGAAAGCGTGTGTTTGTGTCTGTGAAGGCGAAAGTAGGAGTGGTCTGTTTGTGTGTGTCTCTAATGAGACTTGCTTATGCTTAACACGCACGCTGTACACACACGCATACAGACACAAAATAAAATAAGTTTTACACACACACTCAGTGTTATAATCAACAGTACACGCGTGCACGGATGTTGATTATACCAGTAAGAGACGCACACTAAGACCCAGCAGGGGAGAAGATTACCCACAATTCCGCAGCACAATAGAGAGGAAAAACCTCGGCGTCAAAACAAGAAGCGCATGCGTGATACATAATACTCTGTACTCGTAAACCAAGACTTGTTCGTTTTCCAAGTCAAAATTTATTAAAAATCTTCTCTTGTGGAACACCGCGTTATTTGCAATCAAAGGTTCCACTGTAATTGCGTGCATCTATTTACAGAGTGTCCGATTAGCTTACCATCTAAGCATTTTGCCGTCTCATTGGCTTTTTAAATGTACACATTATACTCTAGTGGTTCCCAACTACAGTCCTGTAGGACCCCCTGCACAAGTCAATGTTTTCTCAGCTTTCAGCACACCTGGTTTAACTAATCAGTTCATTAACAGCCTCTTCTAAATGGAAGTGGGCCTGATAGAGCAATGAAATGTGCAATATAGGGGGTACTACAGAACCAGGATTGCTATTACTATTCAGCATGCGGTTTTATTTTCAATATCCATCCGTCCATGACCTATAACAATTATTCTGCATTGTCCCAGGAGCATATCTCAGGAAACCCAGGGCACAAAGAGGGGTGCATTCTCGACGGAGGGTAGGGCACAAGCACACATGCTCAAACACCCCCAATCATAGACTGAAATGCTATTTAGTCTACTAGACTTATCTGTGGACTATGGGAGAAAACCAGGGTACCCGGAGGAAAACCACCATGCATGTGAGGAAAAACTTATCAACTTCTCACACATAAATCAGGCATGAGGTACAAACCTGGAGGTGCAAGGCAACAAACAGTAAAAATGTTAATATTAATATCTAGCCATAAATATAGTACCATTAATGGCCATAAAGTGCCATTATGAGTCTGTGAAAAGGGGCTAATGCAGATGTCAAAACTAATGCTGGCATACTGTAACAGACAGATACAGCGATATGTGACAAAATAACTAAACACTCACTCATCTTCTATACCGCTTTATCCTGTATTCAGGATCGCGGGGACCTGGAGCCTATCCCAGGAGACTTGGAGGGCACGAGGCAGGGTACACCCTGGACACCCTGTGTCCACACACACTCAATCACACACTAATTTGGGAACGCCAATTAGCCTAACCTGCATGTCTTTGGACTGTGGGAGGAAACCAGAGTACCCAGAGGAAACCCACCAAGCACTCTAAACCAAACTGATAAAAGCTTAACTATAACTACCTGAATAAGCTTAACTCTCTGGATATGAAAAACCTTTTATGAACTGTGTATGATTTCTTTTGACCTATTACTTGATCTGCTTTCACAAATAATCATGAGGAATTCATCTTGTACCTGGATTGCTTCCCCTCTTCTCCCTCCTCCACAGCACAGTTTTCATATTATTAATATTGTTTTGAACCTGGTGTGCTAGGCCTAATATTATTGATATTTAGGGAAAGATGTCAACTCTGTCCCTCTCATTTACACTCCTACTTTATCAGCTATGGCTATGCAGTTCAGAGGGTGAGACCTGCATGTTTAAGTTCACACTGAGATGTCGGAGGAGACTTACAGCATGCATGACATAAGGGTTTTAAACAGTGGTCCACATCCATGTCGAGGTACAGTTGCTGTTCATATTTGATTCTTCCCATGCCTGAATATACTGTTCTGTGCTCAAGAACACATTTTGATATGGACTCGAGCACAGTATGCTGATCCATGCCTGGGAACAGTATAAAGTTTACACAAAAAAGTACACAAAAGTACAACACTTGTCAAAGTTACCAAAGCCTGTGCCTTAGGCTGTAATGTGAAAACACATGTCTGGATCTAACAAGATGCAACTGTAGAGCAAGACGCACCCTGGGGGTGGAACATATAATGTATACTCTAGAGAGCATTTAATTGGATGAACACGAGTTGTGCTATAAAAAAAACTTGGGTCTGTGTGTGGAGTTTGCATGTTCTCCCTGTGCTTGTTGGGTTTTCTTCAAAGTTTTCCTCCCATAGTCCAAAGACATGCAGGGTAGGCTAACCAGCATTTCCAAATTGCTCATAGTGTGTGACTGTGTGTCTGCTTATGTGCCCTGTGATGGATTGGCACTCTGTCCAGACTGAATCCCGCCTATTGCCATGCACTTAACCTCCTGCAACCCTTTAACCTGGATAAGTAGTATAGAGAGTGAGTGAGAATATTTCCAAAACAATTTTTTTTTTGACACGGTCGTATTGTTTATACATCTAAGGCCATGTCCACAGGTAGCTGGGTTTTTTTTTTTTAAATAAGTGTGTTAAAAGTGTCAATAATATTTTTGTCCACATAAAAAAATGCAAATTCTGGTAGGTGCTGTCAAAAGCATCTGTAATCAACAGGGGGCCAATCGGAAGCCTAGACAAAATGTCATTACTGGTTCTGCCATGTAGAAGATCGACAGGTCTTGTTCAAAACTACCGTCGCTGTCTGCGGAATCTGTGTCTTCGGAGTTTAGTATGTAGCAGCAGTGAACTTCATAGTACATTCAGGCACCTCTGTTCGTTAACATAATGTCCAAGTAACTGTGCATGTATGTACACGCATGTACAAAGACCAGTAAGCAACGTTAACACAATTTACCATACATAAGTCCATCATTGCACAAAATAGACTCATAAATAAAGCTGACGTAAAATCACGGAGACTAGCACACAGGCAATGACATAATCGGCACAAAAGGTGACGTTACAAGCCAAAATCTCCGTTTCCCCGTCCAGACATCAGTTTTGGAAAATCTTCACTTTGGAAGGAGTTTTCCAAAAGCTCCATTTTCAACGACCAAAACTGTGTTTGCATGTGGATGAAAGACCAAAACCACAGAGGAAAATCTGTTTTTAACAATACCTAGCTACGTGTGGAAATGGACGACAGTAAAAAAAGATAAAAATTCCTTTCAGTAAAATGAGCCATAATGCTCGTTACTAATTACGAAGCTCCAACACAATAAAAAGCAATTAATAACATATGACAACAGCTTGGTTCCCTGTCTGGGGTTCTTATCAAAGTTTTGAGACCAACACAGAGTAAAAACAGCACTGATAATCACACACCATCTGCCTCTGTGCTCTAAGCCTCCTGCAGAACACCGGACTGAATTTCTCCTCCGACATATTTTCACAATGCTGAACCTGCTGAAATATTGGATAACAGCTCATATATAATGTATATGATGCTAAGGAATGACATAATTTATTATTCAGAAGATGTAAACACATTCTGATACAACTGACAAAGCTAGGGCACTTCATTCATTCCCTGCTCCCTGAAGGACTGCTAGCGAATCAGCTGCTCTCAGAGTCGCTTTCCACACCATTTCCCGATCGTCCAGACCCCAAGCGAGCGATAGACACTCCATAGTCACGTCTGCGCATTGCTGTCACGGCGCATCTTTTCTGCTTTTCCAAACTCTCTAAATAATAGAGACATTCACAACCTCTTTCTGCCAGTCGCTCACAAAAAAAGACATCTGGAGAAGAAACCACCCCAGGGGCTCTTACTGATCATTTGGTGTTTCTCTAGAAGTGTTAAAGACGTGCTAATCGCTCAGTATGGTGGTGCTTCTGCATCAGACTGAAAGCTGATGTCATGGTACACTGAGCTCAATTTGGATTAAGAAGATTAGTAAATGATATCAAATAGATCTTGTGAAGAAGACTACCAAGTGATTTTAAAATGTGCTTAAAAAAAAATCTGCAATCGAAGTAAATTTGTAGCAAATCCCCCTGACATAAGCTGCCATGGAGGGCCTGTAGGTCATGCTGAGCTAGGCATAAGCAATTTTCCAACTCAGGGAAAACAAGTGTATGGGACATTTATTCTCTGAAGGAAAGGGGGAAAGGGATTTAGAGTAATAAATAGATGTGTGGAACTCCTGGGCTCTCAACACAACTGCTACTGGCTTCTAATCTAAATTCAATAACAGATGGTTAAATATTTTATGGAGCACAAAGTGTGGATAATTAGTGTGCTTAAATGACATTTTATCACTTCTGGTTGTGGAATGTTTGACTGTTTAACCTTTGCCTCAGAGCAAGCTGCTAATCGGTAGAGGGCTGCTTTTGATTGGGATCAATCAAGCGACTCATTCAGGGACTTTTAGACTCCTTTTCAATTTCCACGCTAAGACTGACAATGAGCCTTTTACATATTCGACTGGGTTTAAACAGAGAGAGAGAGAGAGAGAGAGAAAGAGAGAGAGAGAGAGAGAGACGGGAGCAGGAAGTAAGGTTGGATCCCATAAGAACTCTATGGTATGTACTATAGTATACTATTTTAAACTATAGCACGTACCATAATATACCATAGTGTACTACAGACATTAAAAGGGTAAGCACCATAAGACTTTATAGAGTACCAGGGTAGGTACTGTGGCACTTCAGCAGGTATCGTTATAGTACTATGTTGTGTGCCACAATACATCGAGTTCCATGATACTTACTGGGTACCAAAGTTCAGTATGTATCTAATATAATATGTCTGTACCATATTAGATAGGTCAGTATATACTACTGGGAGAAATGCAGAAATGTATGTAATACTGAGAGTTTCAACATACACAATCGTATTTAATTAATGTAACATACAATATATACAATTACCATTATGGTACACAAATATGCATAACATTTTTGATAGTATCCTGGCAAATGTTTTCATAATACCATACTACTGTACATGGTAGAACCATGTACCATACTATATTACATGTACCGTTAAACCATAGTATGTAGCATAGAACAACCATGTACCATAGTATTGTAGTAGTACAGTATCAACAAATACTATGGTACTGTCAAAAATACAATCATGCACTGATACCATGGTAAAAATTTCTGATTTTATTTATTTTTTGACAGGACACATTCATTATCAGTTCATGAAGCTGTTAGCCAAAACACAGTACTGGTGCTGATATATATATATATGTTATACATATACGGTAATACACAAACTTTGTGTGCCAAAGTAGCTAAGAAAAGACGTTTATGCACCATGGAAGTCTTGCTTCCATAAAAATTTCAAGTTGGTAACTTCACCCGTTTTGGAGAGGTGATTTTATACGCGCCGCAAAATTGGCTGTCTGTCTTCATACTGTCTCGCTTCAAAAAATAATAATTTTGTAAGAGATTCTACTCCCTTCTTCTTGGATCTGATATTAACCTCTTAAATCTTCCTTGATACTACATTCCTGTCACTTCTTGCATCTGTTCCTAAGTTGCTAACTCTCCCACACTCACTTTCTCTCTCTCTCTCTCTTTTCCCCCTCTCCCCCTCCCTCAGACTAACACCTGTCTAATTTTCACTCTTTTGTTCCTCGGGTTTTCACCAGGACATTTTACAACTGTTTATATTGTTTGTAATAGCAGATGTCAATGACACAGGCGTTCGGTCAAGCATATAAAAACTCTTTCTGTTGCTGTTAATAAACAGAGACCTTTCTGACAAACATGTTTGCATGTTTGACTGTGTCTCTCGTGGTGCCAGCAAGGTTACTGAAGCACAGTGGACTGATCGAGCGACTGATTTATTCAACTACGCAACTTGTTAAATTTAAAATGCAAATTATTCATATTTCTTTATTAAATCATTCCGTTTTTTTGGTAAACGTTTAAGAGGCAAACAATCTGTAGTGTCCGTAACCATGTCAAATTCATGCTGCGATATCTTAATTTTGCATTTTAGAATACAATTTTTCAGGTTGATGTCTTTTCACATAAAATCTAAATGGGCTAAGTTTCATCCGAATGACAATTAAGATCATTGAAATATTTGAATTCAAAAAGGTTACGGACATTACATATGAATTGTATTCATGAAATTGTATTGTATTTCATGAAATTGTATTTAGCAAATTTGTTGATTTTTATCTGATAAAAATATAAATGTGTATGCATATTTACAAAATAAAAGGAAGCTCAATTGGATGCTGTTTTAAATGTGCTGTTTTTTTTTTTTTTTCTTTCTTCTTTAAGCCCCTTTTCGATTTTGGCTAGGATCAATCACAGCAGATGGGGCAGTTAACATTAGAGAGCAACATGGCAGATGCAACAACATTAAAGCCAATGAAGAAGAAAAAAAAAAGAGATATTTAGATGTTTGTTAAACGGTCACCTGTTATTCATTTACCTTGCCATTGAGCACGATTACAGGTATAACTCATGTGGAACAAAAAATGCTAAATAGCAGATTAAACAGAGCTCTATCGATTATGCAATTCCAGTTAAAATTACTTCAACGAAGCGCTAACACATCATACTGTCTGAATACTGTTTTTTCAAGAGACAAAAGACTCCATGGTATTTAGGTCATAAAGCCCATCAGGAGAGCACTAGCACTGAGCATAGAATCTATTATTTTAATAATTAATTTATCAAACTAATTATTAAAATAATAATACTAGGCTATATAGATAAAGAGATATTTAAGTTGCCCCCCTCTTAAATTTGAAAGATTAAGGATAAGGACATATTACGGATGATGTCATAAACAAGAAGCATTAAGGGTAGAGACCCTCAGCTTCTTTTCAGTAATTTCTAATTTTATTATAATAATCAATGAGTCGTAGAAAATTCTTTCCACACTATAAATATTGCCCATAATTAACATACTGTCTTCTTTGGTCTTCTTTCCCTCCAGCAATAAATATGTCTCTTAATGGATGATTAATACAACTAATTAATTCATATTTTACAACAGTTTTCCCATTCCACTACAGTAATCTGATTTGGTCAAGCAGCGTTCCAAGACTGCTGATATTCAGTATAATCACACTAAGATGTTTCACCTTGTGTATCGCTTCACTTCTTGGTTTTTGCTGTGTAAAATTTCACTTCCTAGTTGGAAACAGTTAATACAGTATTATCAGCAGAATACAGACTTCATCAAAATAAATACCACTTTTTTATGAATATAAATTTTGACTTTGAATACTGACAATTTCACCAGATGCACCTTTAAACAGGCATGTACAAATCAATAAGAGTTAGCTAGCAAGCTACCCAATAGGTTTCATACTGAGTGAAGTGTCTTCTTCTGACTCAGAAATGTGACTCAAAACTGACTCAATTGTATTATAATTTTTTTAAATTTATGGTTCATAATACGGATCGAATTGGCACCTAGGTATCGTGATATCACACCCAGTGGGTCCTGGTGATTCCCATCCCTAATTTATAGAATACTGAATATCAGCATGGCTATGATTAGCTGCAGCTGAATCACAATCACAACTATTGATATTCAATATAACCGCATAAATCTCTTATCTAAGTGTATTTATATAATATGAATATATTGTCTATACACATCATGGTTACATCATTATCTGATAATGGCACTGGAATTAGTAGTCCTCCTTTCTCATGTCCAATGAGAAAAAGCATAGGCCAGAACTCAGACATACCTCTTGTTTTTGAAACTCTAGAATTCTCATACAGCTGTCTAAGTAGCTCAGTATCTACTTACAGTATATATGATGTCTGAGGCTAATACACATGTATGATATTAACCCCTTTAAATAACTCTGAGACTTTCTTAAACTTACTATAATCACCACCATAAAATCACATTCAGCTAGCTGTAATAATTGGTGCAATGGACTATATATTAAAACTAAAGATTTGGGTTCTCCTTGTGCCAACTTTGGGTGATGGGTGGGGCCTCTGTGGAACAGACAAGTTTGTCCAGGGGACCTCATGTTACCTCCATAAGATTGCGATCTTGGGGATTTGGTGACGAGGGTTGCCACCTCTCGGACTCTTTGCCTGCTGGGCCCTGTGCGATGGTGCACAGGATGCACAATATGGTGCATTTCTATAGAGGCCGGCATATATTTTTTAGGCTTTTCTGTGACCAGGATGATCAGTGTGGATTAATAACTGATAAGTTTATTAGAGATGTTCTTGAAGATGGAGTAGGTGAAACTGACTTGACCTTATACAAATAAATGAAATTTAGATTTAAAAAGATTATTAAAATTACCAATAAAACAAATTTAATGGATTGAATTTAACGGACTGCTCCATTAAATGCAGAAGTTCAAGATCTAAAGAGTTCGGGGTCCCTCCTGATGTTGTGTGTATATCAGTCCAAGAGATCTATACTTCTTGGTCATTATGTTAACCAGATATACTACTACTACTATGACTATTTTTCTTAATTGCTATATTAAGCAATATTACACTTAAGATTATACTATTGTAATGAACATTAACATGGCTGTTAGGTGGTCGTAGAAGAAAACGATTGTCGAAGAAACCAGAGCCTTGCTGATATTCAGTACAATAGCACTGCCTTGAGTGTGATATTGCTTTAGTACAGCATCTTTACAAACATCATTTATTTTCAAGAGATTATGATTTGTTTGTTTGTTTAACCAATTATTTTGCTCCACCAACACATATATTTCTGCAATAAGCAGGAATTAAATTTTTTTATGCCGTTATGCTCTATATCAGCACTCGTGGAAAGCCTCTCGAATAATCAGAACGCTCGGTCGAACCTAACTGTTGTATAATTTACAATATGCCACAACAACAAAGGGCATCTTAGTAATAATAATAAATAACTGACATGTATATAAACTAACTATTGCCAGTAACGCACACAGATTAAAAATGTTATATTTATATCAGTTGAATTACTTGTTGTAGTGAAAAAATTAAACGTCTTCAGTATCAGCAGTATCTGAAGTGCCACAAATCTTTAATGCTTCACTATGCCTTCAGCTGCACCACTGTCAAGCAATTAACATACGCTGCATATTTCAAACAATATCTCAAATTATGGATTTTTTTTTGTTGTTGCAAAAAGCTGAACTATTCTACCCCTTTGTAACATGTTAATATAAGCAAATAATCCAAAGCAGGTTTCTGTGATAACTTGAGATTTGTATTCATGTGCAGAAGCAGCAGTACAGTAATTCAAGCACCATTATTCACACACTCACTGCCATATCTTCTGTACATCTGCAGAAATAAAAAGCCATATGCATTCATGATCATCAGACTTCCAATTCAACTGAAAAATGTTAAAGGATTTTATGTCCAGCATTTTTTTTTTATTATTTAACAGATGGAAAAGCTAGTTCTAGTTCTGCTTTCTGATGTTTCACAAGCATGATAGATGGGGAAATCCATTTCATTACATTTATTCCAACGCTACTTATGTTAGCACTAGCATGTGTAAAATAGCATGTACAAATCAATGTGAGTTAGCTAGCGAGTTAGCCAACAGGCTTTATAGTGAGTGTAGAGTCTTCTTCTGATTTCAAAATTTGATTAAAAATTGACTCGATAAAAAAAAATATATATATATTTATATACTGTATGTTTTGCAATACAGATTGAATCAGCACCGAGGTATTGTGATATCATATCTAGTGGCCCCTTGTAATTCCCATCCCTAATTCATAGAATACTGAATATCAGAATGACTCTGATTAGCTGCGGCTGAATCACAACTGTGTCAATATTCAATATAACCACACTCTTGCTTGTGCTATATTGCTTGTGCCCTGAAATAAGCTGGCATCCCATCCAAGGTGTATCCCACTTTATGCCCCAAGTTCACATAAAGTTGAGAAGATCCAGGCCCCTGCGACAATGCACACAGAACAAGCTATATAGACCGTCAGTGGATGGATGGATGGATGGATGGATGGATGGATGGATGTTTTTAGCAGTTATTAGTGCCAACAGGGTTCCAAAAGCTAGTACACTTTTAGTGTGCCTCCCAGGCCTGGATAGAATGTGATGTGTAAATGTGTACAGATCCCACAGACAGATGGGTTTCTTGGCATCAAGTTATCTGTCGATTTTTAAGGATCAGGCATTTAACTCATGGGACACCTCGGCTGGGATTGTCATTCATCGACGTACAACCTTATTTAAAGCGTTTGCACCATTTAAACTTTGCACTGCGGTTAAGAGTCTTATCACCATTCTGTGCTTTAAGTCTTCTTTGCTTTAAAAATGTCAATAAGACTTGTGTTCATTCATGAGAAATTTCATCACAATCCCGGGCTGACTTGAACACCTATCATATATGAGTAAAGCAGGGAAGGAGATTATAACTATCCCTAGTAACCCAATCTGAAAATCAAGCAATGCCATGCTAGGGTTGCAAAACCTACTTTGGCAACCCCTGCCAGGAGCCTTTAACATATGCATATATATCACATTTTCTGACCTGTGCATGGATAGCACTGTGTGTTTGGATGAGGGTAAAATCTTTTTTAATCATTTTTACCTAAACATGCAAAGCTGGCCTACTGTAAATAACTTGCACCTCTTATATGAGCAAAAAATAGCTGAAATTCACAGACAGTCATCAGTCAAGACTGAAGACGAGGCACTAATACACCTTATGTTAAAGTTAAAAGATGTTTAAATTATACAGACATTTGCTTAAGTCTTTAAAGTTGCTACCTCAGTGAGTCTCTGTTACTGTTTCCTAGAAGCTATGAATATTTTTTAGCATGAAACTGTTTGCTTTGCACTCTCCAAAGGGACTCGCCATGCTTGTCATAAAACTCCAAATATTGTGATTATGCTTCTTACTGTTCGCGTTACACACATTCTCTCTCTCTCTCTCTCTCTCTCTCTCTGCAGCAGCAGTGTGATCACAACCAGAAAGCACATTAAGAGCACTGCTTGTGCAGATGAGCTCTCAGCGAAAGTGTAATCATTCCACTGCAAAACTCAGTCTTAACACTTCAGCTGTAAAGTTTTAATATGTGTCTGTACACAGAATACACATCAACACCCACAAATGAGCAGCATTTTTACCCATTTAGTAACAACCCGGTTGTTTTTAGAAGCGCCGAAGGAAAATAGGGGTTTCGATTAAATTACATTTTGATTTATACAAAAACTGTATATCTTACATTATGATAAGAACATTGTAATTTTTTCGACAGTATAACCACATCCTTATAAATATTTTAGTATGATTTATTATTATTTAATTAGGGTTGGGTATCGTTTTTTTTGTTTTTACGATAGCAGTGACAAATCAATACTATTAAAACGGTACCGGTATGGTGGATAACAATAAAGAACCCTTTTGATTGGAAAGAAATATTTACAATAAACAATATATTTAAAGTATACAAAAATATAACTAACTTACATACTACCTAACTACAATAATTTAACACCAATAACAGCAAAGTAGTTGGTATTCTTGGTGCTACAAACCAGCTTAAAATTACAACAATTTTTGTGCAGAAATATGTTCATATTTGCCTTATCTGGCAAAACACAACACCTCTCCTCACTTTGCTATGGTTGGTCTGACTGGGGCCGGGGATGCCCACACTGCCAGCTGATGTCTGCAAGCTGTTAAACACTTTTAACTAAATGCTTTTAACTTCATCCCATGCTTTTTCCTGCATACCAGTTATATAAGTGCACTTTAGTATTATAGCAATTCTATGGGTGGAAAAACCATGCTGATAAGAATTATCAGTGGGAAACAGCCAGACAGGTTTGAGCTGACCCCTGACCATCCCCCAACCCCTTATGGTCAGCTTTAACAGCCATAAAGCTGTTCTACACCTGAGTACACTTGCAGACCTATACACTCCGATACACTAGAGGGCAGTAGGCACCTGCGATCTGCCAGTAAACACAAAGAACAACAAATGTGACATTTGATTGTGTCGGGGCAGAAAATCATGCTATTTAAAAAATACCAAGCCAATGTGATGGAATCTACCTTCACACAACTGTTTAGGGATGGGAAACACCAGGGATCACCTGATACTATATCACAATACCTAGGTCCCGATTCCATTTCTGTTGTGATTCTGTAAGCATAACGATTTTATAAATATTCGGGGAGAGGGCCCAAGAGTGAGGTAAGTGTGGGGAAATGGACAAATACCTGAGGAGAATATGGCTAATTGGTGTATGTCTTGCTGTAATTTGAAAAATGTGGAGAGTGCAACAGTGAGAGAAAAAGAGAGAAAACACATGTGCAAAGCCAGCAATAAGGCGTTTGTGTGTGTGTGTGTGTGTGTGTGTGTGTGTGCGTGCGCGTGTGTGTGTGTGTGT